>JZKD02S2077811.1:150795-168811 GCA_000966675.3 Picea glauca | reverse complement strand
TAGAGAGAGAGAGAGAGAGAGAGAGAGAGAGAGAGAGAGAGAGAGAGAGAAAGAGAGAGAGAGAGAGATAACCCCACGAATTTCTAAATTCACTTCTAAAAGTCTAGAATATATATATGTCAATAGATATTAAGGATGTAATGGAGGTGATCAAGCCTAACTGGTTATATTTCAAGTTCTGGAATTATTGAACAAAATGAACCTTTCAACATAAACGAAATTTTGGAACAAAATACTAGAAGAGAGAAAGATCATTTTTACTTAGAACCAAAACAGAGATACTAGATGAATGTTTCGATAGGCTTGAATTTTATATTGTTGTTAGTGAATTAAGAATCATGACAGCTACTATATAAACCAGGCATCAATGGAATAAAAGAAACAACGGACTCTACTTTTCCACAATGAAGTTGTTTGAAGAAATTTACAATAATATAGGAGTAACTAAAAGTAAGGAATATACTTTCTGAAAGCATAAGGTTAATATGCTCTTCATTTCCATAAATAATCTAATAGGATTAAATAACTAGCATATCGACAAAGTCAAAAATTTAATCGTTCTGTATTTTCTTGCTTTCATTATACGATATATAAAGAGAAGAGTCTTGTATATTAACATTAAAATACAACCCAAATCGAGAAACCAGAATTAGGGTATGTATGACCTACACAACCACTGCATTATAATCTTCCATATTGTATATTGTTACAACATTTGATACTTTTTCTAAATAAGAACTGAGCTTTGAACTGTATACATTACGGTATTCAGACCGAGAATCTTCGATATTAGCATCTGGAACGATAAGTCCTGAGGAGTTTAAAAGGAACTCAAGTACCTTTTCCATGAAAGGATGCCTGAAATCTGAGGGGTCATAGGCTTCAACCCTACAAACAAAAAAGTAAATTTCATTAGTATTTGTCAATGGATAATAAATTTGTTTATACGAAGTAAATACAATTGAATCATCGAGGTTAAGTGTCTATAACAAAAAAATTATAGAAGAATCGAGATGGTACTTAACCTGGGCCTTAGCACAGGCCGTCTCTCATGGCATAACTGATGAAGTAACCCTTAAACCTGATGAGAGGATGATGCCAATGTCGATATGATGGGTACCTCGCAAAAATCAGAGGCCCCATCATTAGGTCTCATTGTGCACAGTTCATAGAACTTACATACCTGAAATAAAAGTAAAGAAAGACTGTTGAAATTTAAATAATCAAGAAATACAAGATGAGACACATTATATACTCCAGACCAAAATACAAGAACCCAGTTAAGATAGTAGTCGGACATTTTTCCGAAATATATAAGTGTCGGAAACTGTAGTATTGAATTAACATATCGCTGAAATATATTTCATCACCTTACATAGACTTCACTCAAAATAATACTTATGTCGAATACCTTTCTTGAATGGTGGTTTCAACACCTTCAAAATGATAATAACAGTATATAACGAGACGTTGCCTTAGATTCATATATTATTGTTACAGAGTATTTTTTTTCCTTTACGAATTGTTTGGGACACAAGGTAACCCCTCTACATTATTTACTGAATGAAAGTTACATAAATCCCTTTTGAATGTTTCAAGATAGCGGGTGGCCTGTCAGGATTCACCGAAGTAAAACACTCAAAGACATGTTCCTCAATAGGGTTTCTATCCTATCATGATTTAGTTAGATATTAATACTTCAGTGAGGACTTACAGGGATTCGAAACTAGATAGCAGTAGCATTTTCAAGGTAAATCCATAAGACGAATAGAGTGACACTGTGAGACCATCAAAGAAGCACAACCCCGTAGCCCGCTAATTTGACTATGTCAGAATGTAGGTACTGATGTAAAGAACGGGGTACCGAAAAGGTCATGAAAGGGTTTGGAATCATTTTATTAGTGAAGGAAATTTCCAGTAACATGTGTAATCGAGGTTACAAGATAAATAACTAACCACAGAAACTGACTGTCAAAAGAAAATCATAACCATAGCTATAATATAATCGTTCTTCCACTGTAATGAAATAGAAGTACTCTTTCATCTTGTAATGTTACAGAAGGGTCACGAACTTACCAGAGCGGACGGGTAGGGACACCTAGTTTCCACCTAGTGATGCCTCTTAGTCTTCAATCTTCCCTTGCGAAGGAAAACACAGAAGTGTTTTTGGAAAGATTGTGCGAATGTCGAATGAATGCCAACTAAGCCTAAGAGATTCCTTACTACACAGAGTAAAGGTTACTCGTACGCAGAGTAAAGGTTCTAGCCATGTGATGGTGCAATAGTTGGTGTGAGCCTATTGGTCAAGGGGTCAAGTGAAACCATCATTTTTTGCACTCACACAGGATTTCATTAATGGTTGGATCAAAGTTTTAAATTCACACCTGTCGATAACCTTACCCTTACATTAAAGACGTACAAAGTAAAGAGGGTTCCTTTGTGACATGACCAACTAGAAACTGTGAATTATAACTACGATGAGTCCAATTAGTACCTCGTTCAAAGAGAGTGATCCTTCAGTTGAGATATCAGGTAGTTTAGTTAGGGTTAAATGAATTTGTTCAGATGGAGTCTTATCGTTACAAAGCCTTTATGTAAATGGGGACTGACAGATATTTAACCAACCATTAACTACATGGGACTTCGTTCAGAAACTTTGACCATAAAGAACAATGCCAATATTTTATGTTAAGCCTACAACTTGCTACTAAGGTGTGTATCCCGATCCCCTTGTGTTGTGCATTGTTATGAGCCTTATTTTGAAAGACTAGTGAGACTTCCCTTGTGCATAAGTATAAGAGGTATTTTTCTTAGGGAACAATTTTAGGATCTTAAATCTTAAGTTCTCCATAGTCTAAGTTCAATATAATATATAAATATATATATGAATGATTGGATAATTTTAGGACTGATGAGACTGTTAGAGTGATGGAATGTTATTTATTAGGAACTTTGTTCCTTATGTGTTCAAATGGATAGAAATGTCAACATGGAAAATCATAATATAAGAAACTTATCAGAGTTTAACAACAGAGAAAAATTTTCATCTTTCCCTAACTACAAGTCTATCAATTTAATTTGAGATTAATGTTCCTGAGAAAAAAAAATATTTATTTTTTATGACGAATTTGAGGTACATTACATATGGTATTAGAGCAAAGGTTACAACACTTGGACCTTGAACGGGGCCAAATTAATTACTTGGCACATATTTTTGTTAATGTAAAACTAATAAACCTTTATTGTTACAAATAGAAAACCCTTTTATGTTTTGTGTTAATCATGGCAGCCCAGGATGATGCGAAAATAAGACTTGATGTGAATCCTGAACAAAGACCTCCTGAATATCCAAGACATAATAGTGATGAAATCTCACCTACTGAAGTCCTGGAAATAATGAGGAATTTCATTGTTGAGCTACAGGTTTTCAAAGCAGACAATGAGAAACTGAAGAAGGCACGGCAAGAACAAAAGGAAATAAATGAAGTCTTGCTGCGAAGTATAGTGACAAATAAAACCCCAAAAGATGATCACCAGGAAGAAGAGGTCAGTAAAAGGGCCTCCAAGAATTCTAGTCCTGAATCAGAAAGAGAGGATAGCTCATATGAAGGTACACCTTCAGCTAAAAATAAAACAAAAACAGATAGAAAAATACAACAGGTAGATCACCATGAACGTGAATTCAAGAAAATCAAACCAGCTACCTTTGATGGGGAATACAGAACAAGGGAATAAGTTGAAGCATGGTTACTAGACATCAAGAAACATTTCCAGATATACAACTATTCCAACAATATGAAAGTTAGGATGGCCATCTATAATCTAAAAGGAAAAGCCATTATTTGGTGGCAAGACCTGAAGTTGGCCAAGGGACTAAAGGAGAAACAGATGGAATGGTCAGAATTTAAGAAATACTTTAAGAAACAGTACCTATCTTAAAGTTATTATGAAATAAAAATGAAAGAATTTTATTAGTTACGACCTGGTCAAATGGCTATGGAAGATCTGATAAACAAATCCCTAGAATTACTAAGATTTGTACCCTATATCCGAGAGAACAAAGTGAAAATCCAGCGGTTCCTAAGTTGTTTACCGCAGTCCTACAAGGACAGAATCGAATTTGATAAACCCAAGTCCTTGAGTGAAGTATTCAGGAAATCCAAAATGTGTTACAACCAATATAAATAGCGGTTGGAATTTCCCAAGGCATAGAAAGACAAGAAACATGATCGAATAAACCAATGGAAAAAGGGATACCAACCAACTCCTTATTGGAACAATGAAAAAATAATTCCAAGGAAAGACTTTCACTCCAGTAACCCAAACACTCAAGGAGGCAGTAAACTGGTAAATCTGGATAAATAAGTTTGGGGATAGCCCTTGCGAACCATTGAAGTGTTGGAAATGTGGAGAACTTCATCTAAGGAGGAACTGTCCATGTTTGATTTCAGCAACAAGAAATGTCATTCACAATTTTCAGGAAGCCTCTACGGTGGGATATGTGGGCAAAAGCGTGCATCGGAAAAATGCATTCATGAACGGCCGTCAAGCTTACCAACAATCTTTTGTGTTGAAAATTGAAGGTAAAATCAATAACACTCAAATTTTTGTCTTAATAGACCCTGGAGCTACATTAATTTATATCACTCCCACTATAGTAGAGTCAAATAAACTTAAGAAAACAAGACATGAAAAAACCTTGGCTAATACAACTAGCAACAAGAACGAAAAGAAGAGTTGTTGATTTTATTTCTGATTATGAGTTCAGTTTAGGCAGTCAAAACATAAAGACAAATCTGAACATTCTACCGCTAGGATCTTATGATGTAATTATCGGAATGGATTGGTTAGAAAGGCATAAAGAAGTGCTATATTGTTATGGAAAATCACTTAAGTATAAAGACAAAAATGACACCGTTGGGAAAGTTCAAGGTATATAAAAACCAGTATCAATTAGACATATTTCAGTAATGCAATTCAGGAAATGCATGAGAAAAGGTTGTCAAATTTATGCCATCCAAGTAACAAACCTATTAGAAAAAAAAAATAAACCCATATTGGAGGATTTTACCGTTTTGCATGATTTCAGAGATGTATTTGTCGATGAGATACCTAAGTTAACCCCATCGAGGGAGATAGAATTTTCTATCGATCTTCTACCTGGTTCAACCCCTATCTCAAAAGCACCTTACCGAATGAGTTTGTTGGAATTAACAAAACTAAAAATTCAACTACAAGAATTATTGGACAAAGAATATATCAGACAAGTGTTTCGCCATGGGGAGCACCAGTCCTCTTTGTGAAAAAGAAAGACGAAACTCTGAGATTATGCATCGATTATAGACAATTAAACAAGATGACTATTAAGAACAAGTACCCCTTACCTAGGATAAATGATCTATTCGATCAAGTAGGTGGGGAAAATATTTTCTTGAAATTGGATTTACGATCTGGTTATCACCAAGTGAGGATAAAAGATGAGGACATAAGTAAAAAATATTTTCGAATGAGATATGGACATTATGAATTTGTGGTCATATCTTTCAGACTCACTAACGCGCCAGCCACGTTTATGTGTATAATGAATAGTATTTTCAGTCAGTACTTGGACACGTTTGTGTTAGTATTTATTGATGACATTCTGGTATATTCTAAAATAGAGGAGGAACATGAAGAGCACTTAAGAATAGTTATGTAAACTTTAAGGAAGCACAAACTGTATGCTAAATTCAATAAGTGTGATTTTTATCAGAAGAAAATATAGTACCTAGTACATGTAATATCTGCAGTAGGCATTGCAGTCAATCCTAAGAAGCTAAGGGCCATCATGGAATGGTCTGTACCTAAGAATGTAGCAGACATCCGGTCATTCATGGGAATCACCAGATATTACCGCAGATTTATAGAGGGATTCTCCAAAATTGCTTACCCTATCACATCGTTACAAAAGAAGGGGACCAATTTTAACTGGTCATAGAAATGTCAAGACAGTTTTAATAAATTAAAGGAATTGTTAAGAACCGCACCCATTTTAAAGGTAGTAGATCCATATAAAGACTTCATCATCTGTGTAGACACGAGTAAAGAATGACTAGGTGGTGTCCTAACTCAATAAGGACACATTATTTGTTATGAGTCCTGAAAACTAAAGGAGCACGAGCGAAACTACGTCACTCATGACTTAGAATTGATAGTTGTAATACACGCCTTAAAAATTTGGCGGCACTACATAATGGGAAGAATATTTCTATTATTGACAGATAATAGTGGTGTGAAATATTTTTTTAGTCAGTCAGACCTCAATGCAAGGCAAGCAAGATGGCTAGCCTTCTTCAACGAATTTGACTTTGAGGTAAGACATATCAAGGGCAAGGAAAATAAAGTAGCTGATTCTTTGAGCAGAAGAGTTCATGGGTTGTTTGAAATAAAAATTAGCAGGGAAGAAAGCGATCTTTAACAGAGGGTAAAGGCTGCAGGTAATAACGACGAAAATTACACTAAAACAGTGGGAGAATTACATAACACTACATAAAATTCTGACAAAACAGATCTGAGGGTGGACGGAAATGGGTTACTACAATTTAAAAAAAGAATATACATATTAGATTCAACAGAGTTAAAGGCAACAATTTTGGATGAAGTTCATAAGAAACCATATTTTGGTCATCCAGGATACCAGAAAATGATAACAACACTAAGAAAGTTATTCTATTGGCCTAATATGAAAGGCGAAACAACATAATACTTAGCTAAGTGTCAATATTGTCAGCGGGTAAAAGATGAACACCAGCATCCAGCCGGCCTATTACAACCCTTACCGGTGTCGGAATGGAAATGGGAGATTATATCACTAGACTTTATTATAGGTTTTCCTAGAACTTAGAAACATAATGATTCAATTATTGTGGTAATCAATAAACTTAGTAAGTTTGAACACTTTATTCTTGTAAAGTCTACTTTTAAAGATATTAACATCACTGAAATATTCATGAAAGAAATTTTTAGACTGCATGGTGTTCCAAAATGGTGATTTCGGATAGAGATGTAAAATTTACATCTTCTTTTTGGAAAGAATTGTTTGTAGGGTTAAATACTAAATTAAATTTCAGAACGAGTTATCATACACAAATGGATGGACAGACCGAATGAGAAAACCAAATCTTAGAAGATATGCTCTGCATGCACGTAAGAACAAAACCAAGCAAGTGGGAAGACTACCTGCACTTGGTAGAATTTGCATACAACAATGGGTACCAAACTTTGGCTAAAATGAGCCCTTTCGAGGTGCTATACAACAAAAAGTGTACGAATCCAATTAGTTGGGATAACCCAATTGACAGACTCATGGTTGAACCAAATATGCTGCAGGAAATGGAGAACATGGTAAGAAAATTACAACAGAACCACACAATAGACAGAAAAGTTACGCAGACCAGAAAAGAAGACACTTGAAATTTCAAGTGGGAGACCACGTCTACTTAAAAGTCAAAGCTCGAAAAAGTTCACTGAAGCTAGGGAACTGTGCCAAGTTGGCACCAAGGTTTTGTGGGCCTTTTGAGATATTAGCTCGAATTGGACCCATAGCATACCAACCTGCACTCCCAGCCAATCTAAAAATTTGTAATGTATTTCATGTTTCTCTGTTAAAGAATTATGTTCATCACCCTACTCATATGATCAATTGGAACTTGGTGCAGGTGGAACTAGAAGGCGAGTTCCAAGAGAAACCCTTGCACATTCTGGATCGGAGAGAAATAACACTTCGAAACAGAGTCGTTGCTCAGGTAAAGGTGCAATGGAAGAACTTTAGCCCAGAGCAGGCCACTTGGGAGTTGGAGGGAGATTTGCAGAAATATCATCCAACCTTGTTCCAAGAAAGGAACGAACACTAAGGACAATGTTTTATTGAAGGGGGAAAGGATGTGACATCCCCAAAAATAAATTATTTTTAAGTTTGAAATTTCTTAGGAAATTATTTTCGTTTTTGGTAAATTCGAAATTGGAAAATTTTTGCCATTTATGGAAATTATGAATTTCGAATTTAGTTAATTGTAATTAATGATTATGATTGTTGGGAAGAGATATGATCTGAACCAACTAACTACTTGACTATGACACTTGTATGAAACAAAATATTTTATAATTATTGTTGGAGGACAAATGGAACAGCCATGTTAAAATCAGTTGACCATGACTCCATGAGTAGGGAACATGTTGGAACCACCTCGGGTCTGATTATTACAAGTGAAAAATCATGAACTTGGCCATTTTTAGCCCCTGAAAATCAGGGATTTGGAAAGCTGTGAAAATTCCCAAGGGGAAAAAGATCTAGGAACTTTTTCTTTTGGATATATAGTATATGTGAGGAGGCAAGACATTGCCTAGTATGTTGGGGAAAAAGGAAATCCAACTCTTGTTGTTATGAACACTACTTGCTGAGTGTGAGGCAAGGAGGAGACTGTTGAAACTAAAATACATTTTGATGAGAAGGATTTTTGAGTTATCCCTCATGGATTCATGGCCAAGCTAGGGGGTGAACAAGACAAGTGATTTGGCTTCCCTGTTCTAAGGTTGGGAGGAACGTGGTTGTTCCATTTGTTTGTTTAGAAAATTATTCATATATGTTCATTTCTCCTTCTTTGTTTAAATGTCATTGTAAATTATTGACTGATACATTTTCCATCTATTTAAATAAGATTGAAGTATTCAGTTTACTAAATTCTAGAGAATACCATGAAAGTAGGATGGACTCTCCCAGAAATTCTGTAGTTGTGGAGTAAAAATCTTGTTAAGTAACTTGAATGGAAATAAAATTCGAATGGGGAGATATACCAAGAAAAGTATTGTGTTAATGAATTTCTACCCTTTTAATTATGTTAGAAATTACAACCAGTTCGGCGTATCTCTTTCATCTGATTATGTTGTTCACATTTGAATAACTGTGTAGTGTCCACTAATCTAGAATGAATCTGAGATTTACAAAATAGCACATACTACATTATGTATTTACATTCCTGTAGAACATCTCGTGAATTTTGGACGATTACTCTACCATATTTAAATACAACTGTGTAATAATTGTATATATATAATAGAATCTGACTGTGTATAAACACACACACACACACACACACACACATATATATATATATATATATAGAGAGAGAGAGAGAGATAACTTCACGACTTGATAAATTCGCTTCTAAAAGTCTAGAGTATATATATGTCAATAGATATTAAGGATGTAATGGAGGCGATTAAGCCTAACTAGTTATATTTCAAGTTCTAGAATTATTGAACCAAATGAACCTTTCAACATAAACGAAATTCTAGAACAAAATACTAGAAGAGCGAAAGATCTTTTTACTTAGAATTGAAACAGAGATTTTGGATGCATGTTTCAATAGGTTCGAATTTTATATTGTTGTTAGTGAATGAAGAATCATGACAGCTACTGTATAAACTAGGTATCAATGGAATAAAAGAAACAATAGACTCTACTTGGCCACAATAAAGTTGTTTGAAGAAATTTACAATAATATAGGAGTAACTAAAAGTAAGGAATATACTTTCCGAAAGCATAAGGTTAATATGCTCTTCGTTTCCATAAATAATATAATAGGATTAAATAACTAGAATATCGACAAAGTAAAAATTTTGATCGTTCTGTATTTTCTTGCTTTCATTATATGATATATAAAGAGAAGAGTCGTGTATATTAATATTAAAATACAACCCAAATCAAGAACCCGGAATTTGGGTATGTTTGACCTTTGTAGCCACTGCGTTGTAATCTTCCATATTGTATACTGTTAGAATATTTGATACTTTTTCTAAATAAGAATTGAGATTTTAACTGTATACACTACGGTATTCAGACCGAGAAGCTTCGATATTAGCATCTGGGACAATAAGTTGTGAGGAGTTTAAAAGGAACTCGAGTACATTTTCCACGAAAGGATGCCCGAAATCCGAGGGTTCAGAGGCTTCAACCCTACAAAGAAACAAGTAAATTTCATTAGTATTTGTCAATGGATAATAAAGTTGTTTATACAAAGTAAACAAAATTGAATCACCAAGGTAAAGTTTCTATAACAAAACAATTATATAAGAATCGGGATTTTACTTAACTTGGGCCTTAGCACAGGCTGTCTCTCGCGGCATAACTGATGAAGTCACCCTCTAAATTTATGGGAGGAGGAAGCCAACGTCGATCTGATGGGTACCTCACAAAACTTAGAGGCCCCATCATTGGGTCTCATTGTCCACAGTTCTTAGAACTTACATACCCAAAATAAAAGCAAAGAAATATTGTTAAGGTTTAAATAATCAAGAAATACAAGATGAGACACATTATATACTCCAGACGAAAATACAAGAACCCAGTTAAGATAGTAGTCAAACATTTTCCCGAAAGATATAAGTGGCAGAAACTGTAGTATTGATTTAACATATCGCTGAAATGTATTTCATCACCTTGCACAGACTTCACTCAGAATAATACTTATGCCAAATACCTTTCTTGAATGGTGGTTTCCACCATCAAAAAAATAATAGCAATACATAACAAGAAGTTTCTTTTACGAATCGTTTGGGACACAGGTAACCCCTCTACTTTACTTATTGAAAGAAATTTACAGAAAGCCATTTTGAACGTTTCAAGCTAGTGGGTGGCCTGTCATGATTCACCGAAGTAAAAAACTTGAAGACATGTTCCTCAGCAGGGTTTCTACCCTATCAGGGTTTATTTGGAGATTAATACTTCCATGAGGACTTACAAGGATTCGAAACTAGATAGCAGTAGCATTAGAGAAGGTAAATATGTAAGATGAATAGAGGGATATTGTGAAACCATCAAAGAAGAACAACCCCATAGCCCGCTAATTTGACTGTGCCAGAATGTAGTTACTGAAGTAAAGGAGGGGGTAACGAAAAGGTCCCTAAAGGGTTTGGAATCATTTTATCAATGAAGGAAATTTCCAGTAACATGTGTAATTGGGGTTACAAGATAAATAACTAACCACAAAAAATAATTGTCAAAAGAAAATCATAACCAAATCTCTAGTATAATAGTTCTTCCAATGTAATGAAATTCAAGTACTCTTTCAACTTGTAAAGTTACAAGAGGGTCACAAACTTACCAGAGCGGATGGGCATGGATGCCTAGTTTCCACCTGTTGAATCCTATGAGTGTTCAGTCTTCCCTTGTGAAGGAAAACGTGGAAGTGTTTTTGGAAAAACTGCACGAATGTCGAATGAATTCCATCTAAACCTAAGAGAGTCCTTACTACGTAGAGTAAAGGTTGGTAGTACGATGGAAGGTTCTAGCCCTGTGATGGGGCAATAGTTGGCGTGAGCCTATTGGTGAAGGGGTCAAGTGAGACCATCATTTTTCGCACTCACATAGGATTTCATTAATGGTTGGATCAGAGTTTTAAATGCACGTCTGTCAGGAACCTTACCCTCACATTAAAGACATATGAAGTAAAGAGGGTTCCTTCATGACATGACCAACTAGAAAATATGAATTATAACTGTGGTGAGTCCAGTTAGTACCTCATTCAAAGATAGCCATCGTTCAATTGAGATATCGGGCAGTTTAGTTAGGGTTAAACAAATTTGTTCGGATGGAGTCTTATTGTTACAAATAATTTATGTAAATGGGGACTGGAATATCTTTAACCAACTGTTAACTACATGGGACTTCGTTTGAAAAATTTGACCATAAAGAACAATGCCAACATTTTATGTTAAGCCTATAACTTGCTATTAAGGTGTCTACCCTGACCTCCTTGTATTGTGCATCGTTAAGAGCCTTTTTTTCGAAAGACTAATGAGACTTACCTTGCACATAAGTATAAGAGGTATTTTTCTTAGTGAAGAATTTTAGGATCGTAAATCCGAAGTTCTCCATTGTCTAAGTTCAATATAATATATAAATATATATATGAATGATTGGATAATTTTAGGATTGATGAGAATTTTAGACTGATAGAATGTTATTTATTAGGAACTTTGTTCCTTATGTGTTGGACTGGAAGAAATGTTAACATGGATAATCATAATATAAGAAACTTATCAGAGTTTAACAACAGATAAAAAATGTCATATTTCCCTAACTACGAGTCTATCAATTCAATTTGAGATTAATGTTCTTGAGAAAAAAAAAAAATTGTGACGAATTTGAGGTACATTACATACAGTATCAGATCAAAGGTTACATCACTTGGACCTTGAACAGGGCCAAATTAATTACTTAGCACATATTTTTGTTTATGTAAAACTAATAAACCTTTAGTGTTACAAACAGAAAACCCTTTTTTGATTTGTTTTAATCATGGCAGCCCAGGATGATGCGGAAACAAGACTTGATGTGAATCCTAAACAAATACCTCCTAAAGATCCAAGATAGAATAGTGACGGAAGCTCACCTACTGAAGTCCTAGAAACAATGAGAAATCTCATTTTTGAGCTACAGGTTTTCAAATCAGACAATGAGAAACTGAAGAAGGCATAGGAAGAACAGAAGGAAATAAATGAAGTCTTGTTGCGAAGTATAGTGAGAAAGAAAACCCCAAAAGATGATAACCAGAAAGAAGAGGTCAGTAAAAGGGCCTCCAAGAATTCTGGTCCTGAAGCAGAAAGAGAGGATAGCTCATCTGAAGGTACACCTTTAGTTGAAGATAAAACAAAAACAGATAGAAAAATAAAATAGGTAGATCACCTTGAAGGAGAATTCAAGAAAATCAAACTAGCTACCTTTGATCGGGAATCTAGAATAGGAGAAGAAGTTGAAACATGGTTACTAGACATCAAGAAATATTTCCAGATATACAACTAGTCCAGCAATATGAAAGTTAGGATGGCCATCTATAATCTAAAAGGAAAAGCTAGCATTTGGTGGCAAGACCTGAAATTGGCCAAGGGCCTAAAGGAGGAACATATGGAATGGTCAAACTTTAAGAAATACTTTAAGAAACAGTACCTATCTTAAAGTTATTATGAAAGAAAAACGAAAGATTTTTATGAGTTACGACTTGGTCAATTGGCTATGGAAGATCTGATAAATAAATTCCTAGAATTACTAAGGTTTGTACCTTATATCCGAGAGGATAAAATGAAAACTCAGTGGTTCCTAAGATGTTTACCGCATTCCTACAAGGACATAATCGAATTTCATAATCCCAAGTCCTTGAGTGAAGTATTCAAGAAAGCCTGAATGTGTTTAAACCAATACAAACAATGGTCGGAATTTCCCAAGGCCTAGAAAGACAAGAAACATGACCGAATGAACCAGCAGAAAAAGGGATACCAGCCAACTCCTTATCGGAACGCAGCAAAAAGATATCCAAGGAAAGAATTTCACTCCAACAACCCAAACATTCAAGGAGATGGTAAACCGGTAAATATGGGAATAAAGAAGTTTGGGGACAACCCTCATGAACCATTGAAGTGTTGGGAATGTGGAGAACCTCATCTAAGGAGGAATTGTCCACATTTGATTTCAACAACCGGAACTGTTGTTCACAATTTGCAAGAAGCCTCTACGGTGGGAGATGTGGGCAGAAGCGTGCATCGGATAAATGTAGTCGTGAATGGTTGGCAAGCTGACCACCAGTCCTTTGTGGTGGAAATTGAAGGTAAAATAAATAACACTCAAATTTCTAGCTTAATCGACCCTGGAGCTATATTAATTTATATCACTCCCGCTATAGTAGATTCAAATAAACTTAAGAAAACAAGACATGCCACGTCTTGGCTAGTACAACTAGCAACGGGAACGAAAAGAAAATTTGTTGATTTTATTTTTAATTATGAGTTCAGTTTAGGTAGTCAAAACACAAAGACAAATATGAACATTCTACCGCTAGGATATTATGATTTAATTATCGGAATGAATTGTTTAGAAAGGCATAAAGCAGTGCTAGATTGTTATGGAAAATCACTTAAGTATAAAGACGAAAATGACACCGTTAGGACAGTTCAAGGTATACAAAAACCAATATCAGTTAGACAGATTTCAACAGTGCAATTCAAGAAATGCATGAGAAAAGGTTGTCAAATTTATGCCATCCAAGTAACAAACCTGTTAGAAAAAGAAACTAAACCCATCTTGGAGGATTTTACCATTTTGCATGATTTTAGAGATGTATTTGTCAATGAGATACCTGAGTTACCCCCACAGAGGGAGATAGACTTTTCTATCGACCTTCTACCTGGTTCAACCCCTATCTCAAAAGAACCTTACCGAATGAGTTTATTGGAATTAACAAAACTAAAAATTCAACTACAGGAATTATTGGACAAAGAATATATCAGATCGAGTGTGTCACCATGTGGAGCACTAGTCCTCTTTCTGAAAAAGAAAGAAAGAACTCTGAGATTATGCATCGATTACAGACAATTAAACAAGATGACTATTAAGAACAAGTACCCCTTACCTAGGATAAATGATATGTTCGATCAAGTAGTTGGGGAAAATATTTTCTCGAAATTGGATTTATGATCTGGTTATCACCAAGTGAGGATAAAATATGAGGACATAAGTAAAACATCTTTTTGAACAAGATATGGACATTACGAATTTGTGGTCATACCTTTCGGACTCACTAACGTGCCAGCCACGTTTATGTGTCTAATGAACATTATTTTTAGTCAGTACTTGGACAAGTTCATGTTAGTATTTATTGACGACATTCTGGTATATTCTAAAACAGAGCAGGAACATGAAGAGCACTTAAGAATAGTTTTGCAAACTTTAAGGAAGCACAAACTGTATGCTAAATTCGATACGTGTGATTTTTATCAGAAGAAAATACAGTACCTAGGACATGTAATATCTACAGAAGGAATTACAGTCGATCTTGAGAAGATAAGGGCCATCATGGAATGGTCGGTACCTAAGGATGTAGCATACACCCGGTCATACATGGGAATCACTGGATATTACCGCAAATTTATAGAGGGATTCTCCAAAATTGCTTACCCTATCACATCATTGCAAAAGAAGGGGACCAATTTTAACTTGTCACATAAATGTCAAGACAGTTTTAATAAATTAAAGGAATTGTTAACAACCACACCCATTTTAAAGGTAGTAGATCCAGATAAATACTTCACCGTCTATGTAGACCCAAGTAAAGAAGGAATAGGTGGTGTCCTAACTCAGGAAGGACACGTTATTTGTTATGAGTCCTGAAAACTAAAGGAACACAAGTGAAACTATGTCACTCATGAATTAGAATTGGAAATTGTAATACATGCCTTAAAAATGTGGCGGCACTACATAATGAGCAAAAGATTTATATTATTGACAGATGATAGTGCTGTGAAATATTTTTTTAGTCAGTCGGACCTTAATGCAAGGCAAGCAAGATGGCTAACCTTCTTGAGCGAATTTGACTTTGAGGTAAGATATATCAAGGGAAAGGGAAATAAAGTAGTCGATGCTTTGAGAAGAACAGTTCATGGGTTGTTTGAAATAAACATTACCAGGGGAAAAAGCGATCTTGAACATAGGGTAAAGTCCACAGGTAATAACGAAGAAAATTACACTAAAAGAATGGCAGAATTACAGAACACTACAAAAAATTTAGACAAAACATATTTGAGGGTGGACATAAATGGGTTACTACGATTTAAAAACAGAATATAGATACCAGATTCAGCAGAGTTAAAGGCAACAGTTTTGGATGAAGTTCATAAAAAACCATATTCTGGTCATCCAAGATACCAGAAAACGATAACAACACTAAGAAAGTTATTCTATTGGCCTAATATGAAAGGTGAAACAACAGAATACTTAGCTAAGTGTAAAGATTGTAAGAAGGTAAAAGCAAAACACCAGCATCCAACCGGCCTATTACAGCCATTACCGGTGTCAGAATGGAAATGGGAGATTATATCACTAGACTTTATTACAGGTTTTCCTAGAACTCAGAAACAGAATGATTCAATTATTGTGGTAATCGATAAACTTAGTAAGTTTGCACACTTTATTCCTATAAAGTCTACTTTTAAATCTATTAACATCGTTGAAATAAACTTTACGTAAAATTTACATCTACTTTTTGGAAAGAATTTTTTGCAGGGTTAAATACTAACTTGAATTTTAGCACGAGTTATCATCCAAAAACGGATGGACATACTGAACGAGCAAACCAAATTGTAGAATATATGCTCTACATGTATGTAAGAACAAAACCAAGCAAGTGGGAAGACTACCTGCACTTGGTAGAATTTTCATACAACAATGTGTACCAAACTTCAGCTAAAATGATCCCTTTCGAGGTACTATATGATAGAAAGTGTACGACTTCAATTAGCTGGGATAACCCAGTTGACAGACTCATGGTTGGAAAAGAGATTCTCCAGGAAATGGAGAACACGGTAAGAAAAGTACAACAAAACTCAAAAGAAGCACGGGACAGACATAAAAGTTACGTGGACCAGAAAAGAAGACACTTGGAATTTCAAGTGGGAGACCATGTCTACTTAAAAGTCAAAGCTCGAAAAATTTCACTAAAGATAGGGAACTGTGCCAAGTTGGAACCCAGGTTTTGTGGGCCTTTCAATATATTAGCTCAAATTGGACCCATAGCATACCAACTTGCACTCTCAGCCAATCTAAAAATTCATAATGTATTTCATGTTTCTCTATTAATGATCCAGGGGATCAAATTTTGCTCAAAATTCAAAGGGCTCATAATTGCTTCAAATCAAATAGGTTCATAGGTCTCATTGTCACAAACCCAACGCAACTCGAATGGGTTCAAACGGACATCGGATGAGTGAGATATCGCGTTCTGTTCAAATTGTCAAACAGGCAAAAAAAATTGCTAACTGTATAGTCCGTACATTCCATATAGTTGATGACATGGCAAAGTCGTAAGCTGACGTGGCAAGGCCGTATGCTAATGTGGCAGGTTCTGAGTTGGCAGACAGTTAGCAGTTGGCGGTCAAATCATTTCTCGACACGTGGCACATTTTTGACAAGTGGGAAGGTGCCACGTGGCCCAGACATGGGTTGCCACGTGGCATCATATTTAATTGGTATTTTAAAATTATATGGTGTCTGTGGGGATCGAACCCCAGACCTCCCACCATGGTGGAGCACCTTCACACGGTGTGGGTTACCAATAGCCCACACGTTATTTCTTATTATATATATGGTTTTGTTTATATTTAAATTTGAATTATGTTATGGTTGGGCGCGGTCCGGGCTGGGGCTAAGCCTTAGCCCCCATTCACATATGGGTCACCATATGACCACACTGCATGCACATTTCAAACAGATTCAAATCCCCTCATGCGTTTGGACACTTGTAAGTTGCCCATAAGTTTAAAACGTAGCCCTTTTGTGTGCGGGGGACGCGGTCACATGACCCATGTGTCCAATTCCTTTGCGGTTAGGGGGCTAAGTTCCCTAACCGTTCTAAAGTTGCATGTGTGTTTTAGTTATGTGCCCGGTGCTAGGTTTAAGCACGAAAAAACGTGCAAAGGCTAGGTTTGACACACAGAGGTGCATTTTGGAGATCTAGAGACAGCAAGTTTGAAGGGGAACTTCCAGGAAGCCTATCTTCTTCAATTTTTGGCCAAATCAGGTGTCGAAAAATCCCAGGTAGGGGTTTTTGGACGTTCTGAATCCATTGGAGCCATCTATTTGGAATTTTGAGCATTTTAAAGCACATATTTTATCACTTTGAGAAAATAATATAAAAGATCCATTGGAAGTTGGACCAGGAGATGTAGCCCAAGAGAGGGGTGAACTCCTTTATCATTTGTTGTGTTATGTGTTTATTTTTCACTGTATTTTGATGGTTATTATTTGCATCTTGAATGTGTAATCTTCTCTGAAATTTTTGTTTGCAAATTGATCCTTTTACATATGCACACTAAAATAAAACTTTGCAAATATTTTCAAGAATACAAGCCTTTATCATTTTCAGATCAAGTTGGTATCAGAGCATAGGTTTTTGAAGGCTTGATTATTTGCAAGTGTTTGTTTTCTAATTCT
>JZKD02S2077811.1:126589-147448 GCA_000966675.3 Picea glauca | reverse complement strand
ATGCAGTTGTTAATGTTGAGAATTTGAAATTGTATGAGCCTCCTTTGATTGATGATCAAGGAGAACATGTTCAGATTCCTTCTATAGATGGTTTCTCCCCAGAATATCTTACAGATCTGCATGAAGACACAATCCTTGACAGGAGGATGACAGCTTCAAAACAAGGAAATATGGAATATCTTTGAATTGGTCTTAAAGGCACAAATCCAAGCAAAGCCAAGTGGATTGAGGTTGGGAAGGTGAGGGAACTATACCCTCATCTTCAGATAGACTGAAAATAGACTTTTGGAGGTCCAAAAGCTTTCCAATGGGGAGGTGTGATCCAGGGGACCAAATTTTGCTCAAAATTGCTTCAAATCAGACAGGTGCGTAGGCCTCGTCATCACGAATCCAACACAACTCAAACAGGTTCAAACGGACATCGGATGAGTGAGATATCTCATTCTGTTCAAATTGTCAAACAGGCAAAAAAAATTGATGGCTGTACAGTTCGTACAGTTGCTGACGTGGCAAGGTCGTATGCTGACGTGGTAGGTGCTGAGTTGGAAGACAATTGGCGGTTGGCAGTCAAATCATTTCTTGACACGTGGCACATTTTTGACAAGTGGGAAGGTGCCACATGGCCCAGACATGGGTTGCCATGTGGCACCATATTTAATTGGTTGTTTAAAATTATATGGAGTCTGTGGGGATCAAACCCCAGACCTCCCGCCATGGTGGAGTGCCTTCACACTGTGTGGGTTACCAATAGCCCACACATTATTTCTTATTATATATATGGTTTTGTTTATATTTAAATTTGAATTATGTTATGGTTGGGTGCGGTCTGGGCTGGGGCTAAGCCCCAACCACCATTCACATGCAGGTCACCATATGACCACATTGCACACGCGTTTCAAACAGATTCAAAGCCCCGTGTGCGTTTGGACACTTTTCGGTTTCCCATAAGTTTAAAACGTATCCCTTTTGTGTGCGGGGGACGCGGTCACATGACCCATGCATCCAATGCCTTTGCGGTTAGGGGGCTAGGTTCCCTAACTATTCTACAGTTGTGCGTGTGTTGCGGTTATGTGCCCAGTGCTAGGTTTAAGCATGGAAAAATGCGCAGAGGCTAGGTTGGACACACAGAGGTGCATTTTGGCGATCTAGAGACAACAAGTTTGAAGGGGAACTTCCAGGAAGCCTATCTTCTTCAATTTTTGGCCCAATCAGGTGCAAAAAAAACCCAGCTAGGGGTTTTTGGACGTTCTGAAGCCATTCGAGCCATCTATTTGGAATTTTGAGCATTGTAAAGCACATATTTTATCACTTTGAGAAAATAATATAAAATATCCATTGGAAGTTGGACCAGGAGATGTAGCCCAAGAGAGGGGTGAACTCCTTTATCATTTGTTGTCTTATGTGTTTATTGTTCATTGTATTTTGCTGGTTATTATTTGCATCTTGAATGTGTAATCTTATCTGAAATTTGTGTTTGCAAATTGATCATTTTTCATAAGCACACTAAAATAAAACTTTGCAAATATTTTCAAGAATACAAGCCTTTATCATTTTCAGATCAGTTAAAGAATTATGTTCATAACCCTACTCATATGATCAATTGCACTTGGTGCAGGTGGAACCAGAAGGCGATTTCCAAGAAAAACCCCTACGCATTCTAGACCGAAGATAAATAACACTTCAGAATAGAGTCGTTGCTCAGGTAAAGGTGCAATGGAAGCACTTTAACCCGGAGGAGGCCACTTGGGCGTTGGAGGGAGATTTGCAGAAATATCATCCAACCCTGTTCCAAGAAAGGAATGAACACTGAGGACAGTGTTTTATTGAAGGGGGAAAGTATGTGACATCCCCAAAAATAAATTATTTTTAATTTTGAAATTTCTTAGGAAATAATTTCCTTTTTTGGTAAATTCGAAATTGGAATTTTCTTTTCATTTATGGAAATTCTGAATTTTGAATTTAGTTAATTGTAATTAATTATTATGACTGTTGGGAAGAGATCTGATTTGACCCAACAAACTACTTGACTATGGCACTTGTATGAAAAAAAATATTTTATAATTATTGTTGGAGGACAAATGGAACAGCCATGTCAAAATCAACTGACCATGACTCCATGAGTGGGGAACATGTTGGAACCACCTCATGGCTAATTATTACAAGTGGAAAATCAGGAATTTGGCCATTGGCAGCCCCTGAAAATCAGGGATTTGGAAATATACGAAAATTCCCAAGGGGAAAAAGACCTAGGTACTTTTTCTTTTGGATATATAGCATATGTGAGGAGGCAGGACATTGCCTAGTATGCTGGGGAAAAAGGAAATCCATCTCTTGTTGTTATGAACACTGCTTCCTCAGTGTGAGGCAAGGAGGAGACCGCTGAAATTGAAAGACATGTTGTTGAGAAGGAGTTCCGAGTTATCCCTCATGGATTCATGGTCAGGCTAGGTGGTGAACAGGACAACTAATTTGGCTACCTTGTTCTAAGGTTGAGAGGAACGTGGTTGTTACATTTGTTTGTTCGGAAAATTATTCAGATATGTTCATTTTTTATTCTTTGTTTAAATGTCATTGTAAATTATTAACTGATATGTTTTACATCTATTTAAATATGATTGAAGTATTATGTTTACTAAATTCTAGAGAATACCGTGAAAGTAGGATGGACTCTCCCATAAATTTTGTAGTTGTGGAGTAAAAATCATGTTAAGTAACTTGAATGGAAATGAAATTCGATTGGGGAGATATACCGGGAAAAGTATTGTTTTAATGAATTTCTACCCTTTTAATTATGTTAGAAATTACTACCAGTTCGGTGTATCTCTTTCATTTGATTATGTTGTTCACATTTGAATAACTGTGTAGTGTCCACTATTCTGGAATGAATCTGAGATTTACAAAAAAATACGTACTACATTACGTATTTACATTTCTGTAGAACAGCTCGTGAATTTTGGACGATTACTCTACCATATTTAAATACAACTATGTAATATATATATATATATATATAATAGAAGCTGATTGTGTATACAAACATATATACATATCTATAGAGAGATAACCCCACGACTTTCTAAATTCACTTCTAAAATTCTAGAGTATATATATGTCAATAGATATTAAGGATGTAATGGAGGCGATTAAGCCTAACTGGTTATATTTCAAGTTCTGGAATTAGTGAACCAAATGAACCTTTCAACATAAATGAAATTCTAGAAAAAAATACTAGAAGAGCGAAAGCTCGTTTTTACTTAGAACTAAAATAAATATTATGGATGAATGTTTCGATGGGATTGAATTTTATATTGTTGTTAGTGAATGAAGAATCATGACAGGTACTGTATAAACCAGGAATCAATGGAATAAAAGAAACAACATACTCTACTTTGCCACAATGAAGTTGTTTGAAGAAATTTACAATAATATAGGAGTAACTAAAAGTAAGGAATATACTTTCTGAAAGAATAAGGTTAATATGCTCTTTGTTTCCATAAATAATCTAATAGGATTAAATAACTAGCATATCGACAAAATAAAAAATTCAATCGTTCTGTATTTTCTTGCTTTAATTATACGATATATAAAGAGAAGAGTCTTGTATATTAACATTAAAATACAACCCAAATTGAGAACCCAGAATTAGGGTATGTCTGACCTACGCAACCACTATGTTATAATATTCCATATTGTATATTGGTACAACATTTGATAATTTTGCTAAATAAGAACTGAGCTTTGAACTATATACATTACAGTATTCAAACTGAGAAGCTTCAATATTATCATCTGGAACGATAAGTCCTGAGGAGTTTAAAATGAGCTCAAGTACCTTTCCACGAAAGGATTCTTGAAATATGAGGGCTTAGAGGCTTCAACCCTGCAAAGAAAAAAGTAAATTTCATTAGTATTTTTCAATGGATAATAAAGTTGTTTATACGAAGTAAACATAATTGAATCACCGAAGTTAAGTGTCTATAACAAAAAAATTATAGAAGAATCGGGATTGTACTTAACTTGGGCCTTAGCACAGTCCATCTCTCACGGCATAACTGAGGAAGTCACCCTTGAACCTGATGGGAGGAGGAATCCAATGTCGATTTGATGGGTACCTCGCAAAAATCAGAGGCCCCATCATTAGGTCTCATTGTGCACAATTCTTAGAACTTACATACCTGAAATAAAAGCAAAGAAAGACTGTTAAGGTTTAAATAATCAAGAAATACAAGATGAGACACATTATATACTCCAGACCAAAATACAAGAGCCCAGTTAATATAGTAGTCATACATTTTTCCGAAAGATATAAGTGCTAGAAACTATAGTATTGAATTAACATATCGCTGAAATGTCTTTCATCATCTTACATAGACTTCACTCAGAATAATACTTATGCCGAATACCTTTCTTGAATGGTGGTTTCAACACCCTCAAAACAATAATAACAGTATATAACGAGAAGTTGCCTCAGATTCGTATATTGTTTATTACAGAGTATTTTTTTTCCTTTACAAATTGTTTGGGACACAGGGTAACCCCTCTACATTACTTACTAAATGAAATTTATAGAAATCCCTTTTGAACATTTCAAGTTAGCAGGTGGCCTGTCAGGATTCACCGAAGTAAAAAAATTGAAGACATGTTCCTCAGCAGGATTTCTATCCTATCAGGGTTTATTCGGAGATTAATACTTCTGTGAGGACTTACAGGGATTCGAAACTATATAGAAGTAGCATTAGAGAAGGTAAATTCATAAGATGAATAGAGGGATACTCTAAGACCATCAAAGAAGAACAACCCCGTAGCCCGCTAATTTGATTGTTCCATAATGTAGGTACTGAAGTAAAGGAGGGGGTACGGAAAATGTCCTGAAAGGGTTTGGAATCATTTTATCAGTGAAGGAAATTTCCAGTAACATGTGTAATCGAGGTTACAAGATAAATAACTAACCACAGAAAATAATTGTCAACAGAAAATCATAATCAGAGCTCCATTATAATAGTTCTTCCATTGTAATGAAAGCCGAGTACTCTTTTATCTTGTAAATTTATAGGAGGGTCACGAACTTACCAAAGCGGACGGGTAGGGACACCTAGATTCCACCTAGAGAAGCCTCTTAGCATTCAATCTTCCCTTGCAAAGGAAAACACAAAAGTGTTTTTGGAAAAACTCTGCAAATGTCGAATGAATGCCATCTAAACCTAAGATACCCCTTACTATGCAGAGTAAAGGTTACTCGTACGATGGAAGGTTCTAGCCATGAGATGGGGCAATAGTTGGTGTGAGTGCGAAAAATGAAACCAACATTTTTCGCACTCACACATGATTTCATTAATGGTTGGATCAGAGTTTTAAATTCACACCTGTCGAGAACCTTACCCTCACATTAAAGACATATGAAGTAAAAAGGATTCCTTCGTGACATGACCAACTAGAAACTGTGAATTATAATTGCGGTGAGTCCAATTAGTACCTCGTTCGAAGAGATCCATCATTCAGTTGACATATCAAGAAGTTTAGTTAGGGTTAAACAAATTTGTTCGGATGGAGTCGTATCGTTACAAAGCCTTTATGTAAATGGAGACTAGAAGATCTTTTACCAACCATTAACTACATGGGACTTCATTCAGAAACTTTGACCATAAAGAACAATGCCAATATTTTATGTTAAGCCTACAACTTGATACTAAGGTGTGTATCCTGACCCCCTTGTGTTGTGCATTGTTACAAGCCTTATTTTCAAAATACTAATGAGACTTCCCCTCGGCATAAGTATAAGAGGTATTTTTCTTAGGGAAGAATTTTAGGATCATAAATATTAAGTTCTCCATAGTCTAAGTTCAATATAATATATAAATATATATATATGAATGATTGGATAATTTTAGGAATGATGAGACTATTAGAGTGACAGAATGTTATTTATTAGGAGCTTTGTTCCTTATCTATTGGACTGGATAGAAATTTCAACATGGAAAATTATAATATAAGAAACTTATCAGATTTTAACAACAGAGAAAAAATGTCATCTTTCCCTAACTACAAGTCTAACAATTTAATTTGAGATTAATGTTCCTAAGAAAAATAAAACATTTATTTTTTATGATGAATTTGAGGTACATTACATATGGTATCAGAGCAAAGGTTACAACACCTGGACCTTGAACAAGGACAAATTAATTACTTAGCACATATTTTTGTTTATGTAAAACTAATAAACCTTTACTGTTACAAATAGAAAACCCTTTTTTGTTTTGTGCTAATCATGGTGGCCCAAGATGATGTAGAAATCAAACTCGATGGGAATCCTGAACAAAGACCTCATGAATATCCAAGACAGAATAGTGACAGAAGCTCAACTAGTGAAGTCCTGGAAACAATGAGGAATCTCATTGTTGAGCTACAGGTTTTCAAAGAAGATAATGAGAAACTGAAGAAGGAACAGTAAGAACAGAAGGAAATAAATGAAGTCTTGCTGCGAAGTATAGTGACAAAGAAAACCCCAAAAGATGATAACCAGGAAGAAGAGGTAAATAAAAGGGCCTCCAAGAATTCTGGTCTTGAATAAGAAAGAGAGGATAGCTCATATGAAGGTGAACCTTCAGTTGAAGATAAAACAAAAACAGACAGAAAAAGACAACAGGTAGATCACCATGAAGGAGAAATCAAGAAAATCAACCCAGCTACCTTTGATGGGGAATCTAGAACAGGGGAAGAAGTTGAAGCATGGTTACTAGACATCAAGAAAAATTTCCAGATATACAACTATTCCAACAATATGAAAGTTAGTATGGCCATCTATAATCTAAAAGGAAAAGCCATTATTTGGTGGCGAGACCTGAAATTGGCTAAGGCCCTAAAGGAGAAACAGATGGAATGGTCAAAATTTAAGAAATACTTTAAGAAACACTACCTATATGAAATTTATTGTGAAAGAAAAACGAAAGAATTTTATGAGTTACAACTTGGTCAAATGGCTATGGAAGATCTGATAAACAAATTCCTATAATTACTAAGATTCGTACCTTATATCTGAGAGGATAAAGTGAAAATCCAGTGGTTCCTAAGTTGTTCATCGCAATCCTACAAGGACAGAATTGAATTTGATAATCCCAAGTCTTTGAGTGAAGTATTCAGGAAAGCCCGAATGTGTTACGACCAATACAAATAGCGGTCGAAATTTCCCAAGGCCTGGAAACAAAAGAAATAGGATCGAATAAACTAGCAGAAAAATGGATACCATCCATCTCCTTATCAGAATGCAGCAAAAATATTTCCAAGGAAAGACTTTCACTCTAGCAACCCGAACACTCAAGGATGCGGTAAACTGATAAATATGAGAATAAAGAAGTTTAGGGACATCCTTCGCGAACCATTGAAGTGTTGGGAATGTGGAGAACCTCATATAAGGAGGAACTGTCCACGTTTGATTTCAGCAACCAGAACTATTGTTCACAATTTGCAGGAAGCCTCTATGGTGGGACATGTGGGCAGAAGCATGCATCAGATAAATGCAGTCGTGAACGATCAACAAGCTGACCACCAGTCCTCTGTGGTGGAAATTGAAGGTAAAATCAATAACACTCGAATTTATGTCTTAATAGACCCTGGAGCTCAATTAATTTATATCACTCCCGCTATAGTAGAGTCAAATAAACTTAATAAAACAATACATGAAAATCATGGCTAGTACAACTAGCAATGGGAACGAAAAGAAGAGTTGTTGATTTTATTTCTTATTATGAGTTCAGTTTAGGCAGACAAAACATAAAGACAAATCTGAACATTCTACCGCTAGGATCTTATGATGTAATTATCGGAATGGATTGGTTAGAAAGGCATAAAGCAGTGCTATATTGTTATGGAAAATCACTTAAGTATAAAAAATAAAATGACACAGTTAGGACAGTTCAAGGTATACAAAAACCAGTATCAGTTAGATTAATTTCAGTAATGCAATTCAAGAAATGCATGAGAAAAGGTTGTCAAGTTTATGCCATCCAAGTAACAAAACTGTTAGAAAAAGAAAATAAACCCATCTTGGAGGATTTTACTGTTTTGAATGATTTTAGAGATGTATTTTTCGATGAGATACCTGAGTGACCCCCATGGAGAGAGATAGACTTTTCTATCAACCTTCTACCTAGTTCATCCCCTATCTCAAAAGCACCTTACCAAATGAGTTTGTCGAAATTAACAGAACTAAAAATTCAACTACGGGAATTATTGGACAAAGAATATATCAAATCGAGTGTTTCACCATGGAGAGCACCAGTCCTCTTTGTGAAAAAGAAAGATGGAACTCTGAGATTATGCATTGATTACAGACAATTAAACAAGATGAATATTAAGAACAAGTACCCCTTACCTAGGATAAATGATCTATATGATCAAGTAGGTGGGGCAAATATTTTCTCGAAATTGGATTTACGATCTGGTTATCACCAAGTGAGGATAAAATATGAGGACATAAGTAAAAAGTATTTTCTAACGAGATATGGACATTACGAATTTGTGGTCATATCTTTCGGACTCACTAATGCACCAGCCACGTTTATGTGTCTAATGAACAGTATTTTCAGTCAGTACTTGGACAAGTTCATGTTAGTATTTATTGATCACATCCTAGTATATTCTAAAACAGAGGAGGAACATGAAGAGGACTTAAGAAAAGTTCTACAAACTTTAAGGAAGCACAAACTGTATTGTAAATTCGATAAGTGTGATTTTTATCAGAAGAAAATACAGTACCTAGGGCATGTAATATCTGCAGTAGGTATTGCAGTTGGTCCTGAGAAGATAAGGGCCATCATGGAATGGTCGGTACCTAAGAATGTAGCAGACATCTAGTCATTCATGGGAATCACCGGATATTACCGCAGATTTATAGAGGGATTCTCCAAAATTGCTTACCCTATCACATCGTTACAAAAGAAGGGGACCAATTTTAACTGGTCACATAAATGTCAAGACAGTTTTAATAAATTAAAGGAATTGTTAACAACCTCACCCATTATAAGGTAGAAGATCCAGATAAAGACTTCACCGTCTGTGTAGACGTGAGTAAAGAAGGACTAGGTGGTGTCATAACTCAATAAGGACACGTTATTTTTTATGAGTCTTGAAAACTAAAGGAACATGAGAAAAACTATGTCACTCATGACTTAGAATTGACAGTTGTAATACACGCCTTAAAAATGTGGTGGCACTACATAATGGGCAGAAGATTTCTATTATTGACAGATAATAGCGGTGTGAAATATTTTTTTAGTCAGCCAGACCTTAATGCAAGGCAAGCAAGATGGCTAGCCTTCTTGAGTGAATTTGACTTTGAAGTAAGACATATCAAGGGCAAGGAAAATAAAGTAGTTGATGCTTTGAGCAAAAGAGTTCATGGGTTGTTTGAAATAAACATTAGTAGGGCAAAAAGAGATCTTGAACGGAGGGTAAAGTATGCAGGTAATAATGATGAAAATTACACTAAAACAGTGGGAGAATTACAGAACACTACAGAAAATTCTGACAAAACAGATCTCAGGTTGCACAGAAATGGGTTACTATGATTTAAAAACAGAATATACATAGTATATTCTGCATAGTTCAAGGCAACAATTTTTTATGAAGTTCATAAGAAACCTTATTCTGGTCATCCAGGATACCAGAAAACAGTAACAACACTAAGAAAGTTATTCTTTTGGCCTAATATGAAAGGTGAAACAACAAAATACTTAGCTAAGTGTCAAGATTTTCAGTAGGTGAAATCTGAACACCAACATCCAGCCAGCCTATTACAGCCCTTACCAGTGCCAGAATGGAAATGGGAGATTATATCACTAGACTTTATTACGAGTTTTCCTAGAACTCATAAACAAAATGATTCAATTATTGTGTTAATCAATAAACTTAGTAAGTTTGCACACTTTATTCCTGTAAAGTATACTTTTAAAGCTATTAACATCACTGAAATATTCATGAAAGAAATTTTTAGACTGCATGGTGTTCCAAAATGGTGATTTCAGATAGAGACGTAAAGTTTACATCTTCTTTTTGGTAAGAATTGTTTGCAGGGTTAAATACTAACTTGAATTTCAGCACGAGTTATCATCCACAAATGGATGGACAGACTGAATGAGCAAACCAAATCGTAGAAGATATGCTCTGCATGTCAGTAAGAACAAAACCAAGCAAGTGGGAAGACTACCTGCACTTGGTAGAATTTTCATACAACAATGGGTACCAAACTTCGGCTAAAATGAGCCCTTTCGAGGTACTATATGGCAGAAAGTGTGCGACTCCAATTAGCTGGGATAACCCAGTTGACAGACTCATGGTTGGACCAGAGATGCTCCAAGAAATGGAGAACACGATAAGAAAAGTACAATAGAACTTAAAAAAAGCACACGACAGACAGAAAGGTTACACGGACCAGAAAAGAAGACACTTGGAATTTCAAGTGGGAGATCACATCTACTTAAAAGTCAAAGCTCGAAAAAGTTCACTAAAGCTATAAAACTGAGCCAAGTTGGCACCTAGTTTTTGTTGGCCTTTCGAGATATTAGCTCGAATTGGACCCATAGCATACCAACTTGCACTCCAAACCAATCTAAAAATTCATAATGTATTTCATGTTTCTCTGTTAAAGAATTATGTTCATAACCCTACTCATATGATCAATTGGAACTTGGTGCAGGTGGAACCAGAAGGTGAGTTCCAAGAGAAACCCCTATGCATTATGGATCGGAGAGAAATAGAACTTCGGAACGGAACCGTCGCTCAGGTAAAGGTGCAATGGAAGCACCTTAGCCCAGAGGAGGCCACTTGGGAGTTGGAGGAAGATTTGCAGAAATCTCATCCAACCCTGTTCCAAGAAAGGAACGAAAACCAAGGACAATGTTTTATTGAAGGGGGAAAGGATGTGACATCCCCAAAAATAAATTATTTTTAAGTTTGAAATTTCTTAGGAAATTATTTCCGTTTTTGGTAAATTCGAAATTGAAAATTTTTTTCCATTTATGGAAATCCCAAATTTCGAATTTAGTTAATTGTAATTAATGATTATGACTGTTGGGCAGAGATCTGATTTGACCTAACTAACTACTTGACTATGACACTTTTATGAAACAAAATATTTTATAATTATTGTTGGAGGACAAATGGAACATCCATGTTAAAATCAACTGACCATGACTCCATGAGTGGGGAACATGTTGGAACCACCTCAGGGCTGATTATTACAAGTGGAAAATCAGGAATTTGGCCATTGGCAGCCCCAAATCAGGGATTTTGAAAGCTATGAAAATTCCCAAGGGGAAAAAGACCTAGGAACTTTTTCTTTTGGATATATAGCATATGTGAGGAGGAAAGACGTTGCCTAGTATGCTAGGGAAAAAGGAAATCCATCTCTTGTTGTTATGAACACTACTTGTTGAGTGTGAGGCAAGGAGGAGACTGTTGAAACTGAATGACATTTTGATGAGAAGGAGTTCTGAGTTATCCCTCACGGATTCATGGTCAGGCTAGGGGGTGAACAAGACAAGTGATTTGGCTACCCTGTTCTAAGGTTGGGAGGAACATGGTTGTTACATTTGTTTGTTCGGAAAATTATTCAGATATGTTCATTTCTCCTTATTTGTTTAAATGTCATTGTAAATTATTGACTGATACATTTTCCATCTGTTTAAATATGATTGAATTATTCAGTTTACTAAATTCTAGAGAATACCGTGAAAGTGGGATGGACTCTCCCAGAAATTATGTAGTTGTGGAGTAAAAATCATGTTAAGTAACTTGAATGGAAATGAAATTCGAATGGGGAGATATAGCAGGAAAAGTATTGTGTTAATGAATTTCTACCCTTTTAATTATGTTAGAAATTACTACCAGTTCGACATATCTCTTTCATCTGATTATGTTGGTCACATTTGAATAACTGTGTAGTGTCCACTATTCTGGAATGAATATGAGATTTACAAAACAACACATACTACATTACGTATATACATTCTTGTAGAACATCTCGTGAATTTTGGACGATTACTCTACCATATTTAAATACAATTGTGTAATGTATATAATAGAAGCCGACTGCATATACAAACATATATATATCTATAGAGAGATAACCCCATGACTTGCTAAATTCACTTCTAAAAGTCTAGAGTATATATATGTCAATAGATATTAAGGATGTAATGGAGGTAATTAAGCCTAACTGGTTATACTTCAAGTTCTGGAATTATTGAACCAAATGAACCTTTCAACATAAACGAAATTCTAGAACAAAATACTAGAAGAGCAAAAACTCATTTTTACTTAGAACTGAAACAAAGATTCTGGATGCATGTTTCGATAGGCTTGAATTTTATATTGTTGTTAGTGAATGAAGAATTGTGACAGCTACTGTATAAACGGGACATCAATGGAATAAAAGAATGAACAGACTCTACTTGTCCACAATGAAGTTGTTTGAATAAATTTACAATAATATAAGAGTAACTAAAAGTAAGGAATATACTTTTTGAAAGCATAAAGTTAATATGATCTTCGTTTCCACAAATAATCTAATAGGATTAAATAACTAGCATATCGACAAAGTCAAAAATGTAATCGTTCTGTATTTTCTTTCTTTCATTATACGATATATAAAGAGAAGAGTGATATATCTTAATATTAAAATACAACCCAAATCGAGAACCCGGAATTAGGGTATGTCTGACCTATGCAGCCACTGCATTATAATCTTCCATATTGTATATTATTACAACATTTGATACTTTTGCTAAATAAGAATTGAGCTTTGAATTGTATACATTACGGTATTCAGACCGAGAAGCTTCGATATTAGCATCTGGGACGATAAGTCCTGAGGATTTTAAAAGGAACTCGAGTACCTTTTCCACGAAAGGATGCATGAAATCCAAGGGTTCGGAGGCTTCAACCCTGCAAAGAAACAAGTAAATTTCACTAGTATTTTCAATGGATAATAAATTTGTTTATACGAAGTAAACATAATTGAATCGTCGAGGTAAAGTTTCTATAACAAAACAATTATTGAAGAATCAGGATTGTAATTTACTTGGGCCTTAGCACAAGCCATCTCTCGCGGCATAAATGACGAAGTCACCCTCAAACTTGATGGAAGGAGGAAGCCAATGTCGATTTGATGGGTACCTCGCAAAAATTAGAGGCCCCGTCATTGGGTCTCATTGTGCATAGTTCTTATAACTTACATACCCGAAATGAAAGAAAAGAAATATTGTTAAGGTTTAAATAATTAAGAAATACAAGATGAGACACATATTATATACTCCAGACCAAAATACAAGAACCCAGTTAAGATAGTAGTCAAACATTTTTCTGAAAGATATAAGTGTCGGAAACTGTAGTACTGAATTAACATATCGTCGAAATGTATTTCATCACCTTACACAGACTTCACTGAGAATAATACTTATGCCGAATACCTTTCTTGAATGGTGATTTCCACCCTAAAAACGATAATAATAATATATAACAAGAAGTTTCCTTAGATTCATATATTGCTTGTTACAGATTATTTTTTTCTTTTATGAATCGTTTGGGACACAGGGTAACCCCTCTACATTACTTACTAAATGAAAGTTACAGAAAACCATTTTGAACGTTTCAAGCTAGCAAGTGGCCTGTCAGGATTCACCGAAGTAAAACACTCAAAGACATGTTCCTCAAAAGGGTTTCTATCCTATCAGGGTTTATTCGGAGATTAATACTTCTATGAGGACTTAGAGGGATTCAAAACTAGATAGCAATAGCATTAGAGAAGGTAAATCTGTAAGACGAATAGAGGGATACTAAGAAACCATCAAATAAGCACAACCTCGTAGCCCGCTAATTTGATTGTGCTAGAATGTAGGTACTGAAGTAAAGGAGGGGGTACCAAAAAGGTCCCAAAAGGGTTTGGAATCATTTTATCAGTGAAGGAAATTTCCAGTAACATGTGTAATCGGGGTTACAAGATAAATAACTAACCACAAAAAATAATTGTCAAAAGAAAATCATAACCAGAGTTCTAGTATAATAGTTCTTCCATTGTAATGAAATTCGAGTACTCTTTCAACTTGTTAAGTTACAAGAGGGACGTGAACTTACCAGAGAGGACGGGTAGGGATGTTTGGTTTCCACCTGGTGAAGCCTCTGAGCATTCAATCTTCCCTTGTGAAGGAAAATGCAGAAGTGTTTTTGGAAAAACTGTGTGAATGTCAAATGAGTGATATCTAAACCTAAGAGAATCCTTACTACCCAGAGTAAAGGTTACTAGTATGATGGAAGGTTCTGGCCATGTGATGGGGCAATAGTTTGCATGAGCCTATTGGTCAAGGGGTCAAATGAAACCATCATTTTTCGCACTCACACAAGATTTCAATAATGGTTGGATCAGAGTTTTAAATTCACGCTTGTTGAGAACCTTACCCTCACATTAAAGAAATACGAAGTAAATAGGGTTCCTTCGTGACATGACCAACTAGAAACTATGAATTATAACTGTGGTGGGTCCATTCAGTACCTCGTTCAAAGAGAGCCATCGTTCAGTTGAGATATCAGGAAGTTTAGTTAGGGTTAAACGAATTTGTTCGGATGGAGTCTTATCGTTACAAATCCTTTATGTAAATGGGGACTGGAAGATCTTTAACCAGCCGTTAACTACATGGGACTTCGTTCGAAAAATTTGACCATAAAGAACAATGTCAATATTTTATGTTAAGCCTACAACTTGCTACTAAGGTGTGTATCTCGACCCCCTTGTGTTGTGCATCATTACGAGCCTTGTTTTTGAAAGACTAATGAGACTTCCCTTGCGCGTAAGTCTAAGCGGTATTTTTCTTAGGGAAGAATTTTAGGATCGTAAATCCTAAGTTCTCCATAGTCTAAGTTCAATATAATATATATATATATATGAATGATTGGATAATTTTAGGACTTATGAGAATGTTAGAGTGATGGAATGTTATTTATTAGGAACTTTGTTCCTTATGTGTTGGACTGGATAGAAATATCAACATGGATAATCATAATATAAGAAACTTATCAGAGTTTAACAACAAAGAAAAATTGTCATCTTTCCCTAACTATGAGTCTATCAATTTAATTTGAGATTAATGTTCCTGAGAAAATTGTTTTTTATTTTTTATGACGAATTTGAGGTACATTACACTTAACTATTGATTTTTTCCCAAAATCAAGACCAATGAGCATGCTACCCCATTCACAAAACCTTAGCAAGCATTGTGCCTTATGAACTATTTAATTAGAGCTCCCTTCACTCTTTTATTTAAGCATCAAGGGATTTCCACAATCCAACATATGATATATCATTTTTGGGATTGTATATGTAGGGTAAGTCATTAATCCATGACATATATACATGTGTACTAATCACATTTAACTAATCTATCATGATTTTGAATAGTCCACTTAGCAATCATTGCATCGGGTGATGCTCACAGGGGTGAAGAAGTGAGATTGAAACTAGTGAAATGAATCACATAAAATAAATAATCACCTACGAGGTTTGCACCTAGTAACAATGATTTTTAGGGAGGTCACCCATCCCAAGGTTCTTGTGGCTCAAGTCCACTTAACTGTGGAGTTTCACCCATAGTTAAACCCACTTATCTTGCTACCCTTTTGCAAAACCTTAACCTTATGAATTATTCATTTAGAGATCCCCTAACTCTTTTATTTAACCACTGAGGGGCTTCCATAGTCCAACATATGCGATATAATTTTTGAGATTATTTGCATAAAGTAAGCCATTAAGAATGGTTTCTCTTTTTATTTGGTGTGAAGAATTGTTCTAGTCTCAATTTTAAGGAGAGGCACTTTTGTCACCTTGACACTTATTGCATTTCTCTTGAATACTTAGGGTTTAGGTTTCATAAGTTTTCCTTTCCATGGTTCGTAATATCCCTAGCCTTATTGTTGGTATGTTTTATTTGTTTTCTTGGTATTGAGCTTTCGTCAAACACTTTGAATGTATTCTTTGATAGGTCACAGTAATGTTCCTCACTATTGTTTTCAATTTTAACTTGGGTTGTTTGGACATTTTGTCAAACAATTTGTGTGTAAACAACCTTTATCAACTTAATAAACATTATTGCATTGAGCTTATATGGCAACAAAGGTACAATTTTTCATCTTCAAAAATACTATAACAACAAGCAAATGAGGAAAAATTTTGACCTGTACATTAAATAAAGGGTTTTCTTGTAGATAGAGGAAATATACAACAATCATATAAGAGATGGATAGACTTGCAAGAGAGATATGTGTGCAACGATATGAGGATAATGGAGCAACAATACAACACAACACAAATCATGCTACTATAGTAATGAACTTGGCCCGGACTATACTTAACTTGGCCCACAGACATAACTCGACCTCCCAGCAGTAAACTTAGCCACAGAGATAAAGAAATCGACCCAGAAATGAAAATTTCCCCACAACATATGTAACTTGACCCAATTGCCAAGATCTATGCTCCAGTAATGAAATCACCCACCAAACAAGATAACTCATCCCTCCAGAAACTAAACTCAGCCAACCAAGGAGAATACGACCTAGATACCAACAAAACTCAGCCACAAAATAAGAAAACTTAGCCACAAACACAAGAAATGCATTCACAAACTAATCTCACCCTCTTTAAGAAAAATCGATCTCTACAAAGGAAAAATTAGTTTCCAAGTGATTGAATCTCAAACATAATGAAGCACACTAAAAATATCTAAGTGATATTTCATCTACAATCAACTAGGATGGATAGTCTTACCACCGAACCCAATCCTTCTCTAGGGTTTTTCATCCCAAAATTCAAAATCCATAAGAGCTCCTCAAATTTGTTATTCCCCTTTTGTTTCCTCGTTCACCCTTTTGTTGACCCTTTTACCCTTTTAATAAAGTAAAGTGACTTTATAAGCTCAGAGTCACTTAAAACACCTTTTAAGTTAATTACTCATTGTCATTTTTAAAAAGATTGTTTTTTCCACCTAGATGACATCAAATAATCAATTAATACCCTTTTCTCCACTGACCATAGCCTATGGGAATAACTTAGGCTATTACGCCAATCTCATGGAGTGATCATTTCGAAAGGGACATTACATTCATCCCTTCTTGAGATTTCTTGTCCTCAAGAAACGACGAGTTAGGATGTTGCAAGATCTAGTCTCCTTCCCACCTGATATCCTCTACTGGAAAATCTCTCCACCTTATGAGGTACTCTCGGATCACCATGTTACACAATTTCCTCTCTCGGACCTCCAAAACTTGTTGAGGAACCAACACAAATTTTCCCTCCCCATCCAATGGGGGTAACTCTGTCGAAGAAGTGACTTGTTGTCCCAATTCCTTCTTGAGGCATGAAACATGAAACACATTGTGGATCTTACTTCCTTCCAACAAATCAAGCTCATAAGCTACCTCGCTAACTCTCTAAATCACCCTATAGGGGCCATAAAAGCGTGGTTTTATATTTTCTGCACCACTTTTTTTTCAGTGAAGACTGTCTGTAGGGATGTAATATTAAAAATACCAAGTCTCCCACCTCAAAAGTGTGATCGACCTAGTTCCTTTATGCATATATATTTTGTTGATTTTGTGTCATATGTTAATTGCACTTAAGATTCTTAAGGATGTCTTGACTCTCTTGGATCCAATCATTGGCTTTGGGGGTCTTTCTATCCCCAAATGCCAAATCAACAAATGAAGGAGCATCATAGCCATATGATGCTCGAAATTGTTAAATTAAATTAAAAAGTACCAAGGACAAGTGTTTCTCATCACCTAGGCGCCTAGGGGTGAGAAAGTGTCCATTGTGGTCCCTAGTGCATTAATTTCATGTTATGTGAAATTAAAAGTGACTTTATGAAAATTAAGTAAGTGGGTGACTAAAAGGTCTCTTAATCACCACCATCCATCTAATCTAATATCCATCGTTTCATTATCAGACTCTTCACCTTCCCTCATGGGGTCGAATTAGGGATAGAGGTGCCCCATTCTTTTGGAATTCTTCATGTGCATTTGGAGAGTGAATGAGAGAGAGAAGTCGAGCTAGAGAAGAGAGGTGCACTTGCTGAAAGTGGCACGAATTCCAAGGAAATATTGTGGCATGCATATCGAGGTAGAAGTTACAACAAGTACAAGGTCATATAATACAGATTCTGAGCAGGTCGTACAATAGTAAAATGGCACATAAATTGAGGAAGCAAGATGCACAAATTTCTAGGAAAGTTTGGCACAGAAATAGAGGAACCCAACTGCCATAAATTTCTCGAAAAGAGTGACAACAGATAGATACTATTTTCAAGGCAATCATACAACATTAAATGTTGTGACAGTCGTACCTTGTACGTACTTCTCAACACATAAATCAAGGAGTTGTTTAGCACGCATTTCAAGGCTATGTGTGGGCATAGAAAACAAGATAAGTCTGTATTTTTTATTGTTGAAGATGATTGTTGTAAAATAAATTCTCTTTGAGCTCTGAATAATAAAATCCTCCCCTCTCTCACTGGTTTTCCCCTTGTGGGTTTTTCCAGGGTCTTGATTTTGGACCAAAAATCTCTGTGCAAATTTTTCGGGTGTGTTTTATTTATGATTTAAATGTTGTAGCATACTTCATATGTTTCAGTTTATGAGATTTTATTTTACTGCTAACTAATTTGCTACTGAAAATTGCAAAAAAATCACTGGTTTTACTGGCATACCCTTCTTGGGAGAGAGAATGGTAGCTCTACCTTGCGAGGCAAGCTGGGATCTAGAGAACTTTTGGTCATGTGTGTGTGTGGCCCCTTTGTGACTCGGGGGGCTAAGGGGGAAGAAGAGTACCCCTAACATTGGATGGGAGGTCCCTAGCATTGGATGGGAAGTACCGGTGAAGTCTCATCAATTAAAAAGAAGGATATCGGAAGGAGTGCCATGACAAACGACATCTTTAATGGATGCAATCTGGACGTCAGAATATGACTGGGGTCATGAATGGGTCAGAATATTTAGATGACGATTCAATCTTTTTCTTCTCAGACCTTTATGTCATTTAATGATGTTGAACTGGGTTGTTCCTTTCTTGTACCATCACTCTCTCCCTCTGGCTCGCTCCACGACAGTAACTATAACTAGATGTTGAGTGTGCCCCTTCTTATCGCTTACTCCCTAACCGATTTCGGTTTTACAGAGCGCCTTTTCCTCCCACTCTCCTCCTACATATTTTTTCCTCCTCGGAATCTAGTGCAGACCCTTTTTGTTTTACGATTCCTCGATCGAATTGGTTATGTGGATCTGAGCCTTCTCTCCCCTGGGAGGAGCGTTTGAGACCCTTCTTCAACTCTCCGACCAAGTTCTGGTGTGGCCTTTCACTGTGCTTGAGTTGATTGCATAATGATTATTTTTTATGTTGTAGACAACCAGATTCGATTTCCTCGGTCGTTGCTTGGTTGGGCATCCCAGAACTACGATTATCACCCTTATTTACCTGGAAAGCGTTGTATTGTGTTCTCGGATTGGTGCAAATTATGGAAAGAGAATTTTGTGAATTCTCACACTTCTCAATATTAATATGTGGAATCCAAACTTACCCCTAGCATGGTCATGGTCGGATGTGCATCAGATCTGAGGCGCATCGTGAGGTTTCCTATCCATCTAGAAGCAATTTTCTTGGGAGATTCTGGCAGCAGCTTGTTGTTTAAAGGAATCGCCACCTTAGCTCCACTGTCATACCCTTCTAGAAGCATCGAATCGCTCCCTTCGTGGGTGAATTTCCTGGGCTGAGATTTATTGTTATCACCTGACTATGGCGGGATGTGCGCTGATCATTACGCTCCTGGTGTTTCTTGCGCCTTGGGAATAAGTGCATGTGGCTCGACGTTGTTCTTAATCACCTGTGTGGTATCCTTTCGATCCACCAAATCCTGTGCTATGCAGTGGATAGAATATGAATAACCGTTTTGATAAATAAATCTAACCCCACAACGAATTCCACAACGAATTACACTTACGAGGATTTCGTTCGTCCAATAGGTCCAACTTCCAAGCGATTTTTTTCTTGAAGATCTAATCCGTGAAATTGATAATTCTGGAAAGTAACTTTTTGTCTCAAATATTTTATTAATAATAATAATAATAATAATTTATTTTTAAGGTCACAGCTAAGTTAGCACATCAAATTGGTGTATGAGACCCCTTGTTTGTGGGACAAGGGATTCCCCTCCACCCAAAGATTTGACTGGTAAAGTCTACTAAGGTATACATACCCTACCCCCCTTTGGATTTGAACCTGTGACCTCTTAAGAGGAAACACATGTTCTTAACCATTAACCATTATATTTATTCAGAATATCACTATAAAACAAAGATTAAACTAGATATAAATATTATTTCAAAAGTTATAAAGCATTTGCTTTAGTTGTTGATTAACCAACCATATAATTGATTTTTATTGGATTTTCATATTATAAGAGTAGTATTATTTAGCCGTTTCCAATAAGAACAAGATTGATGCTTCAGATTTACAAAGATGTTTAAAGTTTATACATGTAAAGTTTAATTTTAAAAAGTATTAAAATTTTGTGTGTGTGTGTATATATATATATATATATATATATATATATATATATATATATATATATATATATATATATATATATATATATATATTGTGTTTCTTATTTTTTAATCAATTTTTTATGGATATTAAAATTTAAGTATTGTGCCCCGGATGGGGTGCCACTTGTCCACCCGAGTACATGCGGAGTTACTCCCTTAAAGGCGACCACAGGCGCCATCACTCCACAGCATATTTGAGTAATGGCTCGCTCCAGCAAT
>JZKD02S2077811.1:102811-122243 GCA_000966675.3 Picea glauca | reverse complement strand
TCTTAAGGTCTTCCCACCAAATGGAAGCCTTTCCGTTCAAGTTGAAGGTGGCCACTCGGGCCTTCATATTTTCTGAAAATTCATGGACTCTAAAATACTTCTTTAGTCCAAGAAGCCAGGCCTCTGCTTCCTCTCCCTTCTTTATTTCACCTTCGAAGGAGGGTGGTTTGGCTTTTCTGAATTCTTCGAATTTTTTACCTTTGGAAGACTTTTGCTTCTTCTGCTTCCTTCGAGGATAGGAACTAGTTCTGTTGCTAGAAGAGCCCTCTGAATCGTCGGCTTCCTTCTCGGAGGAATCATTCGATGCTTGTCCTTTATCTCTGGGGTGGACCTTTTTCGAGGTGCTCCTCTCAGTGTGGCCACTAATATGACCATGTTTCTGAGTTTCAGGTTCATGCTGCATTTTTCTTTGTAGATCAGATAAGCTCTGCAGTAAAACCGCGTTAATTTCTGTTTGCTTTTCTTGTTCTTTCATCATCCTTTTATTGTCAGTCTTGAAGGGGTCCCTACTGCCCTCCTTTCGTCAGACTCTTCGTCTCTATTGTGGGAGCCTTCCCCCACTTCATGGTGAGTCACCATTTTATACATTTGTAATTTCCCGCGATTGATCGTCCACTTGTGTGCAAAAGGAAAAACGCTGGTTGTTAGCCAATATTTATATTTATTTATAACCAGTACATAATTCGTATTTTTCTCATGCACACACACAGTAGGGGTTTTTCATTCTTAACTTCATCTTTTGATTAGAAAGGTTAAGACAGGGGGTTACTCCTTTTAGGAGTGCTTCGAACGGAGCTTCTGTGCAACTTGTTCATGAGCCCAAGCAGGCCAAGTGTTGTAACCATGCTCTGATACCAATGTCACACACCCACTACAGCATAATAAATTTTTCTCCTTTTCTCAAGGGACAGAATCCCCGAAGTATTATGGGGGATTAGCGCAGGCTAGCTCTTCCCTTTTCCACCTCCATGTGATCGTCGGTTATGACCACCGGCGAAACAACTAGGCGTCTTTTCACATTTCGCGACTCAGCGATATAAGCAAGTCAAGTCTTTCGACTCTGCAAACTCTGAAACCCAATACTCGAGTTCTTGTATGAGATCCAATGGCTCTTGATGTCTTAGATCCAACGGTTCGGATATTTTCAAAGTTTCGTGAACCGGGAGTTCACGATAACACGACTCCAAAACTCTTGTCACTCCAATCCCCAAATCCCAATATGGGGATTCATGTAGGAGATCAACGATCCTCGAGGATTTGGATCCAATTGTCCACGGGATTTCAAATCTTTCCCCGAACTCTGACCACTCACCATGTGTCTGTCTAGATCCTTTCGGGACTCCTCCTTTCTGCCACAGAGTACATCGGGGTTTCGGGTACCAGGATTTCGTGACTTGCGAAGACAAGGGTTCTTTCCCTTTGGTTTCTCGGGTGTCGAAACGCTGAAATGCCAATCGACAGCCACGTGTCCCTCCGATGGACGGCTGCAACCTTTACCCACGATCAACCGTTATGATTTTTTCAGGATGATCAACAGTCACGATCAAATCCCGGCTTTCTCAAACTTATTCACACTTAAACCGATTCAGGGTTTCGTTTACCAAGATTTCGCGGCTTGTGAAGACAAGGGTTCTTGCCCTTTGGTTTCCCGGGTGTCGAAACGCTGATCGGAATCCACGTGTCCTCTACAAATCGACGGTCCAGGTAACTTCCATGGATCTTGGGATCTACTGTCCCGATTTCTTCGCTACTCACGAAGATAAAACAAAGAGGTTGAGGAATTTAACGCCCTCGTTTCTTCCTCCAATCTAACGGTCGTAACTGACCATGGATCTTCCAACAGAATCTCTTTCGTCAATCGATACTTAACCACACATTGCCATATCGGGATTTCGTAAATCGGGGTTTTGGGACTCGCAAGTACAAGAAAACTCGCACCCAGATACTCAGGGTGTCAAAACTCCGAAAACTCTTAATTTACCCCCACGCTAATAACTCGAGATTTCATAAGTCGGGGTTTCGAGACTTGCGAGTGCAAGGGGATATGCCCTTGGGTACTCCAGGTACCGAAATGCCAAAATGTTGGGATCTACGAGGACCATTCTTCCTCGCACAGGATGGCTAAGACTTGTTCCACCAAATCCTCTTTCAAGTTCTTGGTAAGCTTTCCAGAGAGGGTATCTTTGTGGAGAGGTCTATTCCGGGTATTCCTAGAGATGAATAAGGGCATAGATTTCCTGAAAGTAGACTTGAAGTCCGAATTAGTTCAATATACGTATATATAAATCTATCTATAAACATAATCCATACGTGGTCCCTCCAATAAAAACATGCAACCACCATTTCTGATCAAAACACCATACAGACAGTCTTATACTCAAACCATTCATAAATTGCACAGACTATGAGCATACATGTCAGCATATAAATTTCAAGATACAAGATATAACACTTATCAAAAAAACACCAGAGGTGATGCAACTGCTGAGAGGGGTGCTCGTTTCCACCCAACCGTAGGCTCAACAACTCCCAACAGATTTACCACTAGCCACCCCCAAGCTAAGACCACGATGCTGCGAGACTGAGTCTCTGTTTTCCAGTGACTGAGAACGAAGGTTACTCTCCTTCTTCTCCACTATCACTCACTCTATATTTTCCAAAGTTCCCTTTTTCCTCTTTCCCTCGCGTCTGCCCTTGATCCCACACTCTTCCTGCCTTTACTCTTTTCGGCGAGGTTGCGTGTGGCACGATATTTCTCGCGTTGGTTAGGTCTGAGGACTCTACAGATGGGCGGTTCACCCCCATCCCTCATTACTCATGAGGATCCATTTACCTACCAACCTGGTGAGTCATTTAATTTGGGGCCAGCAAGCCTCTCTTGGTTCTCCGGGCTAGTGAAGTCCAAATACGGTATTGGTTTCGGTGGAAGTTAATGCCACCTTTCCAGGTGCCTTCCACCACCTTTGTTCAATCATCGTGGTCTCTTTTTCAGCACATCCCCCCTCTCAGCAGTTCTACAATATATATTCATAATATTATTCACATCCATCGACCTTTTTCACAAGGTCCATTCACATCACACATTCACATTTCTAAGTTTGCCACAATACTTGGCCAATATAGTTATTTTTATAGACTGGGGGAAACAGGGTGTTACACGGGATGGTTTAGACCATTAAGCCTCCTTTTCTAGAGCTCCTATTTGGAAAGGGACATTTACAAAGGATATGTCACATTGGGGTAATTGTTTCCTCTTCTCTGATTCGTATTCTCTCTATAAGACACTTGTACACAATGGGTTATGGGAAAAGGAGTCAATAAAAGCCCAATATTAAGATTTCATAGTGATTGATTGGTGCCACTATTGTATCAAAAGAACTATTGAAATTATTTTGTAATTAGGACTAAGGCATTTTCCATTGATCAATAAATAAAATTCAATAAAATTTAATTTTGAGAGGGAAAGGTTCATTCATTGTAATAGTTTTCTTGGTTTTGTTGTAGAAGGATATATCACATTGCGGTAATTATTTCCTCTTCTCTCATTCGTATTCTCTCTGTAAGACACTTGTACATAATGTGTTATGGGAAAAGGAGTCAATAAAGGCCCAATATTGAGATTTTACAGTCATTGATTAGTGACAATATCGTATCAAAAGAACTATTGAATTTCTTTTATAATTAGGACTAAGACATTTTTCCATTATCAATAAATAAAATTCAATAAAATTAAAAAACGTTATGTTGGTTCATTTCCATTGTCTTTTTTACATTATGTTGAATGAATTAATCTACTTGCATGTCCATTTAATTTTTTGTTTCATGGTTTTCTTTATTAAGAAAGTAGTGTTAGGCTTCCTCTTATATTTACATTTATGATTTTTATCATTTGTCTTTTAAGAATGAAATCATGAAAAAGTTCCCCTTCAACAAACCATTTGATTCTATGTTTGATGGCACTCATAATTTTTCTCCATTCACCCTAAACAATATATACACCATATTTGTGTTTTTCTTTTAAATAGATCGTAAATGTGAACATGATGCATCAATCTAGCTCTACAATAAAACCAGTTTGAGTTTCTTAGAAAATATCTTAGGGATTTTTTAGAGGACCCTTCCTCTGTCTCAAGAATTGTGTCGAAGGCCTAAATTTGATCAAGAAGATACTCCTACACATTATGCCCCAAAATTTGTTCTTATGAGAGAAGGAATTACCTAGAGGACAAAATAAGAATTAATGTTGTATAAGACATAAGGTTTTCTTACTAGTCGAAGAGGAAGTAGGTTAAGGTATAAATTATGAGTAGTATTCAAAAATATTTTGAGTTTAGCATAGTGAGGTTTCTCAGTCTCATAGACATAAGTCACATACCTTGGTAATCCCTGACAAGGATGTATCTTCTCGTTTAACCAAGGAAGTTGATCCAGATTATTTTCGGCACGAAATGAGAGTGGAGATATAATAAAGAAATGCACAGAGATATCTTGGATATCCAATAATATAACATAAATGTATCAGAGATGAAACCATAAACACAGAGATATAGTAATACATGATTTCTATTAATGAAAGAAATGTACAGAGACTATAAAAATACAGAGTGAAAAACTTGCTAGAATGGTGGCAACTTATCTCTAAGAAGAGATGTGACGGCTACTCGTATTCGTAAGAAGATGATTACAATGAAGCTCTGAAGACATTTTTACAATAAAAAGGAATGTCAAAAACCCTATAAATCCAAAAACCTAACCCTAGGAGATGAAGCGCCAAAAGTCATGTGGGCCTCGTTTGGGTAAGTCAATACATCAACTTCCCAGGGTCTTAACTTATGCATACGATCTTCGTTTGATGCATACGATACATCGTTAGAAAGGTCTATCCGAGGAGTACAACTACTGACAACGAATATCATGGTTTGAAACAGACAAATATATTCCATAGTTTGATGCCAAAAAAACATCGTTTAGGGCCTCAAAACGGCTCTGAAAGTTCAAGACTAGAAAAACTGCCAAAAATAGTAAATTGTCAAAATTGTCAGAAAATTGTTTTGAGCGAGTTGGAAAAGGTGGGTGGCCACCGGAATCCACCTAGATCAATCCTCCCTCCTTAGGAAGCAATGGTCTCCATTGTGTTGAGTTCCTGAGGGAGAGAGGGAAGCGTTTGATGAATTTGAATCTTGATGAGTTGCTTGCCTTGTTGGAGACGTCGCATTGCTCGGTTTGTGGAAGGTTGTCATGAACCTGTTGAGGCTGAGTCTATTCAACAAGTCGAGCTACATGAGAGGACTGTCTGCAGAAGGAATCTTTGTGCTTTGTTGCAACCTTGTTGATCGGCTTATGTTGGATCGAAGGTGCTTGGGGTGAGGTTGTAGTGGTTGCAATGTCCTTATGTTCCCCTTTTGAACAAATTGTGAAGAAGCTAAATTTTGCAGCATGAGATTCTACCTTGCGGCACTGTTTAGGTGGACCAATAGTCAGAACTACCTCTCGTATTCTATAAATATGACCCCCAGAGAAACAATGACATTGTGAGGTCGAGACTCATAAACAGCATGGTGTTTCCACATATATGGTTGGCCCAAGAGAACATCATAGACATCCAGTGGGGAAACATCACATAATACCTCATCCTTGAAGGGTTGGATGTCGTATGACAATCGACACTGCTAGTTGACACGAAGATCTCGTCCATAGCAAAGCCACCCAATGTTGTATGGTTGTGGGTGTGGTGTTGTCGACAATCCCTATTGTTTGATGACCTCTGCTGAGATGAGGTTCTTATGGCTTCCACTATCAAAAATAAAATGCAGCGGGGTCCCCTTCACCCACATTTGTGAATGAAAAAGGTGATCCCCCTCTTCAGGATTTGTTGGTTCTTCTGGCTGAATTGTTGCAGTCGTGACAATAGCAGTGGGGTCTGCGTCGATTATCTGTCTTTTACCATTATTTTCAAAATCAGATTCTGAATCAAGGTTCAGCTCCTTGTCCTTGATCTCGGCCACCATTGACTATTTTGAGTGACATTCCTCAATGTTGTGCTAGGGGATTTTGTAGAAATCACACCATTTTTCAGTGTCCTTCTTTGTCTTCCCGTGACCCTTTTTTTCCTGTGGCTTGGACTAGTTTTCGGGAGACTATTCGTTAGGGTCATCTTTTTCATATTTTGGTTGTTGCGGATTTGCAGACCCGAACTCTCGTTTGTTCCGGTGCTTAAATTTCTGCTCGATTTTAACAACATATCAATAAGCAGCACCGAGTGATAAGATGTCCAGAAAATCCATTTCAGTTTGGATGTATCTGTGTAGATCCCCACAGTATTTCAGAACCAAATGTCGTTCGGAGTCTCTGATACCCAACTTGGTGTGCAAGGTATGGAAGGTATTGGTGAACTATGGAACTGCTTGGCCCCTCTCTTGCCGCAGTGTGGTCCATCTCATGCACTGGTCCTCATAGTTTCCAATAGGGTAATATTGTTCCTTTACCACATCACAAAAAAATCCCAAGTGGGCTTGGCCCCATATATTCCAAACTCCTCTGTGGAACTTTGTTCCCAGTAAGTTTCCCACCAATGTTTGACATGGGGAGAAATTTAAGGAGTGGGAGGTAATCTTTTTCCTGTTGGAAAAATTATGAATAGATAAATAACCTTCTAAAAGATTTAACCATTTGTCTAGGGCATCTACATTTATCTGACCTTCAAATACGAGAATATAAAAATTAATCTATACCTTGAAAGGAGAGGTGCTTCCAAAGTGGTTTTTTGATGAATATGCGCATGTTGCTAACGACAGGCATAGAAGGATGTGGGAAAAATTCTCCATCATTTCATCCCTTTGTTGTGTGAGAGCTTGCTCAAGCAACAGATTGATAGAATTGTTTTCTCCGTCGTTTTTCTTTTCTTCGGCCATGGAGGGTTTCTTGGGCGTGTGAGAGCGATTATCTTCAAGCGATACAAGCTCGAGACCCAACTTGCTATACTCGGACCTCGTCGGGGACATGCACTGAAAAATGATCAAGAGCAGTTTGCTTTGATACCACTGATCTAGATTATTTTCGGCACGAAATGAGAGCGAAGATATAGTAAATAAATGCACAGCGATATCGCGGATATCCAATAATATAACAGAAATGTATCAGAGATGAAGCCATAAATACAGAGATACAGTAATACACAATTTCTATTAATGAAATAAATGTACAGAGACTGTAAAAATACAGAGTGAAAGGCTCGTTAGAATGGCGGCAGTTTATATGTGACGGCTACTCACATTTGCAAGAAGATGATTACAATGAGACTATGAAGGTCTTTTTACAATAAACAAGAATATCAAAAACCCTAGACATCCAAAAACCTAACCCTAGGAGATGAAGCGCCAAAACTCATGTGGACCCTGTTTGGGTAAGTCAGTACATCAACTTCACCGGGTCATAACTTTTGCATACGATCTTCATTTGACGCATATGATACATCGTTAGAAAGGTCTATCTGAGGACTACAACTATTGACAAAAAAATATCATGGCTTTTGAATGAAGTAATACACGTCGGAGTTTGATGCCCAAAAAACATCGTTTAGGGCCTCAAAACGGCTCCAGAAGTTCAGGACCCAAAAAATTGTTTTAAGCGAGTTGGAAAAGGTAGGTGGCCACCGACATCCACCTAAATGAGAAGTGCTCTAAATAGATGCCTTCATTTAAGAAAATCCATTGAAGAAGAGGTATTCTAAAAACATGGATTGGAGAACCATTGTTACATGGTCCAATTTAAGAGGATAATTAAATATTCCATTACTGTACATAGATCCAATATGGTGAAGAATACAAAGGTTTCCAAACTCACCTCTAAGTATGCAGCCTGATTTTTTTAATTCATATCCCTCTTTTATTTATGGCTTTGATAGCATTCTTAGTACAAGCTTTCATACCACGGTAGGTTTCCAAACTCACCTCTAAGTAAGCAGCCTGATTTTTTTAATTCATATCCCTCTTTTATTTATGGCTTTGATAACATTCCTAGTACAAGCTTTCATACCACGGTAATCACTAAATCTATTCCTAGAGGTTGTTGCATATCGATGTTCACCATTAGTGGACCTCTCCCAATTACCCATCTCTTTTGACCACTTGGGGAGGATAGATACACCTTATCCTCACAAGGCCTCATCTATTAGGAAGGAACTCTTGAGAACTGTATCATCACCTCAAGTTGTGGTCATCCCTACTCTTCAAGTATTGGTCCATTCTATGATCCAACCCACTCATAGAATGAGAAAGAATGGCAAAGAATGGAGCTTATAGCATGATAATTTTAATTTATTCAGATAAATATCTATCAAAAATTGTTTTCAGATGAGCAGAAGGCCATTGACAAGGCTTTTGATTGAAGTTGACTGTAATGCTAAGGCGTATGTGATAGATTCTCTACTTGATTATTGTAAGCTAAAGCTGAAACTCCAGGATCATTGATTTTTAAAAGGATACAAAAATGATTGCAAAGATACAGACATTGAAGAGAGATTGGGGATGGAAGCTCCACTCCAACAGCAAATTCTGGTTCTCCAACCTTCTCATTAACAGGATCAAAATGGAGCTTCTGCTGCTTTAGATCGTATCTACAGAGATGGCAAAGAATGGAGCTTCTGCTGCTTCCCTGGAGGTGTGGAGGTTATGGCAAAGAATGCAAAGTGCGACTTATTTTAAATTGAAAATAAATAACTTTGATCAACTGATAACTCAGGCTGGAGAATAACTTCTATGTTATTTGGAAATTGGGAATGTAAAAGTGTAATATTGCACAAATAAAAAGACCGAAAACAATTGGACTCAAACCGTGAAGAGAACGAACTTTATTTCTAGCAAATTCATAAGAGGCTTGAAATGTAAATATTCAATAGACCAGTGGCTGTATTTAAAGCNCTTCATATTTTCTGAAAATTCATGGACTCTAAAATACTTCTTTAGTCCAAGCAACCAGGCCTTTGCTTCCTCTCTCTTCTTTATTTCACCGTCGAAGGAGGGTGGTTTGGATTTTTTGAATTCTTCGAATTTTTGACCTTTGGAAGACTTTTGCTTCTTTTGTTTCCTTCGGGGATAGGAACTGGTTATGCTGCTAGAAGAGCCCTCTGAATCGCCAGCTTCCTTCTCAGAGGAATCATTCGACGCTTATCCTTTATCTCTGGGGTGGACCTTTTTCGAGGTTCTCCTCTCAGTGTGGCCACTGATATGACCATGTTTCTGAGTTTTAGGTTCATGCTTCATTTGTCTTTGTAGATCAAATAAGCTCTGCAGTAAAACCGTGTTAATTTCTATTTGCTTTTCTTGGTCTTTCATCATCCTTTTATTGTCAGCCTTGAAAGGGTCCCTACTGCCCTCCTTTTGTCACACTCTTCGTCTCTATTGTGGGAGCCTTCCCCCACTTCATGGTGAGTCACCATTTTATACGTCTGTAATTTCCCGCGGCTGATCATCCGCTTGTGTGCAAAAGGAAAAACGTTGGTTGTTAGCCAATATTTATATTTATTTATAACCAGTACATAATTCGTATTTTTCTCATGCACACACAGAGTAGGGGTTTTTCATTCTTAACTTCGTCTTTTGATTAGAAAGGTTAATACAGGGGGTTACTCCTTTTAGGAGTGTTTCGAATGGAGCTTCTGTGCAACTTGTTCATGAGCCCAAGCAGGCCAAGTGTTGTAACCATGCTCTGATACCAATTTTTCACACACCCACTACAGCATAATAAATTTTTCGCCTTTTCTCAAGGGACAGAATCCCCGAAGTCTTATGGGGGCTTAGCGCAAGCTAGCTCTTCCCTTTTCCACCTCCATGTGATCATCGGTTATGACCACCGGCCAAACAACTAGGCACCTTTTCGCATTTCGCGACTCAGCGATATAAGCGAGTCGAGTCTTTCGACTCTGCAAACTCTGAAATCCAATACTCGAGTATTTGTATGAGATCCAACGGCTCTTGATGTCTTGGATCCAACGGTTCGGATCTTTTCAGATTTTCGTGAACCGGGAGTTCACGATACCATGACTCCAAAACTGTTGTCACTCCAATCCCCAAATCCCAATATGGGGATTCATGTAGGAGATCAACGATCCTTGAGGATTTGGATCCAACGGTCCACGGGATTTTGGAGCTTTCCCCGAACTCTGACCGCTCACCACGTGTCTCCTCCGATGGACGATATAGATCCTTTCGAGACTCCTCCTTTCTGCCACAGAGCGCATCGGGGTTTTGGGTACCGGGATTTTGTGACTTGCGAAGACAAGGGTTCTTGCCCTTTGGTTTCTCGGGTGTCGAAACGTCGAAATGTCGATCGGTAGCCACATGTCCCTCCGATGGAAAGCTACGACCTTTACCCACGATCAACCATTATGATCTTTTCAGGATGATCAACAGTCACGATCAGATCTCGGCTTTCTCAAACTTATTCACACTTTAACCGATTCAGGGTTTTGTTTACCGGGATTTCGCGGCTTGTGAAGACAAGGGTTCTTGCCCTTTGGTTTCCCGGGTGTTGAAACGCTGATCGATAGCCATGTGTCCTTTATAAATGGACGGTCCAAGTAACTTACATGGATCTTGGGATCTACTGTCCCGATTTCTTCGCTACTCACGAAGATAAAAGAAAGAGGTTGAGGCATTTAACGCCCTCGTTTCTTCCTCCAATCTAATGGTCGTAACTGACCGTGGATCTTCCAACAGAATCTCATCTGTCAATCGATACTTAACCACACGCTGCCATTTCGGGATTTCGTAAATCAGGGTTTCGGGACTCGCGAGTACAAGAAAACTCACACTCAGATACTCAGGGTGTCAAAACTCCGAAAACTCTTAATTTACCTTTGGTGTTTTACCCAACTGTAGGCTCAACGAATCCCTACAGATTTACCACTAGCCACCCCCAAGATGAGACCACGATGATGCAAGACTGAGTCTATGTTTGCCAATGACCGAGAACAAAGGTTACTCTCCTTCTTCTCCATTATCACTCACTCTGTATTTTCCAAAGTTCCCTTTTTCCTCTTTCCCTCGCGTCTGCCCTTGATCCCACACTCTTCCTGCCTTTACTCTTTTCGGCGAGGTTGTGTGTGGCACGATCTTCCTCACGGTGGTTAGGTCTAAGGACTCTACGAATGGGCGGTTCACCCCCATCCCTCATTACTCTTGAGGATCCATTTACCTACCAACCTGGCGAGTCATTTAATTTGGGGCCAGGGAGCCTCTCTTGGTTCTCTGGGCCAGTGAAGTCCAAATACAGTATTGGTTTCGGTGGAAGTTAATGCCACCTTTCCAGGTGCCTTCCACGACCTTTCTTCAATCATTGTGGTCTCTTTTTCAACACATCCCCCCTCTCAGCAGTCCTCCAATATATATTCATAATATTATTCACATCCATCGACCTTTTTCACAAGGTCCATTCACATCACACATTCACATTTCTAAGTTTGCCACAATACTTGCCCAGTATAGTTATTTTTACATACTAGGGGAAACAGGGTGCTACACGGGATGGTTTAGACCATTAAGCCTCCTTTTCTAGAGCTCCTATTTGGAAAGGGACATTTACAAAGGATATGTCACATTGGGGTAATTGTTTCCTCTTCTCTGGTTCGTATTATCTCTGTAAGACACTTGTACACAATGGGTTATGGGAAAAGGAGTCAATAAAAGCCCAATATTAAGATTTCATAGTGATTGATTGGTGCCACTATTGTATCAAAAAAACTATTGAAATTATTTTGTAATTAGGACTAAGGCATTTTCCACTAATCAATAAATAAAATTCAATAAAATTTAATTTTGAGAGGGAAAGGTTCATTCATTGTAATAGTTTTCTTGGTTTTGTTGTAGAAGGATATATCACATTGCAGTAATTATTTCCTCTTCTCTCATTCTTATTCTCTCTATAAGACACTTGTACATAATGTGTTATGGGAAAAGGAGTCAATAAAGGCCCAATATTGAGATTTTACTATCATTGATTAGTGACACTATYGTMTCAAAAGAACTATTGAATTTGTTTTATAATTAGGACTAAGACATTTTTCCATTATCAATAAATAAAATTCAATAAAATTAAAAAACGTTATGTTGGTTCATTTCCATTGTCTTTTTTACTTTTTTACATTATGTTGAATGAATTAATCTACTTGCATGTCCATTTAATTTTTTGTTTCACGGTTTTCTTAAGAAAGTAGTGTTAGGCTTCCTCTTATATTTACATTTATGATTTTTATCATTTGTCTTTTAAGAATGAAATCATGAAAACGTTCCCCTTCAACAAACCATTTGATTCTATGTTTGATGGCATTCATAATTTTTCTCCATTCACCCTGAACAATATATACACCTTATTTGTGTTTTTCTTTTAAATAGATCGTAAATGTGAACATGATGCATGAATCTAGCTCTGCAATAAAACTAATTTGAGTTTCTTAGAAAATATCTTAGCGATTTTTTAGAGGACCCTTCCTCTATCTCAAGAATTGTGTCGAAGGCCTAAATTTGATCAAGAAGGTACTCCTACACATTATGCCCCAAAATTTGTCCTTATGAGAGAAGGAATTACCTAGAGGACAAAATAAGAATTAATGTTGTATAAGACATAAGGTTTTCTTCCTAGTCGAAGAGGAAGTAGGTTAAGGTATAAATTATGAGTAGTATTCATAAATATTTTGAGTTTAGCATAGTGAGGTTTCTCACTCTCATAGACATAAGTCACATACCTTGGTAATCCCTAATAAGGATGTATCTTCTCGTTTAACCAAGGAAGTTGATCCAAATTATTTTCGGCACGAAATGAGAGTGGAGATATAATAAAGAAATGCACAGAGATATATCGGATATCCAATAATATAACATAAATGTATCAGAGATTAAACCATAAACACAGAGATAYAGTAATACACRATTTCTATTAATGAAAGAAATGCACAGAGACTATAAAAATACAAAGTGAAAGACTTGCTAGAATGGTGGCAACTTATCTCTAAGAAGAGATGTGAYGGCTACTCGTATTCGTAAGAAGATGATTACAATGAAGCTCTGAAGACATTTTTACAATAAAAAGGAATGTCAAAAACCCTAGAAATCCAAAAACCTAACCCTAGGAGATGAAGCGCCAAAAGTCATGTGGGCCTCGTTTGGGTAAGTCAGTACATCAACTTCCCAGGGTCTTAACTTATGCATACGATCTTTGTTTGATGCATACGATACATCGTTAGAAAGGTCTATCCGAGGAGTACAACTGCTGACAATGAATATCATGGTTTGAAACAGACAAATATATTCCATAGTTTGATGCCCAAAAAACATCGTTTAGGGCCTCAAAACGGCTCTGAAAGTTCAAGACTAGAAAAACTGTCAAAAATAGTAAATTGCCAAAATTGTCAGAAAATTGTTTTGAGAGAGTTGGAAAAGGTGGGTGGCCACCGACATCCACCTAGATCAATCCTCCCTCCTTAGGAAGCAATGGTCTCCATTGCGTTGAGTTCCTGAGGGAGAGAGGGAAGCGTTTGATGAATTTGAATCTTGGTGAGCTGGTTGCCTTGTTGGAGATGTCGCATTGCTCGGTTTGTGAAAGGTTGTCATGAACCTGTTGAGGCTGAGTCTATTCAATAAGTCGAGTTACATGAGAGGACTGTGTGCAGAAGGAATCTTTGTGGTTTGTTACAACCTTGTCGATCGACTTATGTTGGATCGAAGGTGCTTGGGGTGAGGTTGTAGTGGTTGCAGTGTCCTTATGTTCCCCTTTTGAACAAATTGTGAAGAAGCTGAATTTTGCAGCATGAGATTCTACCTTGCGGCATAGTTTAGGTGGACCAATAGTGAGAACTACCTCTCATATTCTATAAATATGACCCCCAGAGAAACAATGATACTGTGAGGTCGAGACTCATAAACAGCATGGCGTTTCCACATATATGGTTGGCCCAAGAGAACATCATAGACATCCAGTGGGGAAACATCACATAATAACTCATCCTTGAAGGGTTGGATGTTGTATGACAATCGACACTGCTAGTTGACACGAAGATCTCGTCCCTGGTGAAGCCACCTGATGTTGTATGGTTGTGGGTGTGGTGTTGTTGAAAATCCCTATTGTTTGATGACCTCTGCTAAGATGAGGTTCTTATGGCTTCCGCTATCAAAAATAAAATGCAGCGGGGTCCCCTTCACCCACATTTGTGAATGAAAAAGGTGCTCCCCCTCTTCAGGATTTGTTGGTTCTTCTGGTTGAATTGTTGCAGTCGTGACAATAGCAGTGGGGTCTGCGTCGATGATCTGTCTTTTACCATTGTTTTCAAAATCAGATTCTGAATCAAGGTTCAGTTCCTTGTCCTTGATCTCGGCCACCATTGATTGTTTTGAGTGACATTCCTCGATGTTGTGCTAGGGGCTTTTGTAGAAATCACACCATTTTTCGGTGTCCTTCTTTGTCTTCCCTTGACCCTTTTTTTCCTGTGGCTTGGACTAGTTTTCGGGAGACTGTTCGTTAGGGCCATCTTTGTCATACTTTGGTTGTTGCGGATTTGCAGACCCGAACTCCCGTTTGTTCTGGTGCTTAAAATTTTGCTCGATTTTAACAGCATATCAATAAGCAACACCGAGTGATGAGATGTCCAGAAAATCCATTTCAGTTTGGATGTATCTGTGTAGAGCCCCACAGTATTTCAGAACCAAATGTCGTTCGAAGTCTCTGATACCCAACTTGGTGTGCAAGGTATGGAAGGTATTGGTGAACTATGGAACTGCTTGGCCCCTCTCTTGTCGTAGTGTGGTCCATCTCATGCACTGGTCTTCATAGTTGCCAATAGGGTAATATTGTTCCTTTACCACATCACAAAAAAATCCCAAGTGGGTTTGGCCCCATATATTCCAGACTCCTCTGTGGAACTTTGTTCCCAGTAAGTTTCCCACCAATATTTGACATGGAGGAGAAATTTAAGGAGTGGGAGGTAATCTTTTCCCTGTTGGAAAAATTATGAACAGATAAATAACCTTCTAACAAATTTAACCATTTGTCTAGGGAATCTGCATTTATCTGACCTTCAAATACGAGAATATAAAAATTAACCTATACCTTGAAAGGAGAGGTGCTTCCAAAGTGGTTTTTTTATGAATATGTGCATGTTGCTAACGGCAGGCATAAAAGGATGTGGGGAAAAATCTCTATCATTTCATCCCTTTGTTGTGTGAGAGCTTGTTCAAGCAACAGATTGATAGAAATGTTTTCTCCATCGTTTTTCTTTTCTTCCACCATGGAGGGTTTCTTGGGCGTGTGAGAGCGATTGTCTTCAAGCGATACAAGCTCGAGACCCAACTTGCTATACTCGGACCTCGTCGGGGACATGCACTGAAAAATGATCAAGAGCAGTCTGCTTTGATACCACTGATCTAGATTATTTTTGGCACGAAATGAGAGCGAAGATATAGTAAATAAATGCACAGAGATATCGCGGATATCCAATAATATAACAGAAATGTATCAGAGATGCAGCCATAAATACATAGATACAGTAATACACAATTTCTATTAATGAAATAAATGTACAGTGACTGTAAAAATACAGAGTGAAAGGCTCGTTAGAATGGTGGCAGTTTATATTTGAGAAGAGATGTGACGGCTACTCGCATTTGCAAGAAGATGATTACAATGAGACTATGAAGGCCTTTTTACAATAAACAACAATATCAAAAACCCTAGACATCCAAAAACCTCACTCTAGGAGATGAAGCGCCAAAACTCATGTGGACCCTGTTTGGGTAAGTCAGTACATCAACTTCCCCGGGTCATAACTTTTGCATACGATCTTCATTTGACGCATATGATACATCGTTAAAAAGGTCTATCTGAGGACTACAACTATTGACAAAAAANAAAAAGACCGAAAACAATTGGACTCAAACCGTGAAGAGAACGAACTTTATTTCTAGCAAATTCATAAGAGGCTTGAAATGTAAATATTCAATAGACCAGTGGCTGTATTTAAAGCAAGCCTGTTTTGGATTACATTGACATGGAAGCATCTAGAGAGTAAGACAGATGCATGATATATGCATCAGTGCAAAAAGAAACAAGAGTAAGAGCAAACATCTGGCTGATTATCCTCTGCAAAACTTCAGCCACTATGCAAAACTGATCATTCTCTGCAAAACTGAATCATCTGTATTGTTCATATTTTCATCAAAGAGATCCGTTTCTCCAGCTCTTCCGAGCTAAAGACGTAGTCAGGTCCGTGCACGGAATCATCTTCTACCATTAATGGTAGTGCTGAGTAGACTTCATTCGGCGCAGGCTCGGTGGGTGGATTTTGAACCACAGTTGAAAGATCCGCTGACGCCTCTGAAACATTATTTGTTTGATCCAGTACTGCATTATTTGTCTTGCGCTTGTAGTTATAATCTTGGCTTGTGAGCTTTTGCACTAGCTCCTTGAAGTTTTCCTTTTCTACGTGGATAACTGTGCGGCGATGACAGTAAGTCATCACTGGCTTTCGGTGAACATCTAGTGCTGCTGCAACAGCCTTTCTTATTTTCTGCGACTCTGTGCTGATCCTGAGCTTGTCTCTAGCCATTTTTGTAACTGAAATCCTTACAGTAAAACAATGCAGTCCAGTTTATTTGTACTCCAGCTATACATTCCCATACACATATTTATACACAACAAATCCTCCCGTAATTTATTACGAACCTTGTTTCTGAATTTATTATAAACCCTAACTAGTCTGGTTGTTATGCTTAGGAAACAGCAAATTTTCCTCTAGTTGCCCATCTCGATATTTTTATATAAAATATAATACAGTACTATATCGAAGGGAGAAAAAGCGCCAATGTCGTTGATATCAATCCGCGTGCAGTTGGTTGGCCATCCTCTGTTTTTACACGGATTAAATTTAATGAGGTCCATATATTTAATGAGGTTGATGGTCATTATTATTATTATTATTATTATTATTATTATTACTATTACGTTTATAGGTGTTTTTAGGTGTTGTTAATGTGGAAATTCTTAGTCTAAAAGTTTTACGAAATGATTTTTTTCTGGTAGAAAAAATCATTTTTAGAATAGTTAGACAGGGGATAATGGAATTCCAATGATAATGATCAACAAAAGTTAAAAAAACTTAAAACATTTAAACTAGACCTTAACATTGTGATATGATATTCTAGCCATTTATTACTCTTAGTGGTGAATCCCCTTCATTAGTTGGTTGCAAATGGGGCTTCATCATTTATGAAAACAAACCATGTAAGGCAGGTTATAATGAAATTCTAGTGATAATGGTCAACAAAAGTAAAAAATGTTGAAATGGTGACAACAAATCCCCACACGATGTGGATCTCGATCCTATTATTCAGCTTTTGGTTGAGATAAGGCAACCTAAGTTAGAATGTATAATTAATGAATTAGTTTCATTGTAACTGTGGGAGAAGTTGTTTAAATATGTGTGCCTAAGAGACAAATATTGAACAAGGAGCTTCAAGCCCTCTTTAGGTTGTTGTTTGTAATCTCCTGTTAAGCAATAGAATAATGTTGTCATTGTCCCGTGGATGTTTCCCTCACCCTGAGGGTTTTACCACGTAAATCCTTGTGTCTCATGTGTGTTTGAATCTGGTGTCTCATGGTGTCGCATGTTTCGTTGTTTCTCTGTTGCAAATTAATCCAATAAATCTGGTGGAGGATGCAGAGATGAGAAATCCAAGAACCAGTTGAGCCTATTTGGCGGGAAGATTGTTCCAGAGAGAGAGCCTATGAGAGAGGGTCGTCGCCATCACCAAGAAAATGAGGGAATGGTGTACAAGAATGAGACAGTATCGACCATCACGTAAGGGTATGGGAAGTCGAAGGTGTCATTGTGGCCTGGAACGAGAAGTTGCTCGCCTCGCATTTCAAAATATGGAGAAGACCGTGGAAATCGATGAGAACAAACAGATTCTTCAGGATCTTATGAGGCTGGAGAATCGCCAACATTGTTCACTATTGATACCCGTGAAGACTGTCGCTTGGTGATTAGCATGGAAAATTAAAGGAGGTTCCTCTGTTTGATACATTTGTTGTCGTCCTGGAGGAGAATTGTTGCCTTGTCATCTGAGGGAGCATCGTTAGACTTGTAAAGGCATGTGAGGTCTATTTTAAATGACGAGGTAGACAAGAAGAAGGTTGCAGGGAAGAAGATTCAATTGTTGGTTTAGTCGTTTCAAATGTAGGGAGAGGTCACCGTTGATCTAGCCCGACAGGAGCATGGATTCAATATGAGTTGGAGGGATCCTTAAGTCAAGTTATGTCTAGGAGAAGTTGAGGCAGGTTTTGTTCAAGAGATCTGTGAGGTAAGTTGGAAATAATCATGTGTGTTAGACGTGTTCTAGTGGAGGCGTGAAGTTGCATCTCATCATGAAGAGAGACAGATCCGTGAAGCAGATGGAGGCAGCAAAGGTGAGCAACCATGGGTTGAGGAAAGACAATGTCTTCCAGTGAATTAATCAAATACCTGGAATTTGTGGTCGCGTAGAAAGGAGTCGAGTAAGGAAGCATGCAATCAGGTTGTCATGTTGAGCATTACAATTACAGATTTTAGTTGAGGGCCACCAATTGTGAGGGATTGTGTACCTGATGCATAAAAGGGCACAGATTTGTTGCAAAGTATGCGGATGAGGAGCAGAGAAGCCATTGTCTATAACGTGGAAGAAATAACAGCTATCCAAGTTGTGGTTGAAGGGTGTGACGGTGAGTGGTCTATATGGAATTTGTGTTGAAGTCGCCATGGAGGTTGTATAAGAAAGTCTTCAAGAGATAGATCTGGGGTGGCTTTGTTGAAGGGCACATGCCTATGTGGAGAACGTAAATCCGAGGTGGAGCACCTTGCAGGAGGTGTTAGCACCGAAAGTCTCCCTTCAGATTGCAGGAAAGGCAAGCCCGATACCCATCAGTTTGTATGTCACAATGAATAAATTTAAAGGCGGTCTAATGGACGCAGACTCGGGATGATATCATTCTAACTCAGAAAAATGGGTTGGAAATCACAAGGAGGTGAGGTCTTGGTCTAACTTGAGTCAGTAAGTTTGATATAGTGGTGAGTAGAGGGAAGAACTTGAGGAGAGTGAAGAGGTCTTCTATGGACATTCGGTCTTCTAGCAGCCTGAGGAGGAAAAGCTTCAAATACAAGATCCTCTTGAATTCACGACTTCGGGAAACTGAGGATGTTATAACAGTACTGCAATCAAACATACATTACAATACACTCACAATAACCCGACTGGATCATCCATGCCCAAGCTCTCAGTATCAAAGGGAAAATATAACACAAGAAACTGATTAAAACTGGTTGCAATGCCACTGTGATCAAACCTACATCATAAAAACATAACTACCCTCGACTGGATCATCCATGCCCGAGCATTCTAACACAGTTGTTACA
>JZKD02S2077811.1:74361-84463 GCA_000966675.3 Picea glauca | reverse complement strand
TTTTTCAATAAATAAAAAGATAGCATTTGTCCAAATGGACTGGGATGAGGCTCCCATGAAACATAATGTTGGCACAAGTTTGATCAGACCATGGTCCTTCTCAGGTTACCAACAAAAGGTACCGAGTAGTCTAGAGCGCTGGCATTTTCATCTCCTCTAAAGAGAAGAAGTCTCACCCGAAGCGTTTCTGAGACAAATAGATAGGGAAGGGAAAAGAAAAGACTTAGGAGGATTCAAAGAACCTTCAAGATTCATCCTAATCTTGCGCAGGACATCTAAATACCGAACAGATCTGGACTCACGTGTGCAAGAACTGAACCTACTTATGTTGCGGAAAATCATTTAAACATAGAGACATCATGTGGAACTCATGAACCATAAAGAAGTATTGTAATGCATAAGTAAAACACAGAAAGACACAACATATTTTGAAAATTTAGATCCTTCTTCGTATTATCTTCAGACCATTATTCATTTACAAACTTAGAGATACACAGTAGCACTATGTTACAGACTTCTGTCTCTGGACTCATGTCGCAGAGCTCTAACTCCCAAAATGATGTACAGATTACATTACAGACTCAAAACTCTGACCTCTCAGCCGCATACAATAACTATGACATCAACCTAACAACAAGGGAAAGATCGAACTGAACACAATCACAATTCAACCGAAACCTTTTACAATAATATTCATCCCTATATATAATCTAAGTTGTGTCTTCTGTATTGGCTTGCACGCTTTCTTGTTTTGTTGCAAACGCTTTTTCTTTGTTGGTGTTGCGTTGTCCTTTTCGCAACTGATTTATGTTGCTTTGTCTTGCTCTGTTGTCTAGCTTCTTCTGAAGCTTTCACAACTTGTACTAGGACAAAACTTGTGCAATTCCTTATCCCAAAAATGAAGGGCCCAACAGCTCCGACCACAAACCTTGACTCGCCCTCGAGTCAAGTACTCGGCTCTTCGCAGGTTCCAGGAGCAACTGATGTTTTCCCTTTTCCTCCTTTTCCTCTTTCTTTTTCTCTTCTTCTCGCGCTTTCTCTTATTTTTCCTCTTCAAATGAAGGGCCCAACTATAGGAACAACTCCAAGGACCGCTTCCTCGCTCCTTGAAAGCTTCCAATTTTATCCTTCCATTTCATGGCAAGGAGTGATGCCTCTACTACAAACTGTTGGGTCGCCTCTGTAATACATCCCTTGGGATTGGATGCAACCAACGAGTTCCACTTAGAATCTATTGTGGCATCAAATTGATTCATTTTCATGTACATTGTTTGAATTATAGGTCGAAAGTCGTGCAGCTCCTTCTTTTCTACGGATTGCACCTCAAATAGGGAGTTCAGTTCGTTGTCTTCTTGTTGGATCTGGTCGAAATTTTGTTGTTTCTCCAGCGGATCCATCATGGTTGCAACTTCTTCATTCAGCACCTGGATTTTGGTGCACACATCCTCCAAGGTTTTTTTGCGTATGGCGATGATTCCCATCCATTCACTGATTTCCCTGAAAATCCTTGTGCACTGACTTGTGCACTTATGTAGTGTTGTTCGCGCATTGTTTCCTTCTAGCACTACCTTTTCCATCTTCTCATGTAGCTTCTGAGGTTGTTTCTCTGCTTCTTGTTGAGTCTGACACAACTGCACTTCCATATGCTCAGCACCAATGGCTAGTTGTGACCATTTTCCTTGAAGCAGCTCAATCTAATGCTCTGGCTCTCCTGCATCCCTGGCTTCAGGCAGTTAGGGTGCGACCTTCCGAATTTTCGGCCATGCTTCAGTAATTTTTTCCTACACTCTTTATATTATGCGCTCGACCTAGATCTTTGCATGTGCTTCTTGTTTCTTACATGCTTGCGTAAAGAGTGCTTCCTCCCTTCTTGTAACACACCCACTACTGAAATCAAAAATTTTCAACCTTTTTCACCTTTTCTTCAATGAACAGGATTCCTGAATCCCTATGGGACCTGATACAAACCCTACTACCCCTTAACCACATTCATATGATTGGCGGCTATGACCATAGGCCTTATCGGAGAGGTGCTCATCGGCTTTCGCGATTCGAGAAATCGTGATGCATGTATTTCTCGTTTCTCTCTTGTCCGTCGAAGAGCTGAAACCTGAAATGGATCTAGCCGCTTAACGAGATTAACAACAACTCGGATTAAGCCATGGTACTCTACCCTTTAGGATTTCGCATACCGGGATTTCGGGTTATGTGACGACAGGAAGTTTTTCACTTAGGTTTCCCCAGAGCCGAAACTCCGATACCTATATATATATATATATTTCAGGAGTTCGCAAACCAGGTTTCTGGGATATGTGACAATAGGAGAACTTATCGTTAGGTACCCCGGGTGTCGAAACACCGAAACAACATATCTCGTTCGCAATATTATTATTTCGGGGTTTCGCACTTCGGGTTTAAGGGACTGACGGGTGCAAGAGAACCTGTCAATAGGTATCTCAGGTACCAAAATACTGAAACACCGGAGATTATCCGTGCTAAGTCATTTTGGCATTTCGCAAATTGGGACTGCACGATACAAGAGGACAAAGAGTCACCTTCTTCGATTTCCCGAGTACCGAAAATCCGATACACCCACTCATCATACCTTCTACCAAAATTTGGGGTTTCGCGGATCGAAGATTCGCAACGTACACAGACAGGAGGTCTCGCAGCTAGATCTTCCGGGAGCCGAAACTCCAAAATACAAACTCTTAAACCTGCACATCTATTTCAGGATCTCATATGTCGAAATTTCACGGGTCGGGGATTCGGGACTTGCGAGTACAAGAAACTCGCCTCTAGATATCTCGGGTACCAAAACTCTGAGATCTTATAACTTCTCCATACTATTATCATTTCGGGATTTCACAAATCAGGGTTTCGGGACTTGCGAGTACAAGGAAATACTCCCTTGGGTATTCTGGGTTCCGAAACACCAAAAATTCCTAACTCATCCACACGCCATCATTTTGGGTTTTCATGAATCGGGGTTTCGGGTCTTGCGAGTATAGGAGAACTCACACTTAGGTACCCTGGGTGCCGAAACTCCGAAAACTCATAAGTTACCCACACGCTAGCATTTTGAGATTTCATATGTCAGGATTTCGCGAATCGTGAGGACAAGGGTTCTTACCTTCTGATCTCCCGGGTGTCGAAAAGCCGAAACGCTTATCGGTCGCCACGTGTACTCTACAGTTGGACGGTCCAAGTACTCCCATGGATCTTGGAATCGACAGTCCCGATTTCTTCGCTACTTACGAAGGTTAAAAAGGGGTCGAGGAATTAACACTTGCGTTCCTTCGTCCAATTTAACGAACACAATAGACCTTAGATCCTTTGAAAGGATCTCACTCATGCATTTAGCGAGAGGAAGGGTATCCTGGGTACTGAACCACCGAAAGGTTCTTAATTCATCCATACGCTGTCATTTCGGGATTTCGCGGATCGGGGTTTCGGGACTCGCGAGTACAAAAGGACTCGCACCTAGATACCCAGGGTGTCGAAACTCTGAAATATCGAAGTCTAAGAATACCATTCTCTCCCGTCCAGGATTTTAAAAACTATGCCATTAATTCCTTCAGCAGGCCCTTGGGTAAATTTCACCAGGTTTGAAGACCCGACTAGAAGGTCCTCTTAAAATCTCTGAGCCATTAGCTTCTACGAAGGCATTCCTTTCTAGGCACTTACCACGGCTTTATAGAGTGAGGGAACTTTCCCGAAAGGGTGTCCCTGTGAGGAAATCTATCCATGGCAGTACGAGAGACAATTAAAGGAAACAACCTCCCAAGAACAAACTTAAAAATTGGATTCGTTCAAACACATATATCTATATATATATAAGCCGAATGTGGTCATTCCAACATAAGCATGCAACCACCATTCCGATCAAAACACCATGCAGACATTTCTACACAGAAACCATTGATAAGTGTTCAAACCATGAGCATACATTTCAAGATATTTAAATTCAAGATACAAGATATAAAACTTATCAGAAAAACACCAGGTGATGCAACTGCTGAGAGGGGTGCTCGTTTCCACCCAACCATAGGCTCAGCGACTCCGAATGAATTTACCACTAGCCACCCCCGATCTAGACCACGATGCTTGAGACTCTCTGTCTCGGTTCTTCATCGATCAAGAACGAAGGTTACTCTCCTTCTTCTCTGTTATCGCTCACTCTGTACTTTGTTCCAGAGTTCTCCCGATCTCTTTCCTATGATCTCTCCCTCGCGTCTGTCCCCCTCCCACACCTTTTACCTGCCTTTTCTTTTTCGGCGAGGTTGCGTGTGGCACGAATTTCCCTGTGGTGGTCAGGTCTGAGGCCTCCATGGATGGGAAGTTCACCCCCATCCCTCATTAACTCATGAGGATCCTCTTCACCTACCAACCTGGCAAGTAATTCATTTCAGGGCCAGCGAGCCGCTCTTGGTTATCCGGGCCAGTGAAGACCAAATACGGTTTGGTTTGGTGGAATTTAACGCCACCATTCCAGGTGCCTTCCACCACCTTTCTTCAGCCATCTTGGTCTCTTTTTCAGCACATCCCCCTCCCAGCAGTCCTACAGCATATATATATATATTCATAATGTTAATTTACATTCGTCAACCTTGTATACTAAGTTCCATTCAAAATCACACATTCACATCTTTGAGTTTGCCACAGTTCTTGGCCAGCATAATTATTTTTACAAACTGGGGGAAACAGGGTGTTACAATTCCCTCCCCCTTAAAGGAATATCATCCTCGATGTTCTATCTATCATCATGACATGTATGTACAGAGGTAAACAAAATTGGATATGTCTGTTTCATGGCATCCTCCATTTCTCATGTAGCCTCATCTGGGCCAAAATGTCTCCACTGCACCTTGACCTATGCAATGGTTCAGTTTTGGAGCAGGGTTTCCTTTCTGTCCAGTATGCATTGAGGTTTTGGTAGGAATTCTCCCTCCGGTTCCACCTGGATCACAGACCAATCAATTATATAATTAGAATCATATACATATTTCTTCAATAATGAAACATGGAAAACATTATGTGCTTTTACGGTGGGAGGAAGTGCTAGCCTATAGGCTACAGATACCACTCTATCTAGGACCTCAAAGGGTCCACAATACCAAGGTTCCAACTTGGCACAAGCTCCCATTTTCAGGGAACTCTTCCTAGGCCTAACTCTGAGATATACATGGTCTCCCGTCTTGAACTCTCTTGGGGTTCTCTTTTGGTCAGCATAACTTTTTTGTCGGTTCTGAGCGACCTTCAGGTTTTGTTTTATCTGAATCACTTGTTGTTCCATTTCTTTCAACATGTCGGGTCCAAAAGAAATTTTGTTTACAGGATTACTCCAACTGACAGGAGTGTTGCACGGCCTACCATAGAGGACTTCGAACGGACTCATCTTTAGGGATTCTTGGTAGCCGTTGTTGTAGACGAATTCCACCAGTGGCAGGTAGTCTTCCCACTTCTTGGGTTGATGCATTACATGCATTCTTAACATATCTTCTAGTATTCGGTTCACTCTTTCTGTCTGTTCATCTATTTGAGGGTGATAGACGGTGCTAAACAACAACTTGGTCTCTAAACCAGCCATCAGTCTTTTCCAAAAGTTGGAAATAAATTTAGTGTCTCTGTTAGACATGATCTCTTTCGGCATACCATGCAGTCTGAATATCTCCTTCATGAATACCTGGGCGATGTCTATTGCCTTGCAAGTCGATTTGAAGGGGATAAAGTGAGCAGACTTGCTCAATTTATCCACCACTACCATGATGGTGTCATTTTGTTTGGTCGAGGTTGGTAATCCAGTGATGAAATCCATGGAGATGGTTTCCCATTTCCATTCTGGGATTGGTAGAGGTTGTAATAATCCTGGTGGGTGTCAGTGTTCTGCTTTTACCTGTTGGCATTCTATGCATTTGGCTAGGTACTCAGCTATGTCTTTCTTCAATCCAAGCCAATAGAATTGTTTCCTGGTGGCCGTGATCATCTTATGGTATCCTGGATGACCATCATAGGGTCTTTTATGTAGCTCATCCAGTATGAACCTCTTCAAGTCGTCACAATCTGGGATATACAATCTACTTCGGTAAGTGAGCAGACCTCCTTCCATCATCTGGTATCCTTCATACTTTATCCCTGTGGGTTCTTGCTATAGGTACAAGGTCACGGTTTGGATGAAGGGATCTATTTCTTGTGCATTTCTTACTCTTTCCTTGACATCCGTCTTACAGGTGCTCACCGCTTCCAGGTGAATTGCTTTCATACTTCTGCTAAGGGCATCGACCACCCTATTTTCCTTTCCTTTAATGTGTTTGATTTCGAAATCAAACTCACTAAGGAGGGCCATCCACCTATCTTGTATAGCATTGAGATTTGGTTGGTCAAACAGATATCACAATCCACATTGATCTGTCATAAGTACAAATTTTCTTCCCAGGAGGTAATGCCTCCACATTTTCAAGGCATGCACTATGGCATCCAACTCTAGATCATGGGTCACATAGTTGACTTCGTGCTCATTCAATTTTTGGGATTCATAGCAGACCACACTTCCTCCTTGCATCAGGACTCCTCCGAGCCCTTCCTTATAGGCATCTGTGCACACAAGGAAGTTGGCTTCGGGATCGACGATCTTTAACACGGGTGCGTGGGTCAGTAGATGTTTCAGGGTTTGAAATATTTCTTCACATTTTTGTGTCCATGTGAATTTTGTCCCCTTCCTCTGGAGGCCAGTGATTGGACAGCCAATCTTGGCGAATCCTTTTATAAATCTCCTATAGTACTCTGCTAATCCCATAAAGGATCTGATATCTGAAACATCCTTTGGGGTAGGCCATTCCATGATAGACCTGATTTTGTCAGAGTATATCGCTACTCCTTCTTTCGATAGAACATGGCCTAAGTAATGTATTTTCTTCTGGAAAAATTCACATTTGCTGAGTTTGGCATAGAGCTGATGTTCTCTTAGCACTTGCAGCACAAGCCTAAGATGCTCTTCATGCTATTCTCTATTCTTGGATTAAATTAATATATCGTCAATAAAAACCAGCACAAATTTGTCTAGGAATTTTTTGAGTACATTGTTCATCAAGCACATGAAAGTGGCAGGGGCATTGGTTAACCCAAATGGCACTACCACAAACTCATAGTGACCATACCTCGTCTGGAAGGCAGTTTTATAGATGTATTCACCCTTAATTCGGACTTGATGGTATCCCGGCCTCAAGTCAATCTTTGAGAAAATAGACGCACCCCCCAATTGATCGAACAGGTCATCGATCTTGGGCAAGGGGTACTTGTTCTTTATAGTTACCTTATTGAGTTGTCTATAATCTATACATAGTCTAACGGTACCGTCCTTCTTTTTCACAAATAGGACTAGTGCTCCCCATGGAGACACGTTGGGTCGGATATATCCCTTATCCATCATTTCTCTCAATTGCAATTTGAGTTCAACTAGTTCAGGTGTGCTCATCCGGTAGGGCGTCCTAGACACCGGCATCGCTCCCAATGAAAGTTCTATCGAGAAGTCAATGTCCCTTCTTGGAGGTAGACCCGGTACCTCTTCTGGAAATACATCTCTGTATTCTCTCGGGGTAGAGTGGTCTTCGAGGCTTGGTTTGTCGCCTTCAATTGTTTTCAAAACCTGTATTTCATATAGGGGACATCCTTTTCGACAATACCTTCTCATTTGTAGAGATTATATTTGTCTCATCGAGACAGGTTTTCGGATCCCTTGAATGGTTATCCTTTTTCCTTCTTTACTTACACATTCTAAGGTTTTATGGTAACAGTCCAATCTGGCTTTATGGGAGGCTAGCCAGTCCATACCAATCAATAGATCATACGATCCCAGGGGTAATATGTTAAGGGTTTCTTGGGTGGGGAATTCACCCAACATTAATTAGAAGGTTGGTATGACCTATGCTACCCTTCTTTTGGAGCCAGTGGCTAACTGTACCAACCATGGCTTGGTAGGTTTTTGTGGCTGTAGTTTACACTTATCAACAACCTTAGGGGATATATAACTCAAATTTGAACCAGGGTCAATCAAAATAGACACTAGATGGTTGGAAATCATACCTTCTATTTCCACCACTGAAGCTTGGTGGTCAACTTGGTTATTATCCAAAGCTGCATAAATTTGTCACACACTCCTAGCCACATCATTGACGGTGGTAGCTTCCTGGATGTTGTAAATTCTCCTACTATTCTTTTGTCGATGTGGATAGTCTCTCAGTAGATGTTCTTCTCTGCAACCCCAACATTTCAAAGGTTCTCTCTTTGGGTTATCATTCTTTACTGGGGCAGATCCAGAAAGTTTATTTCCACTCAAGGAGGGAAATTTCTATTGGTGTAGACTTCGGGTTGGGAAGCTCATCCTTGAGTTCTTTTTATAGTCCTTAAATATTGGGGATTTAAACACCCTTTTCTGGAATCCTAAACTATTCTTCTACTTCCAGCCTTCGCGAGGTTCTGTTCAATGCCCAAGTTGTTCATAACAATATCTTGCCTTTCGGATAGTATCTTCTAGGGTCTTTGGTTCATCAAATTCAATCATGCTCTGATAGTCCTTAGGTAGTCCACTGATGAATCGTTGCACCTTTTCCTTTTCTGCCTTTATGTAGGGTACATACCTCAACAAATCAAGGAATCTTCTGACATATTCCTCTATGGTGAGTTGCCCCAGCTTAAGTTCATAGAATTCTTTAGTCTTTTCGTCGAAATATTTTTCCGACAGATACTTCTTCTTTAAGTATTTCTCAAATCGTTCCCAAGACAGGTCTTCTTCGTGAATCCCTTTTACATTCTTAAGGTCTTCCCACCAAATGGAAGCCTTTCCATTCAAGTTGAAGGTGGCTACTCGGGCCTTCAAGTTTTCTGAGAAATCATGGATTCTGAAATACTTCTTTAGTCCAAGCAGTCAGGCCTCTGCTTCTTCTCCTTTCTTTATTTCACTATCAAAGGAAGGTGGTTTGGCCTTCTTTAACTCTTCAAGGTTATGACTCTTGAAAAGTTTCTGCTTCTTTCATTTTCTTCAGGAATGAGAACTAGTTCTGCTGCTAGAAGATCCCTCCGGGTCACCAGCTTCCTTTCCAGAAGAATTGTCTGATGCTTGTCCCTTATCTCTGGGGTGGACCTTTCTCGAGGTGATTATTTTAGTGTGGCCACTGACATGACCATGTTTATGTGTCTCAGGTTCATGTTGCATTTGACTTTGTAAGTCAGATAAGTTCTGCAGTAAACCTACGTTAATTTCCATTTGTTTCTCTTGTTCTTTCATCATCCTTTCATTGTCAGCCTTGCATCTTTGTAATTCGACCATGAGGCTCCTCACAGTCTCGGCTAGATTTGTAGGGGTCCCTAATGCCCTCCTTTCATCAGATTCTTCATCTCTATTGTGGGATCCCTCCCCCACTTCATGGTGAGTCACCATTCTATACATCTGGAATTTCCCATGGTTAATCTTCCGCTTTGTGTGCAAGAGAAAAACGTTGGTTGTTAGTCAATGTTTATATTCATTTATAACCAGTACATAATTCATATTTTTCACATGCACACACACCATAGGGGTTTTTCATTCTTAACTTTGACTTTTAATTAAGAAGGTTAAGACATGGGGTTACTCCTTTTAACAGTACTTCGAGTGGAGTCTCTGCGCAACCCGTTCATGAGCCCAAGCAGGCCAAGTGTTGTAATCATGCTCTGATACCAATTTGTAACACACCCACTACTGAAATCAAACATTTTCGGCCTTTTTCACCTTTTCTTCGATGAACAGGATTCCTGAATCCCTACGGGACCTGATACAGACCTTGTTACCCCTTAACCGCATTCATATGATCGGTGGCTATGACCACAGGCCTTATCAGAGAGGTGCTCGTCAGCTCTCGCGATTCGGGAAATCGCAATGCATATATTTCCCATTTCTCTCATGTCCTTCGAAGGGCCGAAACCTGAAACAGATCTAGTCGCTTAACAAGATTAACAGCAACTCGGATTAAGCCCTGGTACTCTACCCTTTGAAATTTCGCATACCGGGATTTCAGGTAATGCGACGACAGGAAGTTTTGCACTTAGGTTTCCCGGGAGCCCAAAATCT
>JZKD02S2077811.1:48644-69203 GCA_000966675.3 Picea glauca | reverse complement strand
CGAACCTTTTATAGAGGTTGGGATCCCCTTTCTTTTTCCATGCTTGCTAGGACCCTAGAATCCCTTCGACACATCCTCTCCTTCGAGGGACAGTCCAGTGAATTGATGTATGTCCTCGGTGTGGATAGGATACCACCTATCCAACGAGAGACTTATGTCGTGCACCCTGTTGATTAGGAACTTGGTGCACCGCACAACTTCACTAGTGGTACCGAACACTGGTAAGTCTCTGAGGTTCATGATGGTTGAGTTGAATACATTGATGAATTCAGGATTGGGCACGAACTGCATGCCTCCCAACTCGTCTGGAGCGATAGTCCAGAATACGTCTATGTTCATCTGGGGGAAAAAGACTTGGTATGTTAAGTCAAGGTCAAGGAGATTGACCTGCTCCACCTTCCTCTTTAGATCACCTACGACCTCGACTCGGGGGTCTCAAGGCTCATCTGGTACTACGTCCTTGGACATGGTGCTTCGGCTTATTGTACCTCTCATCATTGTGGGCTCAGAGTTAACAAATTCTGCGGTGAAGTAAGGATTGGGGATCACAACTACGGGTTTCACAATTGCACAAGCTTGCTCGCTCTACAAAGTTCAGAAATTGCTAAATTCTTTGAAAACAATGTGTTCTACAGTGAGTTATCAGAGCCTTATACTTGGGCTTAACTAGCAAGTTCAGCAATAATTGTTGTTCATCATGACCCTATGGACGCAACTTGGATCTGAGTTGTCTGATGGGATGGGTTAATGGGGTAAATCCTATAGGGTGATTCTGGCATTTATTGTGCAAGTTGGACAGGGACGTGGCCAATTTCATACCTTTCCATTTGACAGGTTGGAATCTCAGCGCGAATACCAAATGCATCTTTGTGTATCGCGGCTTTATGGCTTAATTGAATTTAGACAGAGTATCGTAATAGCAATAAATATTGTGACTGGACTGGTTGCATGTGGCACATGGACTCATACTGCATTCGGATTCATTCTCCCTCTGACCACAAAGGGTTCCCCGTCATATTAATGACCGTCATAAATGATTTCTTGCCTTCTTTGATCCTTTGTTGCTGAGTAAGCAGTTCTGCATCAAACAATACTTAAACAGAAAATGAACTACGTGTCGCGGCGCAACACTGCGCACGTTGACTTTATTAACTGAACTTACAAAAATTGCAGAAAATTCAAATCTAATTATTATAGATGCTCCTTCGGTCTAGAGAAATAGTCCTTTTAGCTCAGTTCTAAGACATATAGAGTTTCAGGCTAGCGCCATTCACCCATCCTGGCCGCAACATACCATCTAGTTGCGCAAGTCTGACTACTCTTGAGGGACGGATATCCACAACTATAAATAGTCCCAACCAATGCATGCGCAACTTCCCAGGATGCTTCTGGTACCGACTATCATAGAGTAGAACCTTGTCTCCTTGTGCAAATACTTTAGTTTTAATGTGTCTGCCATGCTAAGATTTTTGTCTTTCTTTTTCAACCGACTGATGGAAGTCTACTAAAAACCTGGTCTCCTTGAGTTCTTGTAACTCCATAAGTCTCTATGCAACTGATTATTCCTTCGACATATGTGTGATATGTGTGGTGTACAAACTCAAAGTGATGAATTCTGCAGGCACCACTGCCTCTTTCCCATAAACTAGTTGGAATGGCATGTACCTGTGGAGTTTCTTTGTGGTTGTCCTATAAGCTTATAGTACTGTTGGAACTCTATCATCCCAATCTTCTTGATTTACACAATAGACCTTTGTTAACCCTCTCTCCAGAATCATGTTGAATACTTCTACTATTTTGTTGGCTTGCGGGTGGTAAGGGTTTCTTTTGTGATGTTGGATCAGAAACTCTGTTGTAAGCTTTGTTATAGTGATACTAATGAAATGAGATCCCTGATCATTGGTTAGGCTCCTAGGACATCCAAATCTAGTGATAATATTCTCAAATATGAACCTAGCAGCAGTATCGATCGAACAGTCATGAACAACTGCTACCTCAGCCTAACGTGTAAGGTATTCAGTTGCGGTAATAATGTACCTAGTCTTTGAATGCTTAGTTGTGTTTTTGATCGGTCCAATGAAATAAACTACCCACTTCTCAAATGCATGTAGAGATCGAACTAGTTGAAGTGGTAATTCATCTCGTCGTGACAGCTTACCCACTCTTTGACAAACATCACATGATCTAGCATATACCCTTGCATCCTTGAAAAGTGTTTCCCACCAAAGTCCAGCTTGGAGAACTTTATGCGCAGTGGTATTTCCTCCTACATGACCTCCCGCAACTCCGTTGTGGCACTCCCATAATATATCCCGCCTTTCATGATCCAAGACACATCTTCTGAGGATGTTATATAGTCCCAATTTACACAATTGTCTTGTGATCAACTGGTAATCCGCTACTCTAACAACCATATGGAATTTATGGATTTTGGAATATGTTTCTGGGCAGGCTTTTGTACTTAATAAAAATGCTATGTCCTCCAAATACTCTGGTATGGCCTCAATCCGGAACAAATCTGCATCTGGGATCTGATCATCAACTGCTCTTCCACTTTCCCCTGACTCTAATCTAGACAGGTGATCAAGTCCTACGTTGCATCTTCCAGGCTTAATAATTACTTCAAAGGAGAAGTCCTAAAATAGTAGCAACCATCTACAAATTCTCCCTTCTAACATAGGTTTGTTAACTAGATATTTCAATGTAGAATGATCAGTAAAGAACTTGAAATGAGAACCTAACAAATAGTGTCTAAACTTTTGCAAAGCATAAATCATGGCTAAACCCTCCCTTTATGTCGTTGTGTAGTTGCTCTCAACTTGTGACAACTTCCTTCTCGCAAAATAGATAGGATGATCCATGGCTCCATCTCCAGGTTGCACTAAGATAGCTCCTAAGGAAATACCTGAAGCATCTGCATGGACGTGAAATTCATTTTCCCAGTTTGGAAATATCAAAATCGGTGTTGTGATGAGCTTCTCCTTTAGGGTCTCAAATTATTTATCACATTCTGGGGTCCATTGGAACATTTCGACATTTTTCAATAGGTTTTCCAGAGGTGCAGTAATGTTTGCATATCTTCTGATGAACCTGCGATAGTACCCTGTGTGTCCCAGCGTGGAGCGCAACTGCTTAGCACTCTTAGGTGGTGGCATGTTCACAATAACTGCAACTTTGGCTAGGTCTACCAATACTCCCTCTCGGCATACTATGTGGCCCAACAAATCGCCATGTGGTATGTAGAAGATACACTTTATGAGATTCAATTATATCTGCAATTATCTTCATCTGTCAAACATCAAACGTAAGAGAGCTACATATTCCTTGAGCAAACTATATACCATCCAATCATCCATATAGACTTATATAAACTTGTGAATGAACTCTCTGAAAGTTGCTATTACAATCCTGGAGAACTCTGTAGGGGAGTTCGTCAAGCCAAATGGCATCACATTGTATGCGAAAGATCCCCATTATGTTATGAATGTGGCCTTATTTTTGTCCTCTTCGGAAATCCTTACTTGGTGGTACCCTGAAAATCCATATGTGAATGAGTATGCTTCCTTCCCCGCAACCAATTCTAGCACCTCATCAGTAAAAGGTGTTGGGAAAGGGTCATGCACACAGACAGAGTTAAGGATTCTATAGTTTACATAGATCCTGATATCCTCTGTGCCTTTCTTTCTTTGAATGACTATTGGGCTGACCCATTCTACTTCTTCCACTGCAAAAATAAGTCTGGCTTCCAACATCTTGTATATCTCCTTCTTAACCTTCTATTTTACTCTAGGGTTAATACGGTATGGTCTATGCCTCATAGGATTTCATCCCAGTTTCAATTCAATTTTCATTTCTCCCATAACTCCTTTAATTCCCTTTAACTCTGAAAAAGTCTTGGGGAACAAATCCTCATATTCATGCAACAAAATATGTATTTCTTGACTAGTTTTCTCGTCCCAGTAGTCTCCCTCCATAGCTATCTTAGGTTTCTCTGTGGTCCCTATATTGATTTGCGCAACTTTAATGGGTGATTGTAGGAACTATCAGTCTGACTAGGTATGGTGTTCTGGATTTCTCTATTCCCTTATGTCTCTTTGATGGGTAGGTTTCTCAATTCCTCTAAATCATCTGAGATTTTTGAATCCCTGCTAACCTTAAAGCATTATATGGGCTTCTTGGTTGAGGCTAGGTGAAGGTTGGTCTAAAGTTCTCGGCTATGTTTTTCACATACCACTAGGTTTGATTTCTGATTACTATTGTCTGTAAAAATAAATTGTTTAATCTTTTTCAGGACTACTTCAAGCTCAGGGTACTTAGTTGTAAATGAGAAGTCCTTGTAAAAATAATCTGTCAGTGTCTTCCAGTCGTTGGTCTGTCTTCTGGTTTCCTCATGTATGAACCAAGCTTTCAGGATTGGACCTAGGGAGTGGGGAAATGCCTGGACCCATAAGCAAGAGGGTATTTCCACAACTTTCCACTGTGTCAAGAACTATTCAATATGTGCTCTACGACCAGATTCTCCGTTGAACAGTTGCGCAACTTGGAAATCTGTTTGCATTTTCGATTCCAGTTGCTCCTTATTCTGAAACCTATACTAGATAGCTTGCTTGAGATCGTCCCAATTTCTGAGTAAGGATTTATGATTGGCCCACCATCTGGAAAGGGTGTCTCGGAGGGCTATATCTAGTACTGAGATCCTTTGATCCTCTACTCCCTTTTCTTCCATGCTGAGCAGAAAACTGTTGATTCCTAAGGTTCCATCATATACTAGGTGTTCTTTAACTTCAGTCCCAACCCATCTAGTTTCTTTGATAGTTGCGCATCTCCTTGAGAATTTTTCATACGATCCTTGCTGCCAACTGTCAAATGTCAATTCTGAATATTCGTCTACTGACTGTATACTCCTCCAACTTATTGATCCATCAACATTATGATTATATAATCGTCTCTTTTTTCTTCTATTACAGTGTATAACTGATCCATGTATTCTCCCTCCATATTATTGTCTGTTGGTTCTGTATATCTGGGCCCTACATATGGATCCAAGGATTGAACTACCTTGATTCCATCAGCCTCAAAGTTCATAGTGTCTTTCTTTAAGTCAATTACTGCATAGTTGTCATATGCCCAATCAATTCCAAGTAGTGCAGGGTAAGGGTCCTTATCCCCCATGATTTCAATCACTTCAAAGTCATCTATGGTCTTCATGCCTGCAACATCTATTTCCACACTCTCCAGTCTTCCTATTGGGAAAATACAATATTGGTTGGCCATTCTTAGCTAAATTGGGGAATATGTCAGCCTAGCTTTTCTTAAGGATTCCCATGTCTTCTTAGGAAGAATGTTCACATCGGATCCTAGATCCCACATGGCATTCTTAATGATCTGAACCCGGGAGTGATAAGTTTCCAATAATTGGCTAATTATTTCACTCCTTCAAAAGGGTCAGTAATAAATTGTTTTACTTGAGTGATTTGCAATTAAAGGTAAATTTGAAGTCTATGTGCTTGAATTGGATGTGAATGAAAACATCTTTAGTCTTCCTTATGTGCAATATGTCATGCTTGCTTTTAACATCCTATGTGCGGAAATTCATGGAAAAACAACATAAGAACATAATACACATAATGGATAAGACACTTCACTTGATAATGGAGTTCACCCTTGCAGTGGGATACCTCTCTGGGTCATGCTCCAAAGCCTGACCGCCTTATTCTTCTTGATGTGATGATGTCTCTCCTTTACAAGTTGTAAGGCCAAAGTCCCTCTTCAGTGACGAAAACAAGAGATCGGAATGTGATCAGAAATGTATCATCTTCACAAGTTCTACTCATGAGGCATCCATGACACTGACATGGACATCATTACCACATACTCAATACATAAAAAGATGAAGAATAAAATATGACCCCCATCAACATGGAGCCATCAAAAGCCTTAGATCTGCTGCTCATATCCAAGCATAAATATCCAGCCCATACAAAAGATCTTGGAACCCACGAGAATCAGAACTGCTTCATTGGCCACTTGTCATGCAAGTGCCACAATTTCTCTGTCACATATAACTGATTGATTTGATGTGAAAGAATATAAGAAACAAATATATAGAAGGAATAAGTTGATCTTGTTGCCTTGTTGCAGCCTCTCTCTGCTCCTTCAGACCTATAACACGCATGTTATGCTGCAACATTTAATGACAAAACAGCATAATGAAAAGCATGCTTACATTGACTTCTTCATAACTTAGCTTGTTGATCGGAAGATCTTCTGCAAAAACAGACCTCGTCATTGAATTCGTGTCACCGAATTACCCAAAAATGACTGTCAAATCGTCTCCATCTGAGTCGGACATTTTCAGGCCCAAGAGACAGCTCTGCCTCGATTACTGTGCCACTGCCTCTGCAATAAATGACTCATTCTGGAATTAAGATGCTGAATTTTTTCTCATATCAGAAAAATAACACCACCACTGTGTTTGTGGCGTCACTTTACCTAAAAATGATTGTCTCCATGCCTCAATCTGAGTTGTACAATTTTTTGACCAAAGAGGAAACCTTGCCTTGGTTTGCATGCCAAAATCTGTACAATCTGCACGGATTACGTACTAGGATGTACAGTCTGTACCAAGTCGTACGGGCGCGCTCTACTCTCATGCTCGGAGTCTTCTCCCTATCCCAAACTCTACCCGGACCCCCTTTTTTATATGAATTTTGGATCGTTATGCCATAATGAGGTCGTTAGCCTAGTCGGTTGGCAGAGGTAAGTTTAGTACTTGGTTGGCATAGGTCTCGGGGTCAAATCCCACAGGCCTCCTGATTTTGGCAAACTGTTAAACCATTTTGGCGCGCCCCTGCTAAATGTAGTGGAGATTCTGGAGGACATTTTGGTAGAGGTTAAATATATTGAATATGTTATATATAGCAGAACTATCACCATATATGGCAGAGTTTTGTTAATACATATTTTTTTTAATTTTTCGTTCACGGGCCCTTCTTGGGCATTTTGGGGGTGTCACATGGCGCATCCCCATTGGGCCACATGGCAGCCTGTGATTCATCCACTTGGATGATGACGTCACCTCCATACCAGACACCTCCACGTCATTCTGGACATGTGGCACATTCTGGGTTGTTCCACATGTTGTCACCTAGGGGTGCCACATGGCACTTTTCCACTGGTCCACGTGGCGCCCTAAAAACCCAAATCCGAGTGACATGTGGCAGCCTCTGGAGTTGCCATGTGGAATGCTGACATCATCATGAAATGTGTCACTCTCTACACTTGCCACATAGGTTGTATGTATGTTGACATCATCTATATTGATGTCGATGTCAGCAGTATGAATGTTGACTCATCCCTTCTCACTGGGTTGGGTTGACCAAAACTTTGACCGCTTATAACTTTTGATCTGTAACTCTGTTTGACAATTCATTTGCGACGTTGGAAATCTTGTGACGCGCTCGTCACGATCATGCTATTTTAATTGAGTTTTGGGAACTTTTATTTTTCCCTTTTTCTGTCTACTGAAGCCATTCTAAGCATCCTGGCTCGCTTATGTGCATTCTGGGACACTTATGAAACTTTTGTGATGTTCCCTAGATCCATCTGGATCACTTAATCTCAAATTCATATAAATGGGCTACTAGTCTGAATTCTTTTCTAGTTCATACTTTTCTTCTCTGCACTCTCTAGGTACTCTTCTCAGGAAGATTAATATGTATTCTCACTTCTATGGGTTCCTCATTGCCTAAAACTAGGTATAGTGCATTGCGCAACTTCTCTATTAATTGATCATTCCCGAGAATCTTATAGAATAATTGAAACCAAAGGTCGAATACATTTTGAGGTTTCTCAGGTTGTCTCGACGTGACTGCAGGGTTTCTGGGTGCAGGGGGTGAAGCAGGGTCTTGTGCAATCTTAGGGAAAATAATAGGTTGTGGGGGTTTCTCTTGCATCTCAGGGCTAAGGATATTCTGAAATAATTCTATGGCATCTTTAAAGAACACCTTATGTTTTAGAGGTTCATACATGTCTTCTTTAGGTGTTTCCTTCTAGATCTGAGGTAGAGTATCAGCATCAACTCTTGTCTTTGCTCCTACTTGAGTAACGATATTGAGGTTGGGTAATTTTCCTTTACTAACTCTCTTGATTTCTGAACTGATGAGGTTAGTTCCTCATTGACGTACCCTATCTTCCCATTTTGCAATTAGTACTGGGCATTCTTCAGTTGCATGCTCATTGGTTCCGCAATGAGAGCACCATGGTCACCTTGGATGAGGACAGTCTCTAGCCATGTGGCCTTGCTCATCACAGTTATAACATCTGCTTGGCCCTCTCCCCTTGGTTTTTCCTCCCCTGAATTCTCCTCCACCTCCACCTCCTTGACCTCTTCCCGGTTCCTGAGGGTTTTCATTCACCTTGAATGATGTTTGGTCCAACCTGTTTGCAAGTGCATCCAACACTCTACATTGATTGGTAGTATGTGTGGTAGATGCGTAGAACTCACAATGTATTGTATTTGGTACTGTCGAATATTTCTGCATAATGGGGCACTGTCTTGGCCCACGCCCATGGATTTGGTAGATCTCGCAATACTCATTTGTTGGTGCAGCTTGGATCCTTGGAAAATCATGATATGGGGTGGGGTTATGGAATGGTAAGTTCGCAGAAACTTGCGCAACTCCTCCCGTGGGTCCTGGTGAGGGTCATGTTATCACCCTGTAATTTCCCAGGTTGAGGAGGAAATCGGTAGGGATAACCGCAAAACCACTTCGAGTCAAGGATCTAGCCCTCCAATACTCAGAGAGGGATCTCTCTATCTGATTTAAATTTGTTTGAGCTTGGATCTTAGGCTAGCTATGAGAATAGAAGATTTTTTTTTAGAATTTATGGTTGAGACAACAAAAAGGGGCCATGGGTAAAATGGAGTCAAAGGTTAAATATGATTTGATGAATGAATAACAGAGATATATGTAACCAGGAAAGACAGTTACACCAGAGGATTCTTATAATTTTTGAGACAGAAAGAGGAAAAGATCAAGGGTCATTTCAAATGCAGAGCAAAGCTTATCTGAATTCTACATTCAATTTTCAGAAGAAAACATAAACATTTTTTTAAGCCAAATCAGGGTGTATAAGACAAATCCTGAGCATAATCTTCTTATAAGCAATGAGAAAAGAAAACAATATGAGAAACAAGAGAATGACCATTTACATCAAGGAAAAACTTCACCACAGAATCATAACACAAGAATTTGGAAACACAATGCCCTTTATATTCATCCAAAAAGTCACTTACAGCCTATTGAACATCTTTACAATAGATAGTGATGTTTCTAGACTATCCTCCTATCAGGTCCCTCAAAGTCAAACCCCTCTTCCTTTGAAAGCATAGGATTTATAGCCTTTACATCAAAATCTAAGATCCTATCGATGAGGATCTAAAATACTAAAAATATTACATAATCAAACAGTTTCACAAAAGTAGGATCAAGTCCTATCTTAAGGGGTCAAGCCCTTATCATAATCTGGTATTCCTCAGCAGTCTTCGACATCTTCAGCAATCTTCTGGGTGATGACAAGGCAACTTGAGATCCTTTTCTAGCACCTGGGCAAATCTTCAACCAAAAATAGGATAAATTTTGAGACTTTTATCCTTTGTATTTGCCACTAAACCCTGAAAAAGAGGATGATCTTTATCCATTTTAAAGTTATAATTCATTTTAAACCTTCCTCGAATGATTTGGCAGCAAAAATATTCAATTTGGGCAAAAAGACTAACGTTATGCATGTGTCTGTGCTTTTGGCAGCTTGCGTGCCTGAAACAAAGTAGGATAAGTTGTTGAAAGTCTTGGGATTCGGCTGCTAACAACGCCCTTTCAAACCCGGCTAAGCTGTTGAAACTACAGGTCTTTGAAATCATTTCAAAAATTGCAAAAATGGAATTTCTTCGATCTGTCTATCCTTCAGAATCTTTGTTGAGGTTCACGGCAGCTTCTGCTAGAGATTCTAGATCAGGATGTGTTATTGGCTTAGGATCTTTAAGCATTAGTTTGATCCTTAATCATCTAACCATTTTATGCAACTTACGATTCTCCTTGAGCAATTTCTTATTCTTCTTCTGCTCCTTTACATGCATTTTAGCTAACCTTTCAAAACAATCTCTTACCTCATTTGATGTCCTTTTCATAGCCTAATTCTGAGATTTGATGACTCTTTCTAACATCTTAAGCTCTGTTACTTCCTCTTTCATCTTCTGAATCTTGGATGCTTTACTGATCTTCTTTTTTGTTGATGTCTCAACTACCTCCAAGGCTGGAGCTTCAACTTTAGTTTCCTCTTTCTCTTCCACGGGTGTTTCAGACTCAGAATCTGAGTATGGAAAATTCAAGATGTTTTTCTCAACAACATTGTTATGGCCCTCTATTCTCTGATCAAAATCAATCTTATTTTTTGCCTTCTTAGACCTAGGTGAAGGGGTTGGTTGTTCTTTCTGAACTGGTGACAAATCCCTTCTCTTTCTCTTACTACTCTTTGGTGTAGAAGACTTCTTTGTAAGTGTCTTCTTGCCCTTAGGCTGGATTTCTTGCTCAAAATATCCCTAAAAAAGGAGATAGTCCCATGTATTCTCTCTTCTATGGAGTTCCTCCATCACTATAATCTTTATGAGGCTATGATGGAAAATGCTATTGTGCACATTATCAGGCTTAGCTTGAGCTTGGTGTGACATCTTAGTCAAGCTCCTATGAAGGTAATGGGGTAGATTTAGAGGACACTTTCCTGTAAAATGATTCATCAGTTTGAAGTGATATAGCATGACTCTACCATACCTACCCTCACAAGTGATGTACACTTGAATTTCCTTAAGAAAATGATGCCATTTCTCCTCCAGGTAAAACCTGGGAACATCCTTCTACCAAATAATGCTTTGAAATTCAGGTTTAAGGTAAGACTTGAACTCAATATCCTTAGTGACAATCGTTTTAAACCATATCTCACCTTGCCTAGGCATCTTTGTTGTTGTTGCAATGATGGCCTCATCAATTTGCATTACCATTGGACCCAAAGTTAATTTTTCTCCATCAAATCTTTGAGCAAAGGCTTCAACAACACCTTGGTGATACCCCTGCAATTTCTCACAATACCTGTAGAAACCTACTTCTTTGAACATCTGGAAAATCTCAGGATGAGATTCCAAATATAATACATCATTCAGCGCCTTCCTGAGCAAATTTCCTCCACTTGCCATCTGCAACAAATGTTAATACCTACAAACAACAAAATCAGGTTGGAGTGGAAGATCAGCGCTGATGTATGGTGAAATGGAAGTCAGATGGAGGGAAATGCGAGAGGTAGACTAGTGGTTTGAATGGCAACCTTTGAAATGAACACTTGGAAAACTAGAAACTACAATGTTCATTCAAGACAGAGAACACCATATAGTTTGTTGGGTGAATTTGATAATGACAAATGATTTTTGATGATGGAAGAGTCCCGAAATGACAGTAAGGATTTCGAATTTGATAGTTTAGGGTTTAATGATTTCTTAAACATCAATTAAAATCATAATAAAAATGCCCAGATCRCGATCAAATGATCCTCATAGACAATTTCGGCAGCATTTAAGATCATCATGACATGTGTAACGATGGMAGTTTGAGAGYTTGACGGGACAGGCTAACCRTTGGAAACATTCTGCATTTTCGACAGCTAAGAACACCCCGCGCCTRCTTTTTTAGYTGTCGAAAGTGAGAACTTTCGGCAGCTTATAACACATTGAAAAYCTACCCTTAGYTGTCGAAAGCTAACTTTTGACACTTTTACATTCAAGAGTTCAAACCATCACTTGCCAACTTTGGATATACYTGGACACCTCTTTGAAACATGAGATACACCACTAGACCATTACTCTTGAGCTTCGTATCATGAAGACATTCTCAAAATGATSAGAGYAAATTTCCAAATAGGTAACTAGAGACCAGATGACTATATATTAGGACCCTAACAGGTCCCATCAGATTTTGAGGAGGTCCCATTCCCCTCATTTGTGAACATTCGTTCCCCAGATGCCCTTCTGTATAACATCTAGTGCACCAGACCTACGGTTGTCCTAGTCTAGGTATTGTCAGTTCTTGAATCTTTTCTGTAAGCGTTGATATTTAACCTTGTAGTTTTACTAAATTCACATCTATTGGGGGTCTGGTCACTCTCAATCTCTCAAGGTATCCTTCCATGGCTTCAATCTTCATCGATTGTTCCAAGGCGTCTGCAAAAGTGGCTATCCATTGTTGCGTTAGTGGAATCCGAGTCAGAGGTAGAAATCCATGAATGTACCATTCCCTTTGATGTTCCTCATGGATTGGATGTCCTAACCTCCCTATAGCATATTTAAACTTCTGGTTGTATTCCCAGGTTGATTCACCTTCCCTTTGTTGAATCTCACGCAACTCAAATAGGGCCTATTGTTCTAACTAAGGTAGTTTAAATTCCGCTATGAATCTGGTTCATACCTGACCAAGTGTGAATGATTAACCTTGCATTCCCAACACTCTTGGCTCAATAATATTCATGTACCACTTGAGAGTGTGACCCATTAAGGTAGTCTGGAACTCAACCAACGTATTTGCATCTAGATCTCTTATGGATCTCCAGATTTCTTCACACAAGAACCAGTGTTGCTCAAAATCTTCTACTCCCTTACCCTAGAATTCTGGGTATCGAGCAATTGAACCTCCCGTGTGACTAGCCATTTTTTATCTTAGTGCTCTTATCAAAATGAATCCTAACGGTCTTGCTTGTGATCTAGCAGGGGATCCCAATATCCTCCTTGTACTCGCGCTTCCTAGTTGTGATTGACTAACTAATTGTACTAGAATAGAACTAGCATAAGAAGGTAGTATCGAACTTACCACTTGTATAGAAGACACTTGGGTTATGGGAAATTCGGGGTTGGTGCCACTGTCTTCGGGGCAGTTTTCTTTGATCTGGGGGGTCTCGTTTTCTTCCACTAGAGTGGTCTATTCAGCCGGATTCCTGATCTTTCCTATCATTGGGGCTAAATCTTCTCTTTCTTCTTCAAGATTCATGTCGGCTTCCTCCTCTCTTATGTCTACACCTTATCCTTCTTTTCCAACCTCATGGGGAATTCTTTTTCTCTATGCTTCCCTCTCACTTAATCTTTGACTGGCCAGTCTTTCTTGTCTCATCTTCCGCAACTCTTCCATATGTCTTTCCTCTACCTCTCCTGGTCCGACTTCTTTCCGCAACTTCTCGGGCTGTCTTGTTTCTCTCTTGATCTTGTCGCGCCACCAATTCTCAACTATGGCGGCGCTTTTTAGGGCTCGCTTGTCTCTTGAGTCAATTTCTTATTGTTTCCCCCCCACCATTTTTCAAAGAATCCTTCCCCTCTCTCAAGCCATGACTCTACCCAAGCCTCGCCCTACCCCAAGTGAGGGTGTTTACGCTACCATATTAGTCGGGGACATAGTCAATATCCCCTCTTCCATCAAGAAAACTTTAATCCACAGGGGGATTTCTCTCAACAATCTTCCCCTTGCGTATTTCTTGAAATTCGCCTCTGCTCGCGAAAAATATTGGTGGTTCTTAGTTGTAAACTCAATAATGTATCCTTCTAATGTGGTATTGACCCAGAAATCAATCGCTTGCGTGACTGGACGATCCAGCCGATGAAGTGTTGCAATCTTTTATGTGTCCCAAGTACAGGTCTTCTTGACTTGTTCTTGGAACTCTGGAGCTTCTTGGAGCCTATTTATCCAGTGGAAAAGTTCTTCCAGGAACTTAACCTAGAATATCTTGTACTGGTCACTCGATCTTTCTGAGTAAAAGACTACCTCGTGAGTATCTTCCACAGATTTTCCCCTCAGCTCTGCTTCTTTCCATATGAAGGTGTCATAATTTCTTTCCCATCATTGGTCAATATCAGATCTGTGAATCCGCGGAAGCATCCTCCCTACAGGTTCCCTTTTAACGCAGGTCCCGACAACGAAACCATTTTCTTAGCGCAAGTTTGATCAGACTAGGGTCCTTCTTAGGTTACCAACAAAAGGTACAGAGTAGTCTAGAGCACTGGCATTTTCATCTCCTCGAAAGAGAAGAATTATCACCCAAAGCACTATTGAGACAAATAGATAGAGAAGGGAAAGGAAAAGACTTAGGAGGATTCACAGAACCTTCAAGATTCATCATGATCTTATGCAGGACATCTAACTACAGAACATATCTAAACTCATGTGTGCAAGAACTTAACCTACTTATGTTGCGGAAAAGAATTTAAACACAGATACATCATGTGGAACTCGTGAACCATAAATAAGTATTGTAATGCATAAGTAAAACACAGAAAGACACAACATATTTTAAAAATTTAGATCCTTCTTCAAATTATCTTCAGATCTTTCTTCATTTACAAACTCGGAGATACAAAGTAGCACTATGTTACAAACTCTTGTCTCTACACTCATGTCGCAGAGCTCTAACTCCCAAAATGGTGTACAGGTTACATTATAGACTCAAAACTCTGACCTCTCATCCGCATACAATAACTATGACATCAACCTAATAGCAAGGGAAAGATCGAACTGAACACAATCAAAATTCAACTGAACCATTTTACAATCATATTCATCCCTATATATAAGCTAAGTTATGTATTTTATCTTGGCTTGCACACTTTCTTGTTCTGTTGCAATCGCTTTTGCTTTGTTGGCATTGCACTGTCATTTTTGCAACTGATTTATGTTTCTTTTTCTTGCTCTGTGGTCAGCTTCTTCTGAAGCTTGTGCAAATCGTACTAGGCCAAAACTTGTGCAGTTCCTTATCCCAAAAACGAAGCACCCAACACATAAAAAGAAAGTGGAACATGGTTGAACCTGAAAAGAAAAAATAAGGATGTGATCAGAAACTGATTATGTTTTTCAAGAACGACAAGACACAACTGAATGATTCCTAAACGAGAAGGAAAAAGAATAGATAAATTATGAAAGATGTGATCAGTTTACTCACGGTGATGGATTTATCTCTCCCCTATCTTTTTGTCGAAGTGCCTTTTGTATTCTCCTTTGTTGGGATTCCTTGACTGGTTGTAACTGTCTCTTCTTGATCTAGTTCAATTATTTTGATTAAGGCATTCTTCAATTTTCACTATAGTCTCTCATAGGTGCAACAATTATCTCATGCCTTACTTTTGTATCAAATAATGAATTTTCTGAATGTCAGAAATCAGTTGAAAGTTCATGTAAAGTATATTCAATGTCTTCATTCTTATTTACATAATTTACTAACCAACTTTCAATTTCTAACTATGAATGTTGAGTCAAACTATTAAACCTCTTTGCCGATGAAGATTTCAATAATTCTGTTGTTTCTTCAAATTGTTTCTTTTTTGTAATATAGAATTTAATATAAACTTTGGGTCTTCAACTTCTCTGTTTCTTCTAGCTAGATCCAACTCAACTTATTTCATATGTGATTCTCCCTTTTTGACATTTATTGTGTCACAATCAACCAATATATATTTTAAACACTTAATTCTTTTAATACAGCATGCTTTGAGTTGTTTAATATGAACTTCAGAAGGTAAGTCTTCTTTTTTTCTTTTCAACTCACTCGTATTTGAAACTTTCATAACAAAGGTGGTGATAGCTCCTATATAAAATTCCTCATCATTTTTTAGGTCAACTTGTAGGTACTTCCTCGGTTTCTTCATCCTTGATCCCAAAGAAATAAAATTATTTGTCAGTTCTCAAGTCTCGAGGATTAGAGACATTATTTTCTTAACATTTTCTCCAATATATCTTCTAACAGTAACGAGTAAGCTCTATGTTCCTCTTAATCTTTAACTGGATTGTGGTGTTTCGTCAAAGTTCTTCCAGGGCTACATTGTATAAATTGGGCTAGCAAATATGGGTGGAGGCATCAGAGCACTCTCTAGCTCTTTAATTATGTCTTTCAAGGTGGAATTTTCATTATCCAATTCATCAACAAACATTTTAAGGGATTCCCCTGTAGTTTCTTGGATCTATACAATTCTGGAAGGTAAAACACCATTAAGATCAAATTTTGAACTAGATTTTTCTTGAAATTTTATTTTTTGAATGAACATTTTCAAGGACCAATTTCTTTGAACTCTTGTCGAATAGAGAACTATGCAAGGTCAAGGACTCTTCTTAAAAAAATATCAGTTCTTGTTAGTCACTGGAAGCTTATGGGGTCTCTCTAGATGTAACGTACCTAGCCATCAAAGCTGGTATGTCATGCATAAACTCTCTTGTCATCAACCCTAATATCATTTTAGTAACATACCCAACGCTCAACTAAGAAAAATTACGTGCGGAAACTCATTAAATTATTAATATTTACCGCTAATTAAATTCATGTAGCTTACTAGCCACAGATTACACACATATTTTACCATTTGAATGATACCACAGTTCTAAATGCATCTGGCATCATTTATTAAACATGAATATAATTGTTCAAGCAAACAGTAAACACACAACATCCATATAAACCATTTACACAATGGAATTAATAAAATAACATAACAGAAACACTTATCCGTTAATGATTAACCAACTGGCTACAAACTAAGGATGAACCTCCCATCCATAGGCATTGTTGATCATTTTCTCTCATCAACAAGCCAACCCCGAGCTAAGGCTATGAGTCCACAAGGAGATCTGACCCACTAGCTATCCACTCTCCACACGGAGTAGCCCCAAACCCAAGTTCTAGTCTCACAACAGTTCCAAACCTACAACTCTCTCTTTTCCCCACAACTTGCACTACCCAAGGAATGTACCCCCTTCACTGCTCACAGTCCCAAGGTTGTACCATTCGTTTATCAAGTCCACTATTGCATTCGGTTGTCCGGGAATCACTCAAATGGGAACTCTAGGAACTCTCATTTGTTTCATATTTTCTCAAAGCATCCTTCACAAGACTCTGAGATATTACCCAAGGAATTTACCCCCTTCACTTCTCATAGTCCCTTGGGCTATACCATTCGTTTATCAGGGCCACTAATGCATTCGGTTGGTCAAGAATCACTCAGATGGGAACTCTAGGAACTCTCAGTTGTTTCATATTTTTTCACAGCATCCTTCACAAGACTCTGAGATATTTCCTCAATGGAAAATCGCACCACAGGATTGCAACCCGATTTTTCTGGCACGTAGGCCTCTATTTCATCATAAAAACACAGGAAAATAATGGTTGCTTTCAAGTATACTATGGTTGTTCCTCTTCCCAACCCTTTTCTCCTCCTTAGTTGCCCAACATCTGCAGTCAAAAATTGTCCCCAATCTACATACGAATTTCCTCTCCTCCCTTGCTTGCTTGAATCACACTCTTCTCAAGTATGATTGTACATCATCCCATTTCTCCAATAAATATGGGATGTGACCACTCACACCCACCCTCTTACATGAGTTTAAATGATTGGTCTCTCATACACTCAATCCGCAAATAGAGGGTTATACACAAAGGTAATAATTTCATGAATGTGGGTGGGATTAATACCCATGAATAATTCCCCCTTGGACCCCTCTCTCTTGTGGAATCATATCCCCCCATCGTTCTTCATCTCTTTTTTATCACAACCAGCGATTATTCATTTTATTAATTAATCAATGTTCATAACATGCCACTCATCCCTCGACCACATAGATTAATGCAGGCTCTTCGCCCCAATGCATCGGCTCACCATCCTAATTCACATTTATATAATTACATTATAATTCAGGGGGATTAGAACTAGATATGTTACATCCCCTCCCCCTTATTTTTTCATTGTCCTCAGTGCAGAACACCCTACAAGTGTAATTTCATTTTACAATTTCGGCTCCCTGACCAATAATCAACATATAGGCTATCTAGCCCGAAATCACACAGTCATTCCAAACTAAACAATTACATAGGCACTCTGGCCCCAATACCACATATACATATACACTCCGGCCCCAAAAATCATAAATACAAAGGCAGCCTGGCCCAAAACATATACATAAGTTATTGGCATTCTCCTACAGTTATCCATATTTCCACCAGCTCTCTTCCCATTGACCTACCCAACCCAAGGAATGGAATCCCATTTGTTTATCAAGGTTGACCCAAGGAATGTACCCCCTTCACTGTCCTTGATCCCTCGGGTTGCACCATTTATTTATCAAGGTCTCTCTGTCATAGATAACTAGGTATCTCACTACTAGGGAGTCAAGGGACTCACTTCTAGGAAGAATATCAATAAAATAACCAGCAAAAACCTTGTTGTTGCAGTGCAACTCACACAAGAGTGCACTCTTCAGGTCTAACAACCTATTTCTTCGACAATGCAACTCACACAAGAGTTCATTCTTTAGGCCTGACAACCTAGTTCTTCGACAGTACTGCAACTCACACTACATTTCACTCTTCGGGACTGACAACATGGTAGTTAGTTCTTCGACAGTGCAACTCACACAGGAGTTCACTCTTCAGGCCTGAAAACCTATTTCTTCAACAGTACAACTCATACAAGAGTTCACTCTTCAGGCCTGACAACCGAGTTCTTCGATAGTGCAACTCACACTAGAGTTCACTCTTCAGGCCTAACAACCAAGTTCTTCGACAGTGCAACTCACACAGGAGTTCACTCTTCAAGCTTGACACTTCAAGATTAACAACCTGGTTCTTCGACAATGCAACTCACACATGAGTTCACTCTTCAGACCTAAAAACTTGGTTCTTCAACAATGCAACTCACCCTCTAGGCTCTAGCATCCCTTTCATTATTATATAGTTCCTCAAGTGATCCATCATTTGTCAAGGTGTTCTCCCGCAGACAAATGTCAATTTGTTGATAGAATTCCACTAGAAATGTATAACATGTGGCAATCATCTCATCTGCATTACATTCATACAATTAACATGAGACCTCATCATATAATTATAAAATTTCAAATCTGTTTTACACAGGAAATCAAAATTTCCCAAACATGAGTCTTTTTGCTCATAATTGTTTGGCTCTTACAGCAATAGATTTCAATCTTCCCTATAGGATTACATCCCTTCCATATACAAGACCAGTATGCCTACAATTTCCTCAACTCCATGCATCCAAACAAATTGTTAGTATATCGTAACAATTTTCAATTATCAATTTCTCAAATCTGGTTATAGAGAAAAATAATAATTCCCACGCATAAGATTTTTGTTCTTTATGTTTGGTTCTTGCAACATTATATTTCAATATTTCTTATGGGAATACATAATAACCATATCCAGACCATTCTTCCTGCAATTTCCTCAACTTTCTTGTAGCCAAACAAGATTGTTAGTACTCATGCATATTTTTAGCAATTCATGAAATTATGATATCAGAATTGTATTTACCCAGCAATTCAATCATTTCCAACCATTATTCACATTAAAATGACATTCTACTATTCAACATATTATCTATAATGACACTATCATTCATTTTACATGCATTATCAGCACATCAAGCTCTTCATAATGCAATCAACTTTACCAATAAATAAAACCAATGTGCCAATAATCATGGCCACATCTATATAATGCATCATTGCATTGACTCTGGAATACCATATGTTCATGTCATGTATTCCACCATGTGAGTTGGAAGGTATGGCACATGCCTTGATAGTACTTCCAAACTCTTCCCCACAACCTATCTGGTCCCTTGGATACCTTCCTCTTCAACCCATACACAGCACTAGGAACATCATCCCTTAGTGTTGTTTAGTGTAGGAAAAAAGGTTGCAGTCCAATCCTCAGTTACATAGGGAATAACCATTATGCACTTGGATGGAACTATAGCCTTTCCATATCCAACTCATCATGGCCTCACACATGACCATCTCAAATTACATTCATTGTTATAACAAGAGTGATGTCTCCTGACTTAACTCGGTTATGAATTCATAACCAACATAACACAATATGCAATTAAATTTCATAAATGCATTCAAGCAAAAAACATATTTGCATACTCAAGGCCTCCCGCCTTTTCATCAATTCAAATATTGATATTAGAATGAGGGGATTCTTACCTTCATTCCCTTCAACATTTATACGTTATAACAACCTTGAATGCATACATGCATGGTTATTATCAATTTACTTGATGCTACCTAATCATTTTACATTTGTAGAAGCTCGTCGGCTCCCTTCACTAATTTTATTGGTCGACATTTTCTCCATCCTCATTTGTCTTCATATGGATGAATACCATAAGAGATAATATCATCATGCTATAGTCATGTTTCCTCGATATAAAATCCATCATTAGTTTTATTCAAATATCATAGTGTCATTATATATATATATATATCAACAGACTACTCTTGGTCTATAATCATGCCACTGGCAAGTTCAAGCATGTCTACATGCACAAACGCACATCAGTATGCACCAAGCATTTGATCTTTCATGCCTACTTAATGCACATGTATTCTATCTTTATTCTATGCATCATGCATCAATTATATCATGCACTCCAATGCATATTTATTTCATATTAATCAATTATTTATCTTTATT
>JZKD02S2077800.1:3820-14119 GCA_000966675.3 Picea glauca | reverse complement strand
AAATTGGACTGGTAGTCCTGATACTGTCCATCTTTACTCTGTCCTTTGTTCTATGGGTTGGGGTCATCCTTTCCTGGCTATTGTTGTGAGGGGTTCCCAAGTGTTGTGGGTGGGAATCCCTCTTATGGACTAGCACTAAGGGTTTTTATAATGTATGCAGAAATGACCTAAAGATTCTTACTTCTTACTGTCATCCCAAGCCTAAACCCCCATTACTCATATGTAAATACAAAGTTCAAGAGATCAAGTTATCGTACCTTTTTTTCCATGTTTGATGTCGATCCCTTCTCGTTCTTAGTTGTTCTTTGACTGCAACTCTCCTCCCAATGTTGAAATACATTCACAAAAGACAAACAAAGAACTCCATGTGAATTTGATCTATGAAATAATGGGTTAGAGATTTAATCAATCATACAATCAATATTCAAATAATGACAATCTCGTATGGAGGGACGGGAAAAACAATTCTTTTATTAACTTCACAATGATACCTTACAATGATAAAGTCGGCCAATGCTCCTCAATCCTAGTCCTGGGCTCTTCTTTCACTGTCTTCCAACTACTTTTCTCTATATTTCTCTTTGCAGAAGGATGGCTAAAGGTTGGGACAAAGGGAATGCTCAATCGGGTATAGTTTCTTTACTATATTTTTCCTCTTTTCAAATGGGACACTTACCCCTTCTTTTATAGGCTAGAAGGAGCTAGGTATTTGGTCGAATGACTGGCCATGCATGGCTGAAAGGTTTAGTTAACTTGCGCAAAACTGTGTGTTCTGTCAACAAATTTCCTTTTTCCATGCTTTTGTAGGTACATGTGGGTTGTATTGGAGCAGCTAGTGTGTACACGCGTGCAGTAATGGAGCAGGGCGTGTGGGCCTTTATAAAGAGGGTTTTTAAACCAGAGTTGTTCAGTACTGGCTTGGAAAAGAAGGCATATGGGATGGCCTAATGTCAGGTAAGTATGTTTGGTGCAAATTAGGGTTATAATAGATACTTACCTGACTTCATCCACCAACGACTGTTTTGAGCGGTAGTTAGCAGTGTTATGCCAAGGGCTCTTATGGAAGTTGCACCACTTCCCAGTATCTTTCTTTGTATTTCCGATGTCCTTATTTGCTTGCAGCTTGGACTAGTAGTCATGATACTATCCATATTTTATCTGTCCTTTGTTATTTGAGTTAGGGCTACCCTTTCCTATATTTTGTTGTGAGGGGTTCCTAGGCCCAAATTAATGCGTCCTTTGTTTCAACTTCTGCTCGATTTTGACGGATTTTCAGTAGGCCACGCCCAAGGATGAGATCTCCATAAATTCCATTTTGGTTTGGATGTATCTATGCATATAACCATGATACTTGAGCACTATATGTCACTCTGAATCTTTGATACCCATCTTGGTGCACAAGGTATGGAAGATATTTGTGAAATCTGGCATTGCTTGGTCTCTTTCTTGCCGCAGTGTGGTCCATTTGGTATACAGGTCGTCATAACTTCTGACAGGGTAGTATTGTTCCTTAATAGCATCCTTGAAGGATTCCCAGGTGGCTATGACTGAAAATAATGAGGTTTCCTCTATTTCCTTTTTCTCACAAAATGTTTCCCACCAATCTTTAACATGGTGAACGACTTTGAGGAGCGAAAAAGTAATATTTTCTCTATTCGAAAAGTTATGGACAGAAAAATACCCTTCTAGTAGATTCAACCACTTGTCTACAACATTTGTGTCTATCTGAACTTAAAATATAGGAATATCGAAGTTTATTTGTACCTTGAAGGGGCTGGCGCCTTCATTCGAAGAAGATGCGTTGCCTATTGGTATTTGCCGAAGGATTTGCACGAAACTATCCATCATCTCGTTCCTCTATTGTGTGAGGGCTTCCTCCATCAACAGTTTGAAAGGATCTCTTGTCCCATCATCTTTATTTTATCCTACCATGAGAGGTCACTTGGGCGTGTGAGAGCTTCTGTCCTCAAGAGAAAAAAGCTCGAGACCCAACTCTTTGTACTCTGACCTCTTTGGGGACATGCATTAAGACAACAAGGAGCAAACTGCTTTGATACCACTGATCCAGATTTCATGGGAAGAAAAAAATGAATACATATTATTAATAGGTTCTTAACAAAAAATAACAGAGATACAGTAAAATGAAGTGGAAACAAAATAAGATGAAACTGTAAAATAAGCTGAAACGAAATAAGCTGAAACTGTAAAATGTAGCAGAAACAAGCTTGCTAGAATGGTGGCATCTTATCTCTGAGAACATATGTGATGGCTATGCACATTTGCAAGAAGAAGATTACAATGAGGCTCTGAAGGCCTTTTTAAAATAAACAAGAATTCCAAAAACCCTAGACATCCAAAAACCTAACCCTAGGAGATGAAGTGCCAAAAGTCATGTGGGCCCCGTTTGGGTAAGTTAGTACATCAACTTCCTGTGGTCGTAACGTTTGCATACGATATCCGTTTTAGGTGTGTGATAGACCATTGGAATGGTATCGTTGAGGATATTCATGGTGGGGTATCAATCATGGCTTAATCTATCATTGAGGAGATTGATCCCAAAAAACCTTCATTTAGGTCCTGGAAGTTAAAACGATTAAAAATAGTAAATTGCCAAAATTGTCAGAAATTTGTTTTGATCTAATTGGAAAATGTGGGTGGCCACTGATATCCATCTGGATAAATCCTTCCTCCTTAGGAAGAAACGGTCTCCATTTCATTGAGGTCCCCCATTAGATGAGAAAATTTCTGTTGAATTTGGCCCTGGGTGAGCCACTTGCCTTGGTGCAGGAGCTGCCTTGATTTGACAACTCGATAAAGCTGGATCCTTTGTTGTCGAGTGACCTTGATCTGTGTGTCCACAATATGATCATTGGATTCCTGTTGTATGTAGTCGGGGTTGAGCTCTATTGGTGTTAGTTGTTCTTCTACTTTTGAGGTGTCCAATACTGGTGGGAAATAAGGGCGAAGGAGATCCACATTGAACACTGGGTGTAGGCCAAGGAAAGGAGGAATGTTGAGCTCAAAAGCGTTATCCCCAAAGGCCTTGGTGATAGTGTACAACCCATAAAAAAATGGGCGAAGCTTACGATGGGGTCCTATAAGGAATTTTTTCTACAAGTGCAACCAAACTTTTTCACCGACCTGAAACTTATGTGGCACCCGATGATGATCATGGTGTTGTTTGTACTTGTCATTGGACTTTAGTAGGATATCCTAAACCTATTGGTAGATTTGATAGATCCTCTCAATGAGTTGGGTGGCTTTGTCAGCTTCAGTTGGAGCACGAGATGATTCGGTCGAGGTGACTGCAAGGGGAAGTGCAATATCTATGGGACCTATTGGTTAGAATCCCAACCCCACCTGAAACGGGATGTGGCTGGTTGAGCTATGCAGGGCTCGATTGTAGATATGATGGACATAGGGAAGGCTCTCATCCCATGTGCAAGGGTGGTTTGAATTATACATGCGAAGGATATGCACAATCATTCAATTTACAACCTCGGTTTGGCCATCTGTTTGGGGGTGGAAGGCCATGGATTTGGTGAGCTTGGTGTCTAGCAGTGACCAGAGGCTTGACCAAAATGTGTTGAGAAATCAATTGTCCCTACTTGAGATAATGGTTTGTGGGATTCCAAAATGTACCTAGACTTGTTCAAAGAAGATCTTGGTAGTGGCCTCTGCTATGATGCTCTTCTTGTAGGCAACTAGAATCACCATCTTAGAAAAGCAATCAACAACAAAAAAAACACAGTCATTTCCCCGCTTGGTTGATGGGAGGCCCGACATGTAGTCCATTAAGAAGGATTCTTGTGGCTTGTCAAGAGTATGAAGAGGGGTGTACAAGCCTTGTTTCTTAGTGGTTGGTTTCGAAATAGCGCAGGCAGTGCAAGACCTGATATACTTGCTGACCTCCTGTCAAAGTTTCAGACAGTAGAAATGTTTATGTGGCATATCCACTGTCTTTTCGACACTGAAGTGTCCTACCACCTAATTGTAATGGGATTCCCATATCATATTTTCTCCCTCACTTGATGGAACAAAGATATGGCCCAGACGACACAACAACCCATCCTAAAGATGGAAATTATCGACAACTGAGTTTGCACCCAACATTTGGTAGGTGGTGGAGAAGTCAGGGTCTGTCTCATAGATTTGGGGCCATCTAGATGTCTCATGTCCGTAAGAGTCTAGCACCGTGGTGAGTGCTACGACTGGTGTTCTTCTCAGGAATTCAGTGATGTGATTGGTGCTTCCTGTTTTATACTTAATGTTGAGGTGGAATTGTTGCAAGTATGTGGACCACTTTTGATGGCGGTCATTTTGCAATTTTCCCTATGTATGCATGAACTGTAGTGACTTGTGATCAGTGTGGATGACTGTCTCCTTCACAAGAATGTAATGTCTCCACTGGCAGCAGGATTTCACAATGGAGTAAATTTCTTTGTCATAAGTAGGGTACTTATGGACAGTATCTAATGGTGTCTCACTATGATAGGCCATGGGGTGGCCGTGCTAAGTGAGAACGACACCCATGACATAGTCTGAAGCATCTGTCTTGATATCAAGGGGATTTTGCAGGTCTGTTAGTGAACGTACTGGGGATGAGAACAAGTGCTGCTTCAAATCATCGAACGCTTGTTGTTGGGACAGACCCCATGAAAATATCGCCTTACCACCACCCCTGTTTATTTGGATAAGGGCCCATGCAATATGGGAGAATCCAAACAAGAACCTATGGTAGAAATTGGCAAGGCCCAAGAAGCTCCAAAGCTCAGTGCATTTTGTTGGAGATGGCCTATCATGAATGGCTTGGATTTTGGCTAGATCCATATGTACGCCATGCTGATCAGTGACGTAGCCCAGGTAATGGACCCGTTCCATGCCGAAGGATCATTTTTACAAGTTGGCGTATAGATTGTGTTGTTGCAAGGTGTGCAGAACCTGGTGGTAGCCAGACTTCATATCAATATTACTGAAGTATTTGGCCCCCGTGAGTTGATCAAGGTCGTCGTTGATTCAGGAAATCAGGTACCGGTTTTTGGTTGTGATTTTATTCAGAGCCCGATAATCAATACAGAGTCACCAGGTTCCATATTTCTTCTATACCAGGATGNTTTTTAAAATAAACAAGAATTCCAAAAACCCTAGACATCCAAAAACCTAACCCTAGGAGATGAAGTGCCAAAAGTCATGTGGGCCCCGTTTGGGTAAGTTAGTACATCAACTTCCTGTGGTCGTAACGTTTGCATACGATATCCGTTTTAGGTGTGTGATAGACCATTGGAATGGTATCGTTGAGGATATTCATGGTGGGGTATCAATCATGGCTTAATCTATCATTGAGGAGATTGATCCCAAAAAACCTTCATTTAGGTCCTGGAAGTTAAAACGATTAAAAATAGTAAATTGCCAAAATTGTCAGAAATTTGTTTTGATCTAATTGGAAAATGTGGGTGGCCACTGATATCCATCTGGATAAATCCTTCCTCCTTAGGAAGAAACGGTCTCCATTTCATTGAGGTCCCCCATTAGATGAGAAAATTTCTGTTGAATTTGGCCCTGGGTGAGCCACTTGCCTTGGTGCAGGAGCTGCCTTGATTTGACAACTCGATAAAGCTGGATCCTTTGTTGTCGAGTGACCTTGATCTGTGTGTCCACAATATGATCATTGGATTCCTGTTGTATGTAGTCGGGGTTGAGCTCTATTGGTGTTAGTTGTTCTTCTACTTTTGAGGTGTCCAATACTGGTGGGAAATAAGGGCGAAGGAGATCCACATTGAACACTGGGTGTAGGCCAAGGAAAGGAGGAATGTTGAGCTCAAAAGCGTTATCCCCAAAGGCCTTGGTGATAGTGTACAACCCATAAAAAAATGGGCGAAGCTTACGATGGGGTCCTATAAGGAATTTTTTCTACAAGTGCAACCAAACTTTTTCACCGACCTGAAACTTATGTGGCACCCGATGATGATCATGGTGTTGTTTGTACTTGTCATTGGACTTTAGTAGGATATCCTAAACCTATTGGTAGATTTGATAGATCCTCTCAATGAGTTGGGTGGCTTTGTCAGCTTCAGTTGGAGCACGAGATGATTCGGTCGAGGTGACTGCAAGGGGAAGTGCAATATCTATGGGACCTATTGGTTAGAATCCCAACCCCACCTGAAACGGGATGTGGCTGGTTGAGCTATGCAGGGCTCGATTGTAGATATGATGGACATAGGGAAGGCTCTCATCCCATGTGCAAGGGTGGTTTGAATTATACATGCGAAGGATATGCACAATCATTCAATTTACAACCTCGGTTTGGCCATCTGTTTGGGGGTGGAAGGCCATGGATTTGGTGAGCTTGGTGTCTAGCAGTGACCAGAGGCTTGACCAAAATGTGTTGAGAAATCAATTGTCCCTACTTGAGATAATGGTTTGTGGGATTCCAAAATGTACCTAGACTTGTTCAAAGAAGATCTTGGTAGTGGCCTCTGCTATGATGCTCTTCTTGTAGGCAACTAGAATCACCATCTTAGAAAAGCAATCAACAACAAAAAAAACACAGTCATTTCCCCGCTTGGTTGATGGGAGGCCCGACATGTAGTCCATTAAGAAGGATTCTTGTGGCTTGTCAAGAGTATGAAGAGGGGTGTACAAGCCTTGTTTCTTAGTGGTTGGTTTCGAAATAGCGCAGGCAGTGCAAGACCTGATATACTTGCTGACCTCCTGTCAAAGTTTCAGACAGTAGAAATGTTTATGTGGCATATCCACTGTCTTTTCGACACTGAAGTGTCCTACCACCTAATTGTAATGGGATTCCCATATCATATTTTCTCCCTCACTTGATGGAACAAAGATATGGCCCAGACGACACAACAACCCATCCTAAAGATGGAAATTATCGACAACTGAGTTTGCACCCAACATTTGGTAGGTGGTGGAGAAGTCAGGGTCTGTCTCATAGAGTTGGGGCCATCTAGATGTCTCATGTCTGTAAGAGTCTAGCACCGTGGTGAGTGCTACGACTGGTGTTCTGCTTAGGAATTCAGTGATGTGATTGGTTCTTCCTGTTTTATACTTAATGTTGAGGTGGAATTGCTGCAAGTATGTGGACCACTTTTGATGGCAGTCATTTTGCAATTTTCCCTATGTCTGCATGAACTGTAGTGACTTGTGATCAGTGTGGATGACTGTCTCCTTCACAAGAATGTAATGTCTCCATTGGCAGCAGGATTTCACAATGGAGTACATTTCTTTGTCGTAAGTAGGGTACTTATGGACAATATCTAATGGTGTCTCACTATGATAGGCCATGGGGTGGCCGTGCTAAGTGAGAACGACGCCCATGACATAGTTTGAAGCATCTGTCTTGATATCAAGGGGATTTTGTAGGTCTGTTAGTGAACGTACTGGGGATGAGAACAAGTGCTGCTTCAAATCATCGAACGCTTGTTTTTGGGACAGACCCCATGAAAATATCGCCTTACCACCACCCCTGTTTATTTGGCCGAGGGCCCATGCAATATGGGAGAATCCAAACAAAAACCTATGGTAGAAATTGGCAAGGCCCAAGAAGCTCCAAAGCTCAGTGCATTTTGTTGGAGATGGCCTATCATGAATGGCTTGGATTTTGGCTGGATCCATATGTACGCCATGCTGATCAGTGACGTAGCCTAGGTAATGGACCCGTTCCATGCCGAAGGATCATTTTTACAAGTTGGCGTATAGATTGTGTTGTTGCAAGGTGTGCAGAACCTGGTGGTAGCCAGACTTCATATCAATCTTACTGAAGTATTTGGCCCCCGTGAGTTGATCAAGGTGGTCGTTGATTCAGGAAATCAGGTACCGGTTTTTGGTTGTGATTTTATTCAGAGCCCGATAATCAATACAGAGTCACCAGGTTCCATCTTTCTTCTATACCAGGATGATTGGACTCCCGCAAGGTGATGAGCTGGGGAGGATGTTCCCCTTGTGGAGAAGTTATTGGATATGTCACTTGATATCCTCATTCTCTAACAAAGAGAAAGGATAGACTGGCCCATTGGGTAGCGGTGGGTCAAATCGATGGGGTGCTTGACCTGGTAGTGTAGAGGTACCCCTGTAGGTGAGGAGAAGATATCCAATTATTCCTCCATGACCTTATCTACTTTCTTCTATTGTGTGGAGAGGTCGGAATAAAAAACCCTAGATGTGGTTGTGATATTTTGCTTATTCTGAGAGTGAATCATGAAGAAGACAAACTTTCCCGTCTGAGAGATGAACTTCCTACATTTCCTAGTAGAGATCAAGGAAATAGCACTAGGTGGGACTGCCTTGGGTATCCTGTACAATTTACTGTTCAAAGTAATAATAACACTACGAGGTCTAGACTCATATACATCATGACATTTCCATAAATAAGGTTGGCCCAAAAGAAAATCACAAACTTCAAGAGGAGAAACATCACACAATACCTCTTCTTTGAAGGGCTTGATTCCATATGACAGTCGACACTGTTGGCTGATCCAGAGATCTCTTCCTTGGTGGAGCCATCCAATGGTGTAGGGTTGTGGGTGCAGCATTGTTGGTAGGACCAACCGCTTGACGACCTCTGCTGAGATGAGGTTCTTTTGGCCACTGCTATCAACAATGAAGTGCAGCGGGGTGCCTTTTACCCACATCTATGAATGGAAGAGGCACTCTCCTTCTTCTGGCTCATTTGGTTCACCGGGCTGGAGCTTGGTGGTAGAAACGGTGGCACTGGGTTCCACATCAATGATCTGTCTTCCCCTTTTTGGTTCTGGTTCAGAGCCGGAATCTGCATCTGATTTAGAGGCTTTCACTTTGGCCACCAATGACTGTTTTGAGCAGAAGTTAGCAGTGTTATGCCAAGGAATCTTATGAAAGTCGTACCACTTCCCAGTATTTTTCTTTGTCTTTCTAGTGTCCTTATTTGCTTGTAGCTTGGACTGGTAGTCCTGATACTGTCCATATTTTCTATGCCCTTTTTTCTTTGGGTTGGGGCACCCTTTCTTGGCTTTTGTTGTGAGGGGTTCCCAGGCCCAAATTTTCGTGTCTTTTTTTTGGTCTTCTACTTGATTTTGACGACATATCGGTAGGCCATGCCCAAGGATGAGATGTCTAGTAATTCCATTTCTCTCTTGATGTATCTATGTAGAGAACTGCGATACTTGAGCACCATATGTCTCTCTGAATCTTTGATACCCACCTTGGTGCGCAAGGTATGGAAGATATTTGTGAAATCTGGCACTGCTTGGTCTCTTTCTTGTCGCAGTGTGGTCCATTTTGTATATAGGTAGTCATAACTTCCGACAGGGTAGTATTGTTCCTTAATAACATCCTTTAAGGATTCACAAGTGGGAAAAGATACAGGGTAAGGTTTGATTCCCAGAGTCCAATTTCATCACTCTGGTCCAAGAAAATGTCCTTTAGCCATGAAAGTAAATCTGTGAAGTCAAATTCTCATCTGGTATTTGCGATTAAATGATATTTATCAGCCAAATGAATCCTGTCGAGATAGACAGGAGGCGGGAGGAAAGGATTTTCCTCGACTTCTGCTTTCTTTAATTTTTGCGCCATCACTGTCGAAATACCTGCAAGTAAAACAAAGAGTTAGCAGGGATGACTGTGGCTTTGGACAACTGACTGAAATAGAGAGGAAACAGGGAAAAATACTCTCTAGTGAGGCAACAGGGTAAATGATGGGGAATGAAGGGTGAAGGATGTTTTGAGAAAACAAATACATGTTGGGCGTGGGAGACAAATCATCCAGCTAACGGATAATTTAGCCAGTAATAAATGGCCAACGGGTCGTTTAGAGCGTGAGATGGAAGGTGATAATGAATGATGAATATGACTGGGTGACGTGGCGAGTATTGATTGGGGGAAGTGACCACGGTGAAGGGACTTGTAACGGGTGAATAGGGGAATGGACTTATAGAGTTATGAGATGTGACCCTTAAGGAAAAAGGTGGGAAATGATGTCATGGGGTGACGGGGTATGTCAGACAGTAATAAGCGGTGGGATTCTGAACCAATGGATTCCTACCACATAGAGATAGGGGCCTTCCGGAAAAAAATTCCATTCCAGACCCCCCCCACCATTAAAAAAGATCGGTCAAGGGGGTCCGAAAAACACCATGAGTTGTCCATCAGCACGCCTGGCTCTGGACCGTAGATCTAGGCACGGTGTTTAAACAACATTCCAGACCGCCCCCCTCCATTAAAATAAGAACGGTCAAGGGGGTCTGGAATTCAATCTCATTCGTTGATGAAAGTGCTGGTGCCTCAACTGTTCATATGTGAGCCTTCGTT
>JZKD02S2077778.1:40110-50707 GCA_000966675.3 Picea glauca | reverse complement strand
TACAAGTCGACCTTGGTGACAAACTCTCCTAGGTTAATGATACAACCCGTAACCTTTCCTCCAAACTTTTTCTTGGCTCCCAAGGCCATCTCTGTGAAGCTAAACTCATCCTGTTCGACTGCCTTTACCTTAATACTTTTTAGCTTTGCACTAGAAATGAAACTCTCGATAGCAACGAGATCTATCAAAATACTAAGGGTTTGGTCAGCGATGGTACCTATCGTCTCGAGCACAGTCGACTAATGCTCTGTCTGGTGGTTATTCAGCATTGCATGAATCTGATGGGCCTTGCCCATATCTCCCATGATAGTGGGTTCAACTGATCTGGATGCTCTAGTGCTCTCCACCGGGAAGTCGCGCTAGTAGTGTGGCTGCCCACATGTCTAACACCCCTTATTTGGCCCAGTAGTCCTAGTACCTGAAGTAGAATATGACGGCCCGCGAGCCTGTAATTCTGGTCTATTTTTCTGAATAGGCCTACACTATTGTTGTTGCGGTTAACATTGTTGTTGATGTTGTGGTACCTAATAAGTTGTCCATTGTTGAGGCATTGGTCACCGAGGTGTAGTGAAAGTGGATCCCCTTTGGAAGCCATGATATCCCAGTGTATGTCTGGCTGGTGTCTGATGCTGCTATGCACCAGATGACACCTGCCCTGCTGGTTTGGCTGCAGTCCTAGTTTGACCCTCGATGATAAGATCCTCCTCTACTATGAGGTCCTTTTGGATGACATCATGCAAATTTTCAGGCATCAAAATCCTAACCTTTACATCTATGCTTCCGTTAAGGCCAAACATGAACCTATTGACCTTAAGTTTCTTAGTGTTAAGGTGCATAGCATACCAGAGCATCTCCATAAAATGAGCCTCATACTCGGGTGCCTTATGACCACTGTATCATAAGGCATTGAACTCATTGATTTGACGCTCAATGAATTCCTCTGAAAGGTACCTCTCTCGAAATCGTTCCTCGAATAGTTTCCATGACACATCTTTGACGACCATGTTCATCTATGGTATGAGCGTCTTCTACCATAGAATAATTCTTTCATTCAGTTGAAAGACCACCATGCGGACCTTCATGTTGGAGGTGTAATCACGAAGTGCAAAGCACATTGCCATATTCTCCAACCATGCCTCGGCAGCTGCGCCATCTGGGACACCAAAGAACTGAGGAAATTTGACCTTCTCAAGTTCACGGTGAATACTACCAGTACCGATTGAAGCATGCAGTGGAACCTCAGGGGGTGCCGACACTTTGGCCTCATCTCTATACAAACAACTAATCAATGCCTTAGACATGCGCTGAAAAGATCTCATTATTCCGACCACATCACCAACTGTTATCTGCTCCTCCTCGACAACCTTCTCATCTCCCTGGGGGTTAGACCCTTAGGCATCATTTCTATTAAAGGCGTCGTGCCTACTCCCCTAGCACCCCGTTGTTTTCCTCTGTGACATCCTCTAACCATGATTACCTGTGTGAATACAAGCCCACTCAATTATCAACATTATAATCAAATCACTTCAACAAAAGTTGTAGTGATCCCAAGTCGTGGGTTGAACATCACTCCGATACCATATGTCAGATCCTCCCTGCTATTAAAATTGACATGCAGTAGATAGATACAATGAGTTGGTAAATCCTTTTTTTTAATTATTTTTTTATATAAAAACAAGTTGAGTAGCCAACTCGCATCTAACTTGTACAAATAAAAGACCTAATTAGAGTCTCAGCACAAAGGATCCTATCCTACACTAGTTAAGCATTTATGATAAAAACAAAGTACCACAAAAATGGTATCCACCTTACCATAACTGCAAAATTCCAAAACATCTCTACTTAATTATATTGAAACCAAGGAGATACATTACAAGAAAATGATATCTATGCCCACCTATATATACATAAATATTCTTGCGACTGAACTTTGTTAAAAAGAACATAGGGTAGGCTATTATTGGTATCATTACATCGTAGTTGCAAGATATTCCCAACTTAAGAATTTACTAAAATTCAACTATGTATTTAACACACCAATCTTAGATTCATGGATCATAAATAAAGGCAAGACAAATAAGTATTTTCATGACTAGTTCTAATACTATATAATAATAATACTATCAATATTCTTTTAATATCTCTCACCACTCTAACTATCTATTAACCAAGTTTTTAACTAACATTCCATGTCACTACATTCATTATTAATCTATTAACTAATTTCTTATCTATTCATACTTATAAAGTAATATTTTAGTTTAAACAAGCCTTAGATCAGGATAGTTGACATAACCACAAGGTTGTTCACCCTACTAGGTATAACCTTATAACTTGTAATCATGCACACCGATTTAGTGGGTAACCAATTTTGGTAAATGAATAATTAACAAGACTTAATTAGCAAGTTAGCATTAGCCAACTATGGTATTGGATTATCTAGTATACATTTAGTCCATAAAAAGAAATGAGATTATAAATCTATCACAATTTGCACCACAATACCAGTTATAAATCTATCGTTACACATTTCACAATAAATGAATAACAACTCTAAATAGATTATCGATTAAAGATTGGAACATTTAAAAATTAAACAATAACATAACATTTATAGATCTGTTACCCTCACAAACATTAAATCATGGATAATTAAATCATGGTTGTCAGTCCTGACAAGCTCAGCGTTGTCCAAAGGCTGGATAAATGGCAGTGAAATAGGTGGTCTAAGTGGGTTATCTTCTAGCCTTTAAAAGAGGTTGTCAAGCAACTTAAAGGGGCTGTGTTGATCAAGGAAATTAAGGGAGGAGCTATCCAAACAATTGCTAAATTCAATGTTGTGGAAAACGCATGCCGTCATTAAATGGGACACAATCAGGATCAACGCAGAGCAATATTTGTGGAATGTATAGTCTAGAAATGGAAGTTGGAAACCGCAGAGCAATAAGTCACTACAAAAGGCACTCTTAATAAAGCAATGCCCGTGTATTACCCAGCCATGTAACGCCCTCGGGGTAAATGAAAAATGCGGGATGAAAAGTCTGGCAATGAATCGGTCTTTAAAAGTGGCAATTGAAGTATTTAAATAAATATGTACAGTCACGTTTAATTTGCAAAAATGATGGTCATTTATAGCTATCTCAAATATAATTGAAAGGCAAATCGTCGGGCAACAAGGCATTAAATTAGCAATAATTTTTTTTTTTTGCAAACGCAGTCTCCTGCATGGGCAATCGCCCGGCAACAATGTATTCACATAGGAGTAATTTTTAGTAAGCAAAAACACAGCCCAAACTTAGCCTAACACACTGCCACACTAAAACGAAAACGCTAGCAGGTAGAAGGCAAGGAATCACGTAGATCGGCCACTCAAGGAAAAAAGGAAATCGTTCAGGCATGGTTCTATACTAGGGAGTAAAAGGAATGAACCTTATCCTATCCACAACTTCAACAGTGCGTAGATGGGTTAATCAACAAATAAATAAATAAAAAGCGATCTGGGATGATTGACTAAAGGAAAAATTATGAGTGCTTGACAAGATTATTAACTGGCAATGACAACCCTTAAATTCATAAGCCATTTATTAAAAACACCAAATGTTAGAGGGAATAAAAGAAATGGCCGATTATAAAAAGGGTAAAAGTAGACACCCAAGAGTAAAACGCTGTCCATAAATTGCTTAAGTAAACACAGGGTCAATCTCTGCACGGAAAAATAAAACGCAGGTAATAACCATGCTGTCTATAATGATAATGCTTTTGTTGTCTATAAAATAACAATTTTTGTTGTCTACTATATACTTCAAATTGTTGTCAAGAGATCATTTTCACAGTCACACTAATTGTAGAGAATTTGTTGTCACTAAACATTACTTCTCAGTCACCATGAATGGATCAACTATTTACTGAAAAAAAAAAAAATACAACCTACTACCCATTGCTATAAACACCACTCACCATGCATGCAACCAAATAACTGTAATCAAACTTATCCAATAACCAAAATCGCAGCCAAAATGTAAGCCACAATCATAGCCAACCAAGAAATAATCGTTGCTAAGGTGGAAGGGACATTACTGGTAAAGATGTAATAAATAAAGATTGTTTGACACATAATAGAAAACGTTGTCCCAAAATTGACAATTAAAAATTAAAACTGTCCAAGCGCAGTCAACACAAAAAGGGGTAATCGTTGAGGTTTAAAAACTTTGAACCACAACCTTGACTAGTGGAAAATTCTAGATCATTACATCCAACAATGGAAATGCCTTCATTATATAAAAACACAAGCAATCTACATGGCGAAGAGTACACAAAATAAAAATAAAACACAGAGTAAATTTTCTTTTGGTAGATCATAATGATAACCATGGTGGATTTACTCAACATGAATAGGCGCAAGGACCCTCAGTCATCCAAGAAAATTGAAAGGGGTAGGCAACTAACAGGTGCGTCCTTCGCTCATCATCCTCACAAAGAAAAGCAGGGCATTGAGATCCATAGGTCTTTTAATGCCAATGCGACGACCGTAGATCAGGCTCCTGGCCGACTGCTTAGGGGAGGACTTGTGAGATAGGGACAAAAGATAAACAACCACAAAGGTCACAATCAAACACAACAAGGTGGTCAAGAGATGCAGGAAAACGAAGGCCATGGGAGTCAACAATCATCAATCTAGGCTAAGAAAAGTTTGAGTCATCAATTTAAAAAAAAAAAAAATCAGTTTACTTCGCCATGAAATAAGCAGATAAAAGAATAATTTCTAATACAATCTACCATAAAAAATGAAGAGAGCGTATCGTTGCATGATCGCCCGCTTTGAATGACGTTCTGCACACTCTGTGCCACTCTTGCTTGTCGACCGACGAGACTTCACTGGTACCTCCTAGCAAATGCTAGGGGTACTCTTCTTCCCCCTTAGCCCCTTGAGCTGCAAAGGGGCCACACATGTTAATGTTTAATCCATTATTATAGATGTTCTCATTTTATTAGATAACAATAGCATAATTCAAGATCACTGAGAAATACACAATCACAAGAGACACAACATTTATCCTGGGAAACCCTCTACGAGAAGAAAACCCAACAAAACTTCCTTAATATAGATAGTCAATACAATTCCAAGAGATCTCTTATGCCAATACATAAAGTCATCTCCTAGATATGCACTATTGTCTCTCTCCTTTATCGGTAATAGATCATAACTTGTCTCTCAAACCGAGCAAGTTATCTTTTGTCTAATTGAGGTGCTAGCCTCCTTTATTTGTACAAGTATGGCATGTGTGAAGTGTCTCTTTATTGGCAGGGCTGACTTCTTAAACTGGGTGGGTAAACCCACCTTTATTATATTTCTGGGTCTCTTTATTAACTGTTGGGGCCGACTTCTTATTATGCCTATTATAATTATCTTTTGACCAATCCACAAAAGGGGATTTGGTCCTATTACAATAACCGACATGATCAATCCACAATGGGGATTGATCCTATGAATAATATATCATTAATAATAAGAACACTCTTTGCAGTTACAATATTTTAACACTCCCCCTTAACAAGAAGGGTATTCTTCAGTAGCATCATGCGAGAGAGAGAGGACAACATCATCAACAACATCAATTGGGAGGACAACATCATCAATATCATCTTGGTTGGCATATCTATAAATCATCAGAAGTTTTCTTCATTGGCAGCATCATCATTCTCAAAGGAATTCCATCATCATCTACATCAATATGTATTAGTATAAAAACTGATACATCATCATCATTACAGCATAAGGTTGTCTCATCATAATACAAGACTGGCTTTACATCACAGCTCTCAATATGGAAGCTCAGTGCTTGTCTCATTTCAATGTCTTGCTTTACGTCATAGCACTCAAGCTGGAAGCAAGATACTAGACTGGCTTTACGTCACAACTATCAGGCTAGAAGCACAATACTAGTCTCATATCATCGTCTTGCGTTACGTCACAACACTCAAGTTGGAAGCAAGATACTCATCTTGCTTTATGTCACAACCATCCAATCAGAAGAAGGATACTAGACTGGCTTTACGTCATAGCTATCCAACCAGAAGATCAATGCTAGTCTCATCATATCATCTTGCTTTACGTCACAACCATCGGGTCGGAAGCAAGATACACATCGTTCTTTACGTCACAACCATCAGCTTGGAAGCAGGGAACTAGACTTGCTTTATGTCGCAGATATACATCTAGAAGCATAGTACTAGTCACACATCATCTTACTTTATGTCTGACAACTAGGTCAGAAGCAAGAAACATCTCATCTTGCTTTACGTCTCACACCTCGATCAGAAGCAAGGAACATCTCATCTTGCTTTATGTCTAACAACTCGGTCAGAAGCAAGGAACACATATCTATTTCTTTGCGTTTGACAACTTGATCAGAAGAAAGGAACATCTCATATTGATTTACGTATGACAACTCGGTCATAAGCAAGGAACACATCTCATCTTGCTTTATGTCTGACAACTTGGTCAGAAGCAAGGAACACATCTCATCTTGCTTTATGTCTGACAACTCGATCAGAAGCATGGAACATAATCTCATATTTCTTTATGTCTGATAGCTAGATCAGAAGCAAGGAACATCATTTCATCTTGCTTTACGTCTAACAGCTAGGTCAGAAGAAAGCTGCACTTCCTTCTTTACATCAAAACCACGAGGTCAGAAGCAGGGAATATCTCATCAGAACAACTACTCCCCCTTTCGAAGAAGGTCCTTTCAGACTATTCCAAGCTTATCTCAAAAGTACTCAATCTTCACATGAGATAGGGGCTTGGTCAATACGTTAGCAACCTGTTCATTCATGCTAATGTACTAGAGTTTCAAGGCTCCTCTATGTGCCATGTCATGGATGTAATGATAATGGATCTCTATGTTCTTCATCTTTTCGTGGAATACAAGATTCTATTCCATCTTTATGCAACTCTCATTTTCACATAGAATCAAGGTTTCTCTTATCTCTAAATCAATTAGGCTGGTCAACAACTTTTGAATCCATATAGCTTCGCAGCTAGCAGAACATGTACCAATGTATTTTGCTTTCATTGTGCTAAGAGAAATACTAGATTGCTTCCTACTCTGCCATGAGATCATAGCTAATCCCAAACTGAAACAACATCCTGAAGTGCTTTCCCTGTCAGAAACACTACCTTTCCAATCTCCATTAGTATATCCACTCAATGTAAAATTATGATCTCCATCATAGTTGAGACCATAATCTATTGTACCTTTAAGGTACCTCATCACATTTTTTACAACCACTAGGTGAACACGTCTGGGTTATACCAGAAACTGACTCAAGGTCTTCACGAAAAAACAAATGTCTAGTCTGGTGTTTGTCAGGTACATCAGTGATCCAATAATCTGTCTATATAATGTGGCATCAATCAATTATGACAAAGTATCGACTAGCATCTTCAGCTTCACTTCCATGGTTGTATTCATGGGCTTGCATTCTGATCTGAAAATAGAAGGTTGACTTGCTATGCTATGCAAGCAGCCTCTACTTCATAAAAATAAACTTTACAGGACCTTGCTTCATGTGTTAAAATATGCAAGATAGTTTATGTGCCAAATTTATGTATCTTCTTGTAAATGCTTATGTGTGAGGATATGTTCTTTCAAATGGTTAAATATGCACTTTCAATAAATACACAACAACATAACTTGCAACAAATAAACCATCAAACTCACAACAAGAACAAAATGATAAAGGAGTTCACCCCCCTCCGGGCTACATCTCCTTGAGCCTCCATCAATGGACTTGGCTCTCTGAGATTAATTTGTCAAAAGTTCTTTTACAAGATGCTTCTCAACTCCAATGGAAAAAAAGACTGTACCATTGGGATCGGAACACATAAAAACCCCAAAAATGACTAATAAAACTTTGAAAATGGATCATGGCTCATCCGGGCATGACCTCTTCTACATGTGGCCTTAATCTTCCCTGAGATTCTCTTTGGAAAAAACACCCGTAAACGTCCTCAAAAACCTCTGAAACCTGTCCCAATGTGTTTATAGCATAACAATTAGCCAAAAATGATTATTCATTCACAGAAAACAAACATAGTCTCACCAAAACATGTCCTCAATCAATGAGGGATTCAAGCTCCCTGGAGCTTCTTGAAACTTCAATGGTGAAAAAACTGCAAAATAAGTCTTCAAATGGGCCTTGATAATAGTGCCAATGGATTCAGGATGTCCAAAAACCCCTAGCTGGGCCTTTACTGCACCTCAATCGGCCAAAAAATGAGAAATATAGGCCTCCTGCCATCCTCTTCCTTCAAGCTTGCTGGTTCTGGTTCGCCAAAACGCACCTCTATGTGATTGAACCAAGAACACGGTCCAAATTCATGTTTAAACCCAACACCGATGCATAACTGAAAAATGGTGCAAACCGTTGAACAGTTAGGGTGTGCCCAGTCCCTAATCGTAAAGCTCTCGGTCACAAGGTCCTCCATACGGCCTCGCGCAAAAACAAAAGAGCTAACCTTTTCCAAGGCCAAATATGAATGAGACATGTGGCGGGTGGATGTGTCAACCGTTTGAAATAATTTCAAAACCCTGCGCACTCTCTGTATGTGGTCATATGTGAAACCATAAACTCAGGGCTAGCTCCCTTGTAACACCAAAACCCACGCGTATGGTGGCATATAGATCAATGGTCATATGGTAAATACACAAGACCGCGGGCTAAAAAAAATCACACGCTCCATGTTTATATATATCGGTCACATGGTAAATGTAGGCGACCGCGGGGTGGGGCTAAGCCCCAGCCTGACCCCCCCGCCGAAATATCAACCATTCAAACTTAAATAAGTTTTGAAACATGTAATTCAGAAGAAACAAGTTGCAGTACGATGGTTGGGTGGACTTTGTTAAAGTTTACACCGGTGGGGAGGTCCGGGGGTTGAACCCCACAGACTCCACTAAAATTTTAATAAACAAACCATTAGCCAATAAAGGGATGCCACGTGGTAGCCCATGACTGGGCCACGTGGCACCTTACCATTTGCCCAATAACTGCCACGTGTCACAACAACATTCGCCCAACTGTTAGCCAATAAATGAATGCCATGTCACCTGCCACAACATCATGTATAGTCAAGATACTTCACCTCTCCCACATCAGTGTATGGTCATGCCACATCAGCATCCGTACAGACTGTACGGACTGCACAGTCAGTGTCCCTTTTTTTTGCCTGTTTGACAATTCGAACAGATCGCAATATCTCTCGCTCCAGATGCCCATTTGAGACGAAACAAATTGCGTTGGGTTCGTGATGACGAGGGATACACTCTCATTCGTTTTGAGACAATTCCAAGAATGTTTATTTTTGATCTAAAATTCGACCCCTAGTCCAGATTTTGACCACATCTTCCCACTGAAAGGATTTTGGACCCACAAAATCTTATGATTATATGTCTTCTTTCAGGTTCTATCAATTGATTCTACTTGAAATTTTTTTCCAACAATCACTTGGATACCTTGACATGCCTTGCACTACAACTGGCTATGTCCCTCAACCACTGTTCTCTGGCTGCTGCTGACCCACTGTTCTCTCTGTGCTTGGAAGACTGCCAACCCTCCCACTGAGAATCAAGTCCCTCTTTCAAACTCTTTGACGTCAACACAATCAGCTCTCCAATGGCTGCAAAAACTTTCCTGCGACATCTTGTCACAAGCTAAGAAAACCATCAATCTTGAAAACAAATTATACAAGACTGAAAAATGATGCCAACAATTTTTTTTTTTCTCCAAACAACTGTCGCATCTCGTACTTCATCAAAGCACATCGCATTTTCTTGCATCATGGTGTACTCAAAATCAACTTACAAGTCAACAAACACCATCGACTAAACATAAGTTGGAAAACATGATCGACACACATAGTCGTCAGACAATCATCGACACGAGTTGAGACTCATTTGAAACATCTCAATCTTCCCAAAATGACAAGTCGACAAACATGATACACAGTCATGTTATAATGATGAATCATTCATGATGAACCATCACCAGGTTTATTGCTTACACATACATAAAAACAAATGCATGTGCATGACTCTTCAACTCTCCTTCCAGTACAAACATAAGTACATAAACCCAAAACATGTGGGTACATAAGAGCTGAATATGAAAAAKATATATGGTTGTAACAAGTGAACAKCATATCCATCTTTTACATCCTCCTGGCGAATTTATGCAACAACAAAAATGCCTTCAAAATGAATTGCATTCACATGCAACTTGTATCATGCAAGTTGTGATAAACTACTGCAACTTATCATGCTTCCCATAAATGCACGCATAACGCTGAAAAGTGCATTTACAACAGAAAAATGCAAGCCTTACTTGCTCAAGAAATCCAACCATTTCTTACCAAGCCAACTCAACGGTGACTTTTTCTGCTGAAAATCCTCCTCTTGTGAATCATCTTGACACACATCAATAATGGAATCTCCTCTTCCATTCTTGCCAATCTCTTTATCCAACTGCTTCTTGTGTTGTGGATGAGTGGTTGGATGCAATGTCCAACATTGGTCAATGAGATGACCCCGCTTCT
>JZKD02S2077756.1:29882-50713 GCA_000966675.3 Picea glauca | reverse complement strand
TATATATATCGAAACTCACACTTCCAACATATTATAAATAAAATTTTTGAATCAATATGATGATGGTGGTGGTGGTTAAAGTTTATTGAGATCAAATTTGGTTTATTTGACTTTAAAAAAGGTCAGGAATTATTTGGTTTACTTTAGAATTTTATTTTTGTGCTAAAAAAACTTTAAGAGAAGAGTTCCTAGATCATCATAATTTTCATGAGTTGAAAGGTTAGGAAGGTCAATATTGTAGCAAATATTTTGAAATTGTGATATAATGTGGGTGTACACGTGACATTTTAAGAAAAAAAATGTTTTCCATCTTCAACCTTCTTAGTGTCACAAAGATGACAAATTCTTTCGATCCAATATGTTATATGAATTGTCCAATGCCCTATTTTATTATGAAGCTCGTGAAAATTTGTTTTTATTTTAACAATATTGATTTTCTTCTTTACACTAAAATTATCCTAACTTTACATTCCAATTTATCTTACAACACTGAAAACCCCAATCTTGAATAACCATTAACAACAAACAATGATAATAATGAACACCCCATTGGTAATTTTTGATGCCCTATCTAAATGATAGGGCACATCGAACTTGGTGTAAGTAGTGAGATAGCTTCTACTCATAGTTTATAACGGTAATTTATGCCTTTTACCATATAGTGGTGGTGACTTTTGCACACTCTTCCAAATCATATATTGTAAATGTTTTATCTATGTATGGTCTCTTTATTTTCAAAATGGGAAGTTTATTATTGGTATATAATTTTATATTTATTAGGGTATGATTAGGAGTTTTTATAGTTTATTGTACAAATTAAATTTCGTGTTTATGAGATACTTACAAATTCATTGGATTGTTGATGTGGTAGAATGTTGATTTAGAAATATAATGTGTCTTCTAAGGTGGCACCTCAATTTACATGCAAGGTGATGTGGCTGCCTCCATCCATGTGCAAGGTGATGGGGAAATTTCAATTTCTATATAGTCGATGTGGCACTCTCTTAATCTCTGTGTTGCTGACATGGCAAAATTTAGAGTTTAAAATGAAACTTATAAAATAAATTCACATGAATCTTTAGTGACCACATGTTATGGTCACATGAACCTAGGTTACTAAATGGACGTATATGCGGCCGAGTAACTCATAAAGACCTTGGTCCTAACAGATCCGCATTTTTATCATGAATTTCGAAAGGTTCCTACACACAAAGATTAGTATATGGTTTGCAAAAGAAGGCAACGAAGCGAGCTCAAACCCACGTATCTATTTCTGATTCCTTGAGTACGCACAAAGGAAAATAATGAAAAGCATACTTGCATGTGAAGAAGAATCATGAACCGTGATAGGGAAAAGATAAACCAAGAACAATGGTGTAAATAAATTAAATATAAACTTTATAAAAATAATTTTACCTCCGGAGTGAATCACCAGAGAGAAACATTGATATATTGGGAAAATGGAAGTAGTTTAACATAAAATGAAAGACATTTTTAGATGAAAACAACGTTCTAGATGTAATAGAGTGATACTGTAAATCCACAAATGATCATAAACAATAGATGTTAGAATTCCTTGGTTGCAAATCAGAAATCAAGTGTTGTTTATATTGAGGAGGTGTTTGAATTGTTGGATCACTTTTGTGTAAAACATGATTGTGACCATTGGTTTAGTAAAGTACAAAAGCACACTAAGTAAACACATTAAAAGCACACTTTGATCTAATATTACATTAGACCAAGTTGATCTTAACTAACTCCTAGTGTTTAAGTAGCCTAACATTTACTACTCAATTCCCTAGTACACGACAGTGATCTCTCTAGGTGTTGTTCTTGATGTACTATAGCAACAAGATGGTCACAGGTTTATGTAAGGTTGGTTTTATGTGAGCCTAAAGGGATTTAAATATACTCTAGGGTATGTGGAAGACAATTCCATATATAGTTGTTGTCTGATGCAATACTACTCAAAGGGTTGTTGTGTTGGTTTTGTCACTTGGGTGAGCAAAAACACAACACTTGCATGTTTAGATAAGCATGTTAAACAAGATAGAAGTGTGTGAGTTGGTTAGACAAACCAAATACACATGAAAACAAAGAAATACAACTAAGAAATAAATGTTAGAAATCTTGAGAAACTTAGAACCATGAAAATCAAAAAATGACCAACATATTGCTACCAATGGATCAATAGATTGATAGGCAAAACACCATAGAGAAAGACAGGGAATTATGAGTCCCCTATTCCTCCTTGGGAGGGCTCTTGAGTCCCATAATTGAGAGCTCTTCTCTTCATACAATGGAAGAAATGGAAAATGGTGAAGAAAAACAATGCTTATTCCCTCAAGAGGGGAGTGGAACGGCCTATTGCAATGGTGCTTGAAGGCTTCAAAGAGAAAAGAGGATTCTCAATGAAGAATTTTTGCAGCATAACAATACCTTGAAGATCTTATTTTCTTAGCACACCCATGGCTCTTATTTATAGCATCCATTCATGGAAAAATGTAATTGGTTCATAGTGTGAATAAGGGGCCTTTTAGGGCATCCTCTAGCCCTTGACTAGCCTCCAAGACAGATTTTTCCCAGATATGAGTGTCAAATCATGTTGGGGCTCGGACTAGAAGTGATTGAGGGGTCGACAAGATCCATAAATGCGTCATTCATAGAAGTGTGTGGCCTTTCTCGTAGATAGTCGTGCATTTTGCGCACAGTGCATGTTGAGGCCTATGTTAGCCTACACATTATGCGCACTGTGCGCGCGATTCCTTTGGTGAATTTGCGCACTTTGATTTTTGACCCAATTATATAGTTTTTACCTTTTTATGGATTTTGGTGTTGTAGGTGGACTAATTGTTGTTGGCATTGATGTTTTTCTTCAACCATTGTGTGCAATGTTGTGGACGATTTTTCAGTGATAATAGATGCCCCCTGATGTGTGAGCTTAGGAGCATACGTATAGCCGAAATACATCAACGTTTATTTTTCTACGAGTGCCATTGTAAGGAAGAGTGAAGAGAGGAACTGCAAGAACGATCTGTCGGAGGGAGAGGGAAAACTGTGGGAACCAAACCTTTCTCGAGGAAGAAAAAAATAAAAGTTATGTACAAACGAGGCAGGCGTGCCCCATGCTCATGTCATGAAACCAAAATGTTAGACTGGAATTGAATAAATATGTTGATGTAGATAACTGCAGTGCCCTCGTGGGTGGTTGATAACAACAGATGACAGTTATGAATGGTGAACGGACTCTGAAGTGAGTCAAGCATGACTATAAGAATTGTCGATGACTCGTAGGCATTGATGGCCTAACAACTTCAGAGGTCTTCGGTTTGTATGAAACAACTGCAATAGTCGCATAGTAATACCCATCGTAACATGAGAGTTTGTTGAAGTTGAATGTTATGGGGGTCAATGGAATCAAAGAGTAATGATACTTCTCTATGTGTTGTCCGAGACTTCTCATTAAAAAGGTAATGAGAGTCAAGATATTGTCGCCCTTTTGGAAACTGTGTTGATGTCGACAAGAAGGGAGATTTGACTCCAAGAAGCAAAGGGATTCGTGAAATACACTGAGTAATATATGATGCCAAGTACTAACGGGTAACATGAATGAATTCAAGATGATGTGAGACGCAAGACTTCCCTTGGTTGGGGAATTTTGAAGGATGATTGGCAGCAACCGTAAAACTGGATCTAGCATCAGGGGGACGACTAGATATGGGGTTAAACTGTGTCAGAGGCTAACAAAGTGGGAAAACTTAGAGAACGTGGGTACATGGACTTGAGATACTCATGGTTTGTTAACGATGTCAAATAGGGTGGATGCCCCAACCAAGGGCGACATGGGTTGCTTTGCCAAGAAAAAGAAGGTCATCAAGGGTGACAACGAAAAGCTATGTATATGTTGGAAACAAAGGCTTTATACAATTACCAAAGAAAATAAAGAATAATTTGGGTTGATAATACAGATCCAGAAAGAGGGGCCCCAGTGAAAGATGGCTTGGCCTATTAGGGTGCAAGTTTGTGAAAGAGAACTGGTGGAGGGTGGGGGCCCCATGGGTGGGTTTTTGCATTAGGTAAATGGATGGAGGACAATCTGTAGATGGGAAAACTAATGGTGGATGAGATGGATGGCTAATGAAACTATGGAGATGCAGTCAATAGAAATGAGATGATATGACCTGGGAGGCCATTGGGAAGGTTAGCAATATGATGAGAAGAAGTATGGGGTTCATTCTTGGACATGCATAAGATTATTGGGACTCCCATCCCTAGGGGGTGAAATCAGCATGAGCGTCAGGTTGCCAGGGGGAACTATGAATGGGACAACTCATGTGGGGGAGAGTGCTACCGGTTGACAGTACCCAAATGCGACAGAGGTAAAGGTACTATAGAGCCGGATGTAAGGACCCTAAAGGTAAATGTTAGAGGGTGTGACTGGGATATGCAATTGATTTACAGAGGGAACAATTGCATGCCAATGTCGAACATATACATGAAGGGGTTGTAATCTTCCGAAACAAGTACCTACACAAATGAAAACCAAATACCCGACATGAACAATATCTGATGATAAAGAACATATAACAACTATTTGATAAAATTGAAAGTGAGCATGCATACCTGAACGTGACGTGAAAAAAGTGTTCCTTTGGGTTCTAGTGCATATGATAACCTGGGGAATGTGAATGTGTAGATGGCGGGATCAGGATCTCGTGGCTGAGAACGAATCGGAAAATGGAGGCTATGGGCTCCTGTAACAGAGTGTGGAAGTTGGGAAAAGGGGGATATATATGGCTAGTGGGCCCACAATGCCACCTCATTTGTACTTTTCACTGTTGTTGAGCTGACAAGATAGTTGTGAGGAGTTTTCAATATTGTGGGAGTGTGAGGCTATCGATCCGGGAGTGGCGAGAGACAGGTTAGTGGTCCTATCATCCTGCACTTTTTGAATTTCCTAGTTTGTAGGTAGGGATGTACGAAGGGCCGTACAAGGGGTTTTAAGGGTAGGGGCCCACCAGTGCATGGAAAAAGGAGGAATACATGCGCACATGTGTGCGGGTATAACCCCATTTCCCACACATAATGTGCGGTTGTGCTTGACATGGCCATGCATTTGGACGCGAGGGTGGGAGAGACAGGTGCTCATGAGATGTGTGCCTATCTAACTGACAGTTGCGCACTCATGCGCGGTTGTTTCTCAGACAGATTTGCACTCTTGTGTGGTTGTTTCTCAGACAATTGTTCATGAGTGTGTAGCTATACTAAGAACAGGTGCGCACATGTGTTCACCTGTCTTGGGGAAATCTGCGCACTCTGGGCAGGCTAAGGGGTTGGGTTTTTTTTATATTTTTATGTTTTTTGATGGATGATGAGGCTGATCAAATGTTTTTATGTGGGTGCAGGTGAAAAGCAAACTCATATAGCACAATGTTGATCCATTAGCGAGAGAGTGACTGGAATCGGTTACGAGAGGCTGTGAGGGAGTAGTCGGGCGTGCAAAGATGCTTGGCAGCCTGCGGGTTGCTCAAGTTATTTGAATTACCTTTGATACAATTGTAGGAGTTCTTGATACAGTATATGATTGGGATGTGGAGCACTGATCTACAGTGCTTGATAGTGAGGGGAGAGAAGTTGAAATTCTTTGCTACATAGGATGTGTATTTCTTGATGGGACTCCCATTCCATGAGAGGGCACTAGTCATCAATCCCCATCTGCCTGGGGAGGATCAGGTGGAGACCATGGCGGCTCGCCATTGTACTGGGTTGAACCCTATGTTGGGTTCGGTCGTCCGTACCCAGGCCATCGATGAGTTACTGACTGAGTGCATCACGGTGATGGTGGTGAGGATCTACAGATCCTTGGGTACTCAGCGGAACACTAGTGGCCAGCTCAGAATAGTGGAGCAGGTCTTGGATGGGGACCTATTTGCATGGAGTGTGCTTATGCACACCAAGATGATGGGGTAGTTGAACCGGTGTCAGCGAGCCGACTCTGGTGACTTTGCTTTCAGGTCTGTTCTGGTGGCTTGGTTCTTAGAGAGGGTGCCTCTGTTGCGTCCGAGGATCCTACGAGAACCCACGGGGTGACGAGAGTCGTGATTGATGCGGTGGGCCCACGTGTTGGCCCGACATGGAGGTGAGAACGGCGGCCACTATTTCATGGCTATGGTGGTCCGAGTGTGGCACCAGATTCCACAGGTTATCCTGAGATATCCATACGCTGGTATGGACTATCGGCATGATTCAGACATGGTGGTTCCTCCTGGGGAGGACTGGGACCAGCGAGGTATGTGTTGTATTTTTATGTTTTCTGATTTTCATAGAGAGCATTGATTATATATGGATATGGATGTTGACACTATCTCTGGTGTTGTTTTGCAGATGTGGTACCCCAAGAATGAGAGGCATAGGTTGTTGGGGAGCCGACTCGTTGGGGGCCAGCTCGACAAGTGCCTACAGAGTCGAGGGTTGGACAAAGGCAGCGACGAGATGACGTTGGTGCTGGACTGGCGAAAGAGTCACAGGGATATGTTGAGGTGATGCAGGAGGATCTGTGCAGACGTTTCGAGGAGGTTCTATAGGGTGTGCCTGAGGGCATGTGGGCCCACATCCAGGATGAGGAGGTCCTGGAGTAATGCATGGGATTACCAGCCAAGTGGCGGACCCTGATCCATTGAGTAGTAGTGGCGGGGGCAGCAATGACTGGTCGGCTTTCTCCTAGAGTTGGAGGGCCCCCAACTAGTGGGGCGCCTCTGGCTGACAGAGGACCTAGGAGGGAAGCTCTGGGGGCACCTTGAGGGCTGAGTTTTTGTATGTATGGGCTTGGGAGCCCAATTTTGTATAGGGTACTCGATACCCATTTTTGTACTCATAGGGGTGAGGGGATTCATGGGCCTACGGGAAATTATATATGTATATTTTTTGTAAACACTTATGACCTTGGATGATATATATATAGATGGATATATTTTGATCATGCATGGCTTTTTGTGTTATGTTTTTATGTATGATGTCTTTTCTCTGTGTTGTGAAGAATGTATGATGCTATGTATAAAATGTTGTTTAATGTGATAAATGCCAATCTAATACTAGGTTAGCCATGTGATCTTCTACTTGATTAAGTGTTCTTGGAAAATGTGTAAATATGATGGAATCAATGTTGCGAGATAGGAGTCTAACTTGCAGGTATTTACGAAAGAGGCAAGGATCATGAACATGATATACATTGTTAAACTGTAGGATGACAAGATGGGAATCTAATAGAACGTTAAGGTGACGAATGTGACAGTGACTGACCTCGGTGAGGAGACTAATGACAACGTCATTTTTATCTCGGTTATTGGTGGTTGAGCCCAAACATATGCCACTTGAGTGGGGCAGAACATGTGAGGGAGTATAAAGGGCCCAAGAGGCCAAAGAGAGATTTTGGGTGCAGCGGTTGGCATCGTCAACATAACCGATGTGGTAGGTTGATGGATGATGCATCTGTCAACAACACGGATGATAGATCAGACATGAGGATTGGTGGCAGAAAATAATACTAAAAACTCTACAAATGTGTATAAAGAGAAACCTAAGGTAGGGGGGCTACGCTTAGGCGTAAAATTTCTTTAAGTGCAACTCGTTTATGGGTTCTTTGAGAGGGTATCCTTCTCAAGAGGCCAAGATGTAGGCACATTTAGTGAGGCAGTGTTGTATGATGTAGGGTCCATGCCATAATGACTCGAATTTCCCATGGTCGAGAGTGTCGTGGGCGATATCATAGCCTAACACGAGATCACCTTCGTTAAATGAGCGAAGGTTGACATGGCGGTCGAAGGTTGCTTTGGACCATTTTTTAGCTGCCTCATTGTGTTGTAATGAAGATCGACGATCTTCATCAAGTGACTCTAAGGTCATCAGGCGTTGCTCCATTGGATTAGAAAATTGGCTTTTCCTTGCAAGCTTTGCATTTGGCATAAATTCTGTGGTGGTGGAATTTCTGTGATAGCTTGAACTTTGAGGGGGTCCACAGTGATGTCATGTTGGGAGACATTGAACTCAAGGAGGCGCCCGACAGTGATGCAAAAGACACACTTGAGGGGCTTCAAGCGGATATTGTATTGGTGACATTGTTGGAAAATGATGTGTAAGTTGTCTAAATGATGGGTTCACTTTTTGAATCGAGCAGTGAGGTCATCCAAATAATCAAGGATGATGCGAGAAAGATCATGAAAAACATAGGTCATCGCCCATTGAAATATAGCATCAACATTTTTGAGTCCAAAAGGCATGACGCGATAAGAAAAGGTACCCCAAGGGGTAGTAAAAGTGGTTTTGTACTAATCTGTTGGATGGATTTGAATTTGATTATAGCTAGAGAGCCCATCCATAAAGGACAATGCTTCATGGCTAGTACAATCGTCGATGATTTGGTCGATGAATGGGGTTGGGAAGTTGTCTTTTGGACAAGCATGGTTGCTATCACGAAAGTATGTGCAGACGCGAATATTTGCCTATTTTTTGTTAACGGCGACGGGGTTGGAGACCCACGAAGTGTACGCAATGCGGTAAATGAACCCAGAAGTGTGTAACTTGTTAATTTCGGCTTTGATAGCTACATCTTTGGATGGGTGAAAGGGGCATTTCTTTTGACGAACATGGGCAACATCTGGCCAAGTGTCAATTCGATGTTCGACTATAGAAGGATCGAGGTCAGGCATCTTCGTATATGACCAGGAAAAATTATCTCGATATTCCTGAAAGAGATCTTTGTAAACAATGAGTTCTTCAAGGGAGCATGCAGTGCCAATGGTGATTTATTCTATGATTCTTGATTTAATGGAAATGCCAATTTTGACGGTGGGGGAGATGTTGGCCATGTTTCCTTCTTCAAAAGCATCAGGGGCAGGGATAGGGTTTTTGAACCAGTCAATATGCCCCGAAGAAATAAAATCCTTGGTTTCGACTGCTCACATGGAGGCTTTGATAGGAGGGTGAAAGGCTTCATGTGAAAGAAAAAGTGCTTGATGATGGAGCGCATTCGATGGGAAATCAGGGGTAGTGAGTTCCTTTGGGATATCTTTGTCGCAATGGAAAATGTGAGAATACAGGGGATCCAGGGAGGTGACATGGGGGAACTATCAATGGGTAAGTGTTATTGTCCTCAAGGGGTGAGGACGTAGAGGGGACATCGTGTACAGGGTGTGAGGGCACGCTGGACATGAAGCAAATGTCATGATATGGTAGATGGTACCTCATTCGCTCGGGGACTGACGAATAAATATAACGAATGTCGGTAATATGAGCCTCAGTAGGGAGTGGCTGAGAGGGCTCTAGCAAGGATGTTTGGTGTACTACGGCTAACATTTGGCGAAATTGAGGTAGAGCTGGGAAATGCTGAGTGTAGTGGCCATATTATGAAAAGATGGCACAAGTGAATTTGGTTTGTAACCCTTTATTGTGTGTAGGTGAGGACTCTAGAGTAGCAGTGGATGTACTTGGTGGAGTAGTAAGCAATGGGGTTTCTTTGGGGAGCTATATTAAGTTGCGTAACTCGGGAAGAGTAGGAAATTTTTTAGCGGGGTGTCCTTCTCTTTCACATAGTGTGCAAGGAGGTTGAGCTCAGGGAGGGGGAGGAGCTATGAGCTTGTTATTTTTTTGTCTACCCCCAGTGGTGGTAGTGTTGCTTCTAGTTGGGGGAGCAAGTGGTGTGGCAGGAGCTTGTACTAGGATCTACATCAATAATCCCTATGTCTGAGGAGGGAGAGATGGTGTAGGAACCATAGTGGGTGGGTGGAGATACCATACAAGGATGGAAAGAACCATGTTGGGAAGGGCGAGAGTAGGAGCTACCTGGAATGCTTGGACTCTAGGTAGGGGGTAGAAAAAGGGAATTTGGGTAATGGTTCGGGGGACTATCTCCGAAACCAGGATTTTCCCTTGGAGGGGGAGAGGAATCCTGGGTAAGTGGTGCAGTGGGGTTCTCGGGGAACTTCTGAAGTAATAGTTCTTTGACTAGTGGAATTGTGATGTGGGGAGGGACCTATGTGGGAGGAGTAATGTCTCTAATATCTGTTCCTTTAGAATATAATACACACACTTGTGTTGAAGGGTGTAGGAGAGGTGGTGCTCCATGATATGCCCCCAAAAAGGATGGGTCCTTGAAAATTTTTAGACCCATGTCAATGATCAAAAAATCATCTGAGCTAGTGCAGATAAGGGGGAGAATGTTATCAATGTTTGAGGAATGATTAGGCTCGTAATGTGTAAGTTGGTCGATGGTGACGATTTTCCTATTGTGGGGGAACATCATCGTTCGAAACACAGAAGAGGCTACTATCTTCATAACATACAAGTATTTATGTTCGAACAAGATATTGTAATCAAGTGGGGCGTCGATAACTTCGATGTAATTTTGGAAGAGTCCTTCAGGGGATGATGGTCGACCATCATAAGATCTCAGGGTGATGGTAGATGGTACTAGCTCAGGTGAGCCAAGTTTCTGCCATAATACTTTGGACATGATGCATGTGGATGCACTTTCATCGATGATACACCGATGAACTATGATGTTCCAGATCTTAACTGGTATCTAAAAATCTACCAGGGCTGGGAGGCATGGTTCTCTACTATCTAGATCAAAAGTGATGAGTCAAGTATCAGTTGGTTTGAATGCCCCCAAGGTGGAAAGAACGGATTTTCTCTGATATGGAAAGGTTTGGAGGACCTTTAATATATACATCGTTGCCAGAGACTGTGTTAAGTCGTCAACCACACTGTAGTTGTATGTTGCCCTAGCATGAGGGTTATGTATATTATGTTGTAATGACATACAGGGTAGACGATGGTTTGGTTCATTGTTAGGGCGTGGAATCATCAATGGTTGTTCAGTTGTAGCTGGAGTCGCATATGAGGTGGTTGGGGTAGATTCAGGGGGAACACCGTATTGACGACTACATGTTTTCAGAAGAATCTCTTCTTCACTAGTAAGGCGGATATTGTGATCGGCCAAATTTCCAGGTTGATTAGGACCCAGGTTTTGATAATACCCCATTTGTGGTGGGGTTGGGTTTATCTCACGTTGGGTATTCATAACACCTTGGTGTGGAATAGGGTTTTTCAAAACAACCGGAGGTGGTGGTTTCAATTAATTTTGTAGGGCATGTTAAAGAGTAGGCAACGCTGGAGGACGTTGTGTGTTCATGGATTCTTTCATTCGTTTGAAGTCAGAAATTTTGGGGCAGTTATGTGGATAATGTCCATACTCACCACGTAGAGTACAAGGGAATTTAGTTATGAGGCTTTTGTTATTCCCTTGTCATGGTTGATTGTTATTGTTGCCTCCTTGGGGGTTTTGGTTGGCTTGATTCTGGTTTCCTACAACGGAATGATTTTGTTGGAGTTTATTTCCTCCTGGTCCTGGATTGTTATTGTTTCGATTTTTCCCTTTATTCTTGGCATTATTCGGTGGATGGGCCAAATTTTCCGTATTCAATTGTTCAAAAGTCTCAAGTTGTTGAATGGGAGAGGGTTGAACAAAGTGAACATCGGCATGTGATTATCCTGGTGGAGGAGCACCTAGCTAGGGAGGACCAAGAAATGGAAAATATGGACTTTTTTGTGGAGACGATCCATATGGCATGTAGGAAGTTGAAGCATTTCCACTACTATTGGGGTTATATGCAAGGGTTGAAGGTGAAATCATACTTGGTTGAGAGACCAGATGCATCATGGGTACCAGTGGGGGTCCACCCAATGGTGGAGGGTTAGCAACAGGATATGATTGTTGGTGAGTGGGAGGAGGGTAATAAGACGTCCCTCCATATGGTTGTGGATGTTGATGTGCACCATAAGTGGGTGGCAGGTGGTCGTAAGGGTTGAGATGGGTCATAGAACCAATCAACCCATCTGCAACGTGGAACATCCCAGGTTTGTCCTGGCCAAATGGTATGGTCGAGGTGCATCAGGCAATATTGTGTACAAGTAATCTGATTGTGCCTAAATGAGGTCAAATTGTTGGGGTTGTTGCTGGCCTCCTCTTTTGATTGAGGAAAAGTGGATGCTACATCCTTGGAAATAACAGAGACGGGTGATTTGAGAAACCAATCGACATTGTTCTTTGGTGGTTTTTGCTTTGCACAAACTACATTGTCGACGTTATTCATGGATGTGGTCGGCTATATGGATAGCAGTGGTTTTTTTTAACTTAGAGAGAATTGCTAACCCAGTATCATGATGAACAGGTAGTTGGAAAAAGGACAAAAAGGCCTTGGCCAGTGATTCAAAGGTCACATGGGACCCTGATTTTCCGTCCACATGCCATTTGGTTGATGATCCCATGAGGGTTCTTTGAAATAAAATTAAGTAGATGGAATCATCCATGATGTTGTTTGAAGAGAACCACAAGTGGAAGGTCATAACATGGTTGTCGAGGTCCTCCCCTGGTTTTCCTTCAAAGTTTGGAATATCTAAAGGCAATTTGGTAGGCATATTAGTCCATGTGGGGTCATGTAAAATGGGATCATTTGTGAGTTTGGTCAAATAAGGAACGTTGGGGGATGCCAAGTATGGCATAGGGATATTTAGCAGAGGATTAGTTCTAGCCATCGGGTGTGTAGTTGATGGACCTGTCCCTTGAGAGGGATTTGGTGGCGTGGTACTTCTCCCTTGAGAAGAAGTTTGACCCCCGCCTCCTTGCGAAAGAGAACTAAGGGATGGATTTCCTTGGGTATTGGACCCAAGCAAAGTGGAACCAAGTAAATTTGATCCCAAAACAATATCACTTACGAGGGTGTGAGATGGTTGAGTCGGTTAGTTGGCAAGACCAGGGACTCCTTCTAGAATAGGAGGGAGATTTTGCAAGCGTCTAGAATGATGGGGATTCGGTGGTTCCCCTATGGTTTCTGACTAGCAAATTGAATGTGTGCAAATGGTGCCAAGAGGGAAATAAATGAACAAGACATTTTTATATTTTTTACCTTCACAAAATAGTATAACTCACAATTGCATGTAATCTAATGAACATCATACATAAATCAACTGTAAATAAACAAGCATGTGGATAGGTGGATTTTTTTTGTGTGGGGGAACAATAAAAACAAATTCTCATGTCCTAAAAGACCTATCATCCTTCCTCTCAAATCAGCACCAAGCCTTCCAATAACACTCAACAGTGGGGTATGAAGCCACCAGAAGAGGAACTAGTGAAGGTTGAAGTAATCAGTTATAATGAGGGGTGGAGGGTGCATATCCCGAAAGAGCTGGCGATATTTCCCAATAGCCACACAAAATCTGATCAAGGTGTGATTGCAACCCACAATCACCACCTGGGTGGATATCCTAATTTTGGATACGAAGAATCTCGGTCAAAGTGCAACATTTAGATTTTCGGCCTTAGAAACAGTTCACGGGCTAGATCCCCTCACAAGAGTTGGGTGACTCAAGGAGGGATTCGCAGAACAACCGAACATCAGCCTTCGACCCTTCACGAGTATCTCCCTGCCTTATGGTGTAGGAACACTTGACTTGGAGGATTTGAAAGTTCCCTATTTCTCAACTTCTATTGTTTGAAAATGTGAGAACCTGATAGTGAAGGGTTATTTGGATTCCTACCCTCGAGATCCTACCTAGACTAAAAAAATTCTTTTGGCACATCCTGTGGAGGAAATTTAGTGTGTTCTTAGAAAAATTTTGAATGTGATGGGTTGAGAGATTGGGGTCATGGACCAACCTCGTTTGAATTAATTTGGTGTGGATAATTTCCAAAGAAGTAGTCGGATCTTTTGGAATTCCTTTGGGGAAATCCTACTTTGACCTCCACTATTCTAATAGAAATTGTGTGTGTGAAGAGTGGATTTGTGTGCAATAAAGTGAAAAGTGTGAAAATGTTTTAATAAGTTAAGTGTGAGATTGCAACATGTTGACTTCATGTGGTCCTTACAAATCTTCTTACCTAGCTTACTATGTGTCTTTGGTACAACCTTATGGAATATTTAAAGCCCTAAATAACTAGCAATGTAGACATATGGGTCCTTACAAATCCTTTAAACTCCCTAAAATGTTGTATATACTAAGAAATCTTTGAAACTATCCTAGAATTGTAGACATGTGGGCATGTATGGGCCCGTTACTTTGATCTTTAAACTTCCCTAGATTTTGATCTAAACTAAGAAAGATTTTTAAGAAACTATCCTAAGATTGCAAACATGTGGGCATGTATGGGACCTTACAAAGCTTTAATATGGTTTCAAAAACTAAGAGGAACCCTCGGGGGGCTTTGTCCTCTCCTAAAGATTTTTTAAGGGAGATGAAATGTCCTTTTAACCACCTTTATGATTTCCGAGATCACACGAGGGTGCGGGGGAAGAGCATACTTGAGGGTTAAAATTAACTTCTAGTCCCAATTTAAGTGATTGAGTATGAAAAGCAATAAATTCAACTTAAAATTTTAAAAACCAAATGAGCCATCCATGTGGCAACAAAGAAAAAGAGGAGAATAGTGATTCTTTTTACCCCTAAGTGCCTATGTTAACTAACCTTTCTTATGAGAATGGACTCTAAGTGGAGTGTAGTTTCCTTACAAAGTGCAGGAAAATAAAAATCTGAAGGCTAGGGGCCCTCAAACCATTCATAAAAACCCTTACAATGTGAAAAAATGGGACTTATGCACGGGTCATAGTTCTGGCAGGCGTGCAAAGGGTGCACAATGAACAAAGGAATGAATCTTGTTTTGTGCATAGTGCACAGAGTGCGCATCTGTGGGCCTTGAAAGCCACACACTTCCTGTCACGTATCGGGGGGTAAATTTCCAAGTGAAATACTCCTTCCTCAGCTTTGAATTTTGACTTTGGCAGGTTGGGCTAGGTCGGTTTTGGTACCTGCAAGTCAAAAAAATCAAAATGAAGTGCTCTCAAGACTTAAATAGGGAGGAATTTGATACTGATCCCTTGGAATTTGTCACTTGGGTGACCAAAAACACAACATTTGCATGTTTAGATAAGCCTACTAAACAAGATAGAAGTTTGTGAGTTGGTTATACAAACCAAATACACATGAAAAAAAAGAAATACAAATAAAAACAACTAAGAAATAAATGTTAGAAAGCTTGAGAAACTTAGAACCATGAAAATAAAAAAATGACCAACATATTGCTACTAATGGATCAATAGATTGATAGGAAAAACACCATAGAGAAAGGAAGAGACTTATGAGTCCCCTCTTCCTCCTTGGGAGGGCTCTTGAGTTCCCTAATTAAGAGTTCTTATATTCATACAATGGAAGAAATGGAAAATGCCAAAGAAAAACAATGCATATTCCCTCAAGAGGTGAGTGGAATGGCCTATTGCAATGGTGCTTGAAGGCTTCAAAGAGAAAAGAGGATTCTCAAAGAATAATTCTTGTCGCATAACAATACCTTGAAGATCTTATTTTCTTAGCACACCCATGACTCTTATTTATAGCATCCATTCATCGCAAAATGTAATTAGTTCATAGTGTGAACAAGGGACCTTTTAGGGCACCCTCTATCCCTTAACCAACCTCCAAGCTATATTTCACTCAGATATGAGTGTCAAATCATGTTGGGGGTTGGAACAGAAGTGGTTGAGGGGCCAACAAGATCCATAAATGTGTCGTTCATAGAAGTGCATGACTTTTCTCATAGACAGACATGCATTTTGCGCACAATGCACATTGAGGCATGTGTTAGCCTGCGCATTGTGCCCACGCTTCCTTTGGTGAATTTGCGCACTTTGATTTTTGACCCAATTATATAGTTTTTTCCTTTTGATGGATTTTGGTGCTATAGGTGGACTAATTGTTGTTGGCATTGATGTTTTTCTTCAACCATTGTGTGCAATGTTGTGGACGATTTTTCAGTGATAACATGGGGTACCAATAGAGATTACAAGGGTGTCCAACTAGGTGACACTACTTTTTTTCCCTATGTGTATTTTTCCCCTACCACAATTTTACGCATTAAATAACAAAATTTAAAGACACCATAACATGTCTCTAGCCTAAAAATCGTGCTAAAATTTGCATGTGTGTTGGCTCAGGAAAGATATCTAATACCACTTGTATCGATCCTTAACCCTTAGACTTGAATCTCATACAAGGTATTCAAAGAATATAAATGTAGAAAAACAAATACAAGAGGCACAAGATGAAATGAATGAAATTGTACCTTGTATTACTGATTATAAGAGAAAGAAATCAATGGTCACTTGCCTCTTAAGGTAGGGAAACCTTTTGCTAAGCAGATCTCCAATTACAATAATACTAGACAAAATCATTCCATAGCCTCCTATCGCTTTAAATAGATTCTCAATAGAAAAACCCTAGCTACTTTTGGCCCCATCATTAATAAGTGCCAACTTCCTAGTGTGTCTTATTTAATAAATATGAGCCTTTTATATTAAATAACTATCCACTACAATCTAATGAGTCGTATTCAAAGAAGATGGTTGCATACATTAATTGACTAACTCCTAAGTAACCTAAATTAGGGAGGTTAAGGTAGGACCCTAACATACAAGATGCTCCTAACCTCACACGTCAAGGGGCAACTCTTATCACCCCAATTTCTCTCCTTTGAGACATTCAAGTGAACATAGTTAGAAGCATAAAAAAAAGATACAACTCATACATTACAAGCTCTATAGACCAATTATGGGCTATGAAGCAAGGCCTACTCACCAGAGGATTCCTCCCATGAGTTGCATGGAATATCCATCTGATGCTTGCACGATTTGCATGGAAAAACCCCCAAAACCCATGTGACCTTATGTAAATAAAAAGGAAGTCCCCATGGCACATAAATTCTAAGGACAAGCCCAAACAACAAGGTAGTGGTGATTGCATCCCTATAGAACCTCCCATCACCACTCATCCACCATAACTTATCACCCCATCATGCATTTAATTGGCATTGCGATGGATGGAAAGACTGGTGGTTCTTAGGCTATAAATACAAAGTTTGGGTGTATCCATACAACAGAGTTATGTTGTTGGATATAGTGTGAAGGCTCGCATGCCCCGAGCATTAATCCAAGGTAGAGCTACGTGGGTGCCCTATGGATTTGTTGATGTTAGGAAAGTAGCAAAGAAAGATAAAGAAAGGTCAACAAGTAAGAGATGCATGTCAAGCAAGAAAGTCTATATGGGGGAACAAGCAAGCTTAACTACTATGTAAGGATGACAATAATTAAACTATGAAAATATAGACAAGAGTGGTAAATATAACTATAATGTAGTGATATAATAGCTATATTATGAGGTTAGAAACAAGCAAGTCCTAATTATCATATTAGTGAAACAATAACTATAGCATGTAATAAAGAGTGAGTTATTCTAATGATAGTACTCATAGTCAAATAATAAAACCATTAGTGAGAATTAAGAGTAAGAGAGAGATACCTATATATTCTCTTGTAGGCACAATGCAGTAATGTAGGCACATGTTGGAATGAGTTGGAGACTCACATCATAGAGATTAATATCTTTCCCCGAGTAGGGTAGGGATAGGGACATTGGCTCTCAAGGAAAGGGATAAGGATATGCCATAAGGATAAAGGGAGGTGGTGACACTAAGATACTCCTAGCAAAGACAAGATAAGAGAGCCAACAAAGCTAGTTTGGTGTTAGAAAATGCACAAGGTAGCATATGTTAGGTAAAGAGCTAACACAAGTATAAGAGGTGACATACACAATTCTAATAAGTGAGCAAAGGAGGTTACATAAACCGATATAGGGCTAACATAGGCATGGATGTGTCATACATTAGTCAATGACATATTGTGAGTCATATGCCACATATAATAATCCAAAGATGATGTGACCATGGAGATGAAATACATCAGTTAAGTACCAAATTCGATTAGGGAAGGTGATATACATTAACACAAAATTGACATGAGTAAGGAGATCAAATACAACATTACACTAGAGAGGGTGAGAGGTGAGAGGACGGGGATGTCAACATCACAAAAGGGACCACATAGATGCAAGCTAAGGGATGAAACCAATTGAGGGTGACATCTCAAGAGACAAATCAAGGAAGTGTATGTTAATGCTCACTAGGGAGGAGTCATTGTTGGTAGGGTCATACTTGACATAATGACCTAGGAAGGATTAAGCCACCAACAATGTGACCAAGGCTATGACCCTTGTCTCTAATGTTTGAGGGACAATGGCAAGGGGAAATGTAAGAGAGCATGAGATGCCAAGTAATAGGAAAGATAAGAAGAAATAAAAGGATGAGTGAGCACTACCAAGGTAGTATATGGCTAATGTTGACGAGAAGAGGCCCAATATAGCCCCTCAAAGGTCCCACCTAGGATGTGGCTTTATTCAACTTGATAAATCCATATTGAAATATGAGACCCTTCCAAGGTTATAAAATTCATCCCAAACCATGAGAAAAAAATGAGGAAATATTTGAGAGAGGGAGAGAAATAGGAGGTGTTTCCCCTAGTATCTTGAGGCAAGTGTGACTAGGAAAGGAAGAGAGAGTCAACCCACTTTGTGATTTAGATGAGGGTGGTTATGATGAGGAGTATATATTGGACCTAGGAAATGAGCTCATAGGTCTTCCAAAGGTGTTTTGTAGCATTAATATTCCTCAAAGTATAACAACCTTTGGTTCAAAAGATGCTTGACATGTGATAATAACACCACCTTATAGCTTTGGATGAAAGGGGGAAGGGGTAATGACTTTAGACAGAGGCAAGGGTTAATCAAACTTGGGCATACTTCTCGGGGCATGGTACTTGAACATGGGTTGGATGCCCCACCAATAAGACTCATACTAGTTTGAATAATTATGTTTTGGAAAGGGAGTTCCAAAGGAGGAGAAATGAGTGGTAGTTGGTTGAGATGGTAAAACATCCACCTTGGGGGGAGGACAAGGAGGAGTAGAGGGGAGATATCTATAGTCTATTGGTGATGTAATGTTGATATTTTCATCTTTTAAAGGGGTAAGGGTGGAATGGAATTCAACACACAATCACATGGTTTTAGACAAGCTCTGAGCATCGGAGAAGGAAGGAGGGAAGGGTCTCAAGAAGAATTTTGGGTGATGAAACAAGGCATTAAGATAAGAAAGGAACCTCAGTTGTGAGGAAAGGGACACATCCCATGGAAGGGAAAGGTATTATAACAATGATACCTAGGATAATAAATCCTCATATATTTTGGAGATCTAGGACACTTATAGGAGTGGGGAAGACAATTGGAAACAACAAAAGAGGACTTGATAGTCCAAGGAACAAGGGAAAAGAGAGAAGAGAGAGGGGAGATGGGAGCTTTCACTCAAGAGCAGGGAGAGTTGATGAGAATTAATCCCTAAAGAAGTTTCCAACACTTAGCGAGTGATCAGATGAGGGTGGGTGTGGAATACCACCCAAGTAAACATACACTACTAAAATTGAAAGAGAGGAGAGTGGATTTTTCACTCAGTTTTAGGGCCAAAAAGAGATCAAACCTTAAGGTGATACAAAAGAGGAACAAAAAAGAGGAAAATACACTAAGTTAATTAGGACCTTAAGTTCTTGTTAATGTAACCAAGGATTGTAGGTGATTAGGGTACTTCACTTAAAATTAAGATCGGGTTTTACTAGTAAACATGATGAAAGAGAGTCAACTAAATAGGGTTAATTAAACAACAATTCCTTTAATGAGATAGAAATCCTAATGCTAGAAATGCATAGATAAGAATGGAAAGAACTTAATCATACTTTATTATTGTAGGTGATGAATCTCTTTGGGTTGAAGAGGAGAGTCACGATGGGTCTGCAAGAGTGATCCATGTCCCAAAAGATCCTACACACAAAGCTACAAATGCATGCAAGACAAGACTTGACTTGATATATAATACAAAGGTATATAAGTGCAATATTACTAATAAACACTAGATCTAGTGTTGTAAATACAAATCAATAATAATGTAGAGTAGATAAAATCCAGATCCCTTAATAGGGATGATACCAAGCTTTTCTTGGTTGCAATAGAACCTCCCTTGAGGATGTAGAGATGAAACTTCCAATGTATGAGTGGAACTAATCCAATGAAGTTTCATAGGGTGAGTCAATAAAAATTGAAAGGTTGGAGCCAAGCTACCCACAAGAGATCCATGTGTAGGAATTAGAGATATAGGTATAAGTATCCCAAGGGATTAAGAGAGGTTTTATTTATAATATCAATGTGTACCTAGTGTGTACCTATAGATTATGGTTTTCAAACATAGAATAACATAAGAGGCTTTACAAAGAGGAATTGAAAGGTATAAATATGCAAGGGAGAGACCTCAAGGCATAGGAAAATTTTAGGTTGGTCATTAGAGGTCCCAAACCATATGAAACCATCATATAGCACCTATTGACTATGTGTGATGTTTTTTGGTATGACAATGCCATGGGTATTTAGGCCCAGAAGGACTCTTCATTCCACGTGCCATGGATTCACAATCAGGTACTCCAAGGAAACCCATGGTACACTTTCTACCAAGAGATCAGATGATATGAACAAGAACTTTTTTTGAGCTCAATAGGCTCAATGACCTTTGGTACTAAGTTGAGGTCAAAATTTTGGATATGTTTTATGATGATGTAGTTATCAATCAAATTGCTACTTTATGATATCGTATGGAAGGCCAGAGCGCCACTGAAAAATAAAATTGTGACACACACACATTTATGAAGAAAAAAAATCTTATATTTGATATTTCCAAGTAGAAATTAGAATATACATTGTTTGGCTAAGATGGCTCCAAAAAAGGGAGTGAAAAAAAAAAATCTCTAGTGTAGGGTCATACATGACATAGACATCAAACATCTAACAAAAACACATGG
>JZKD02S2077756.1:14805-29792 GCA_000966675.3 Picea glauca | reverse complement strand
ATATATATATTCCATAATGAAGCAAATGCTTCTCACGAATCCATAATTAAATTACACACGGTTATTCTTTTAACAAACATAGAGACATATTTAACAAAGACTCTAGCTAGAGCAACTAGAAACATAACCAATGGCTAAAAGAGAGGCTTCTAAGCTTAAATTATAAAATAATTATCCTTGTACTCCTACTCTTTTAGAATTCATTCTTGTAAGGATAAGGTTTCCTTTGAGAATTTGTCTTCTTGATTATTGGAATCTTGGTAAATATGAGTGAAAGTAATATCAACAAACATATTTCCCACCTCCCTCACTTTGTTCATAGTTAGAGATAATACAATATTTTCAATTATATATCGACCATTTTCCCAATCCATGATAAGCTTTGAGTTCCACATAAACTAAAGTTCTCCAAGACCTTTCTTGAAAATATTAAGAGAGTTTTGCAAGAACTTTCTTTTTAGAAAATATTAAGGCAATCTAGAGGAGAAAAATTCAGCTCTATTTTTTGAAACCACCCTAACACAACATTTAAAATAAAAATAATAACATTGATTTAGAAAAAGGAAGGCTATGGTACTACTATTACATAGGGTCCCTTTACTAGTGCCATCAAAGAAGACCTAGGCCTTTTCCTTGTTTATTGATAACTCTTTTAGAATCCTCATAGGTTTATCCAAGGTGGGATTCCAACTACCTTCATAAAATACTCTTATCTTGTGAGCCATAATTGCAAGAGATAAATTGATGCATTAAAAAACCATTTGATTCCTAAATTAAACCAAATTCCCCAAAGAAAAAAATGAGGAAAAGTTCTAAATACATACAAAGATCTATCTTGATGCCATAAGCACTTCAATAAATATTATTTGTCCCACATATTTATGCCATCCAAACCTTTTAAATAATGGAAGACATCTCATCAAACTATTCTTGAGAAATAACATTTTACAAATAGATGATCAACTATCTCAATATCTTCCTTACCATTGTGTTGGGTCAAGATATTATTTTCCAAGGCCGTCCAAAAGAAAAATTATATCTTTAAGGGGCAACCTAACTTCCAAGCAACTTTCCACCACCATATTTTTTCTCCACTCGCCCCTTCCTCCACACTTGCCAAGTAGCATGTATTTGTAGTTGGAATACCTAGAGATTTATTTTTTTTCCATTTTAGTTCATCCTCATTGTTTATAAGCATTATGGTATTGTGCTTAACAAGACCCACATATTGTTCCCATTCTTTAGCCATAGCCCCTTCAAGATTTAAATAGCCTGCATGTTTGATTTTTCCTAGTCCATCTTAAGTTACCAAGGGTGGTATCCTCTATCTCTATATATATGTGTGTGAATGAAAGACCTTAGTGTCAAAGTGTTGCCCCTTTAATGATTAATGAATATTGTCCTTGGGGGTTCTAAATGTGGAAGAAGGGGTTGCTTCTTCCTTAGATTTTCTCATCATATTTCATTTTCATTAAATATGGGGAAAGGAAAAAATAATTGGGTTGCGTTATTGGCTTTAGTAATAATCCTAAGAATTGTTAATGAGACAAATATGGTAATATTCAGGTTTATGAAAACTCAAAAATCATTGTGAACTAGTTGAATGGCAAATCCTCTTTGCGGAATTGAGTCATCTAGCCATCATGGATGAGATAATAGTTTTGAGGAGTGAATTTTACTCAATCTCATTCTCACACGTACTTTGTGAGCACAAATCCAAATCTAAATATCTATCATAAGTTGGACTTTCTTTGGACGCTAGAGTAGTGACTATGGTGAAAGAGAATAAGGGTGTCACTATAATCTTTCCTCTCATTCATTTTATTTAGTGATATTTTTTGTTATATTTTCCATTATCATCACTAGTTTCTATCAGTTTTTAGATTTATGTGATCGGTGTTAAGGGTTCTTTCATAGTTAATAGGTTGTGTTTTCAAGGTTGGGGATGAAATGACATTATATAGCTTTTGTTATGGAGCAATTCATGCTAGTATTATAGGTTTTCTTTTTGCAGATTTATTTGGTCCAATTCCATGGACAAATTTTGTGGTTTGACAATATGGACTTGTGTTTATGCAAGAATATGGAATGTAATGTATTTTGTTATATATATATATATATATATACAAAAAAAAATTCATGGGAAGTTTTTCGAGTACTTCCCCACATTTCATGGATGGTAAACGGGGTAAACCGTCAGTCTTGATTACAGAGCCTCATCTCGAGGGAGTCAAGAGAGTTGAACCAATGACCTCCCCAACTGATCACTAGGGGAGATATCTCACGTCTGGATCAAGACCGCTTGAGCCAACCCTCAAGGATATATATATCAACTTATGTCATGTGTAATGTAATTGTTAGGCACAAACATTATGCATATCCCTCACACTTAGTTGTAGAATGCATCCCACTTCTCTCGATGCAATCATTGAAAATAATCAAAAGCACTAAAGTTTAATTTAATATTGATGTTAATTGGTGATCAAATTTGGTTAATTGACTCTAATAAAAATACAAATAAATATATTGAAACTACAATTCAGAGGTGACTTTGGTTCTTGATATTTCTTTTCCAAGGAATACCTTGTGGATTTCCCTCATTTCCCTAGAATATCCAAATCAAGGGGGGCTCAACCGCCAACGACAATAACAATTAGTAACTTTGATGGACTCGATCATTTTTTAATCTATGACCTATAGCTTCCTTATGGTAACATGCTTGGGATAGATGGTTCAAATTATTGAGCTAACCCTTGGAGTTTACTGCTAATTGATATATCAAGCAACTTGTCAATAAATATATTCAAATCACTTTTTTTTGTAGGTAATATATCTTGTTGGAAGTCTTCCCGACACTTCCCCTCATTCTAAGGATGGTGCCCAAGGTAAACCCTAGATTCTTTAGGGCACAAGGCCAGATCAACAACTCATGAATCGATCATTTATACTCCATAGTCATGTAACACCCCATATTTGGCCTTAGGTAGTTAGAAATACATAAACATTGGCACCAATCCCCAAATGTTATAAGTAAGTGAATTAATTATGTGAAAAGAAAAAATTAATAATAATAATAATAATAATAATCTTATTTTAAGGTCACAGCCAAGGCACACACCAAATTGGTGTATGATACCCCCTCCTCCCAGCGATTTGACTGGTAAAGTCTATTGATGTATACATACCCTACCCCCCTTTGGATTTGAACTTGTGACGTCTTAGGAGGAAACACATGTTCTTAACCATTAGGCCCACTCAGGTTGTATACGTCTAATTAATTAAGTAAAATTAATTAGATGTAATGATTGTGATTAATGAAGTTGATTAAATGAAATCAGAATTATTTAGATGTAATGATGGTGATTAATTAAGTTGATTAAATTAAATAAGTTGATTAATTTAATTAAGTTGATTAATTAAGTTAGATTTAATTATGATATAATTAATAGAATAAATATTTCAATTAAATAATTGAAATGTTTATTGTTAGGTGTGTGTGTACACACACACTAGTGGTGTGTATTGTTTGAAAGGACTAAAAGTATGTGGGGTATTGATGATTTATGAAATGAAGTTAAGGGAATGGATAAAGGGGATGTCAGGAGGAGACATTCAAGGAAGAAAAGGGCGATGGAAGAAGGAGGATAAGAAGGAGGAAAGGAAGAAATTAGGGGGCATTTTGTTGGAGAGGTATTCATTCGAAAAGAGTTTATTCATAGTGGGGAAAATTGAAATTTGAGAAGAAGAAGAAGGAAATTGGGGGAGCTTGGACATTTGGGCATACTGGATTGGGCTATGTTGTTGGGAATTTTGGGCATGGAGGGTCAGGAAACCGCAAGGATTTCCTAGAGCTAGGGAGTCGGTGAGGTTGTTCCTAGCTGGAAAGGAAGTGAACTATTCAATTGGGAAGAGGAGTAGAAAGGGAAAAGGAGAAGAAAGGACCAAGGGAGCTACTCAATTCAACTGGACTAAATATCAAGTTTCATTTACAACCCAACTTAAATTTCCTTACAAAAATGAAAAAGTAGAATTCTCATTACAAACAAAAATTTACATTGGAAAGCAGAATGTGTGTACAATCCATTTAACTCTAAGCCCTTGTAGGGAAGAGGCCTCACAAGACAATTGGCTCACTAAGAGAAAGCATGTCATAAAGTAGGATTTGAACCTAGGTAGGGAGGATAACAACTTTTCCTCACAACCACTCGAGCTACACCATTTTGACTATTCAAATCACCTTATAAACATATATCTTTCTTTTTTATTTTTTAATTTAATTCCAATTAATTTATTTATTTAACATCAATAAATACATTTATAATGTTAATTCTTTTACTTTCTATAAATTAATAAAAAAAAATTGGTTCTCGATATCCAATTACCACAAACTCATCCTCCTCCTAAGATATACATGTTTGTGTCCCTTTGAATAACACACAATATTTTACTACAATCTTGGATATCTTCACTTTCATTTCTTTGGAATTTTTTATTAAATCATGTGATCTAATAATTTTTTTACTATATAAATTGCCTTATCCTTCCTTATTACTATATTATGACAAACGTTATCCTTCCTTACATTCCAATTTAGCCTACATCACCAAACATCCCAATCTATTCTAATATGTTAGAGTTTAAGCGCTGACAAAAGTTACCTTGGCCTTAGTTTCCAATTTAATTGACATCACCAAAGATCCTAGGGCCAATTATTAACTAGGGACAATGATAATAATGAACACCGAAAGTGGAAATGGTTGTCTTTTCTAAATGATCAACCCATTGAACTTAGTGCAAGGAATCAAATAATTGCATCACATAGGTTTATATTGCATAATATATGTATGTATAAGAAGAGGTGAGTGTCTTTATAATATAAGTTTGTATAGTTGTCCCTCTTTCATTCGAAAAAAAATAAGGTTTTAGGTGAATTTTAGATTTGTGTTTTGAGTCGGCAAAGTTAAGAGCTTACATTTAACATTGATCCATGTTCTTATTATAAATTGGCTGGTCTATGATACTTAAATTTATAATTAATGAAAATGGTTTAGATTTAAATTTGTAATTAGTGAAAAGTCACGTTCTCATGCTGGCTTGGAATATCATCATTCAATAATTCAAATTATAACCTATATCTATTCATAGGTGAGGAGGTATAATCATATTTACCACCATTCCCATTCTAAGTTAAGGTTGGATAGTCACTTTTACCTATTTTTGTTATTTTTCTAGTAACAAAATGTTAAAAATAAGAATAGGGGGCAACTGAGTTCATTTTGTATTTTCCATTTTTATTGTAGTTTTTGAACTTTGGGGATGATAATATGTTGTTTGTTATATCTATGTTGAATTAGAAACTCGGTATTAGTTGATGCTTATAGTTTGACATTTGGCACATGATTTGGGTATGCATTAATCACATTATATGCCAGAAGCTTTAGGAAAATGACAGGAACAAAGACAGACATAGATGATGGAGATACATTTGGAGTTACTAATAGTAGGTAAAGTATAGGGAAGATTTATAAGAGAATACTGAGAGGACTAGTGATAAGTTGAAAATATAAATTAATCTTCTTTAAAAAAAAATTATTATAATCAGATAGTGTCAAATAATGTTGAAAATAAAATAGCGTGAGGGGTTAGTTTAATCAGTTATAGTTAACGTTAATCATTTGGTTAGCCCCAACAAGTGTTTGGCTCAAATCCCATAGATGAAGTGCATCAGTCTATTAATATGTAAGTTATATTACCTCATCTCGAACAATAATTCATAATTATTGATATTCTTACCTTACACGCTGACATGGAGACGTTTAATGCTCTATTTGGTCCCATAAGCTCATTTGGTGCATTTCCACAACATTTCTTGAGTGTGCAATCATATTGTCTTAAACTACTTTTTTAGCAAGTAATGGAGATAAATTGGTACTATTAATATCAATGATAATATTCCATTTAGAAAATTATTATCTCCCCATCTTTAACAAGTGTGAAAGCGGAACTGCTTATTTCCTACCTCCATGAGAGGAGATGGTTTCAAGAAGGTAAGAATTAATTGAGTTTGGAATTGATGTGAGGTACCAACCATCATTATAAGTATATGATAATAACCATTATCTCATGTCATGTTACTAATACAACTATTTCATATTGTAACATGGAACGTCTCAAAGTTATAAGTGGAATAAATTTTGCTTCATAATGCTAGAAAACACCTTACCTTGTATATTTGTATAGTTGTGTTGACGGATAGATGTGTGTTGACCTCTGGCCCCATCATCCTTTTGATAATAATAATAATAATTTATTGACCATTAACTAGACTCTAGTGATTTCTTGCTTATTATTGTAGGCCTCCATCTCAAAACATAGCCACCTCAATGGCCTTTTGAAGGGATTGAAAAGAAACCTGGTAATGATAACACGGAGTTAGACAATAGGAGGATGAAAGCAAGCCAGTAAGAAGTAACAACCCACACTAAGTAGACCTAGATTTGGGTGCAGTTTCTCTTGCCAAAGTAGATCTTTGCTTCAATCTCGAGCCTCCATATTCCAGTGATAGTGACTCAGGTCCAGTGTAGCAAGATCCTAGTAAGAGCGATATCAATAGTGAATAATCCAATGTAGATGCATCTAATGGGTAAAAACACTTATGTGTCTCATAAATTGGTCAAACATAAAATTAGAAAGATTCCCATAATCAAATTGAGGAGTTAGCCTATCGAAGAGTGAGTTTAAATGATTAGAAGGTAGATCATTAAAGTATTTTCCATTAAGTTAGGGTCTTCGACTTTTTTAGAGTCCATCGAGGTTTTGACAAAGCGATGAGCCAATGAAGTAAGAGGATTGTTAGGACTAATGTCCCTCATCGCCCTTGTGAATAGCTTAAGAGAATTTTTTCAAAAGAGAAAATATAGCTTTGCTATGTGAGGCACCCTACCATGGCATACTCTGGCATTGAGTATCTCATGGTTGCCAAGGTTTCAAGATTTGAAAATAGTACATTGTCTGATAATAGCCTTTGCAAGACACATTTTGATAGATGAGGGCACAAATGTTTTAATGCACAATTGGTTTTGTAAGGACATGATGTAGACATTCGATTCTTGTGAAAGTATCCAAGAAAATCAACAACAATTTTTAAATAACCAAGCTAGGTTTATTGTAATTTGCATGATTTATAAAGCCCAAGCATATTAATATTGATGACTCTATCTTAAAGCATAGGTCTCATGGAACAAAAAAGGATTTGTTTGTTCAATTATAATTGCATAGAAAAACTAAGCACCATTCATACTCGGGTATAAGTCTTGACATTAAAAACACAACTACTAAACATTTTTACATCTTGTTAAAAATAATTAAAAAGATCATATAACAGAGTAGGATAATTGGGCGAGGAGCACAAGCATTGCTCTTAATAGAGTTATGTGCTCTTATTCAAGAGGTATGTGTTTGTTTTAGAGTATTTGTTGTTGGTTCCACCAACGGATTCAAACGTAGAGAAGAAGCGTGTCATAGACAATTCCCATGATGTAGAGAAGAAGCTACCTCCCAAGGTTGAGAAGGAGTTGCCTTGCTAATCATATTTCTTCAATCTCTATAGATAAATTCATATTTGTGATAAAAAGTCTGAAGAATCACAGTTCTAAGACACAGATAATGCCCTGTCCATAAGTCTTTGATTTTTCTTGTTTACCCAAAAAGAACTAGAAAATCACAGACGATTATGTGCCCTCAACATCATAACAATTTGAAAAACAAACAACATTTAATGTTCACTGGTAGCACAAAATGAAGATAGTTAGAAAGCGTAACAAGCAATATCTAAATGACCATGCAAAGCCATGCCAAGAGTGGAGGGTGTCCAAAGTTCAAAACATGCAAGCCAAAAAATCATGAATGACAGAGGCACAAACTGATAAATTGATCCCTAACAATATGTGATACCAATAAAAGAGTAAGAAAAATAAAACTAAAACTAAAACATAAGATAAATGAAAGAGTAAAAACTAAAACATAAGATACTTTTTAATATGATAGTAAAAACTAAAACATAAGATAAATGAAAGAGTAAGAAAAATAAAACAAAAACTTTTTAATATGATAGTTAAAAAAAAAAAAATATGTTTACACAATTTTCTAGACAAATTGGTTATAATATTCCTTACTTAAACATAGAATAGTAAACCACATTGACAAGTATGTCGGGGCTAGATGCGAAATGGCAAGCTTTGCACAAAAAAAAAATGGGAGTTATAGTAGTAGGTTGGAAATTTTGACCCTATGTCGAGTGGGTGAGATTCCCCCGAGTTATCAATTCCCCCAACTGATCCATACCCTAAAAAACACTAACAAATATAATTGTTTATGTTCATTGAATATCATTTATAAATTATAATACATTGTCATCATTCTACCTTGTTATGGTGTGATTGAATTGATTTTTAACACATTTGATTGCTTCCCTTGGGGTTATGCTACATCTCCTTCATTTATACCATTGATAAAAACAACCACCATATAAAGTGTGCTTCTCGGTCGCCAATTATGGGAACATGTTTTTTCTTCCTTATCTCGTACGCGACTTTGAGTACACTATGAAATGATATATCAAGCAACTTGCGCACCTTATACACTCTATTTAACTTTATCTTTTTTATTTATTTTTATTTGTTTAATTTGTTTGAGGTTGATGCATTAATAATATCAATTACTTTATGGCCTTTTGGGATGGGTCGGAAGGATGTCCCTTTCTAAATTTTAAATGTCTAATTTATAAAACATTTTCATTCTTTTGTTAGGTATGAATTTCATTTCATGTTTGTGTTCTTTATATATATCACACTTTTCAGGTGGTGTGGTATAATCTTTCGTGGATTTAAATTTTTTGATAATTTTCTATTTTATATAAAGACCGTCTTATTTATTAGGTTTAATATTTTTTTTACAATTTTATTAAAAAAGTATTTTTAAGTATAATTTTTTGAAATAATTCATCTTTAATATATTTGATATTTAAAAATTATATTTTTATAGTTTATTTTATTTTAAACATGTGTCAAGCTCTTTGATAATGGAGAAAAATCAATTAAAAGAGATCAACCACGTTTCTCTCATATACATCAACAAGATGTTTTACACCAATTTGAATCTTAGTTGTTGTTTGTATGGTGATGTCCACTCCCAACCATCTGCCATAATCAAATAAATGGAATCTATATTGAAGTTGATATTTGTATTTTTTTTTTATCGTGTTATTAATGATGAATGAACTATTTATGTATATTCACTCAAAACATATAAATACAAAAACACAAAAGTTGATATAAATTTTATTTATATATTAAAACTCTATATATATAAGCTATCAGTTTTATATTAAAATAAAGAGGTAAAAAAATTACAGTTGTTTTATTGTTGGGCTATTGTTTGGTTTGGGAAACTAGCCATGCAACGGAACATTTGTTTCAATAGGCTTGTGGTCTCGTACATATCAAAAATTACATTGCAAGATTTTATACAATGTCTATCCTTTAACTGATGAGGAGTTTGATGTCTTATGTCTTTTGTGTTATAGCTATACATACTAAAAAGGAAGAGAAATCTTGCCAAGACAATTAAACAACAAAGGGGGATCGTCATGAGGAACCTGGGGGGTTTTCTTGTTGATGGTGTTGAAGTTGATTCCATCTTTAGTTGCGATGGTGTTGAGCTTCTTGTCCAATAATTGATTCTACAACTGAATGAATTCAATCTGCCTGGACAGATCATTGTTGTTGGTTGTGGAGCTTGATTATCTTCATGATTTGTAGGTCTTTGTTTTTAGCCGTGTTTATACCCCATGAAGATTGTACACCCCGGAATACTATACACCCATCCACGCGGGGGTGTTGCAAGGGGGGCTTGCCCCTGCGGGGTCCGAGGGGCTCATCCCCCCAGCTGAGGGGTCCGGGGACAAGCGGGCCCCTGAAGGGAAAAATTCCTTGTAAATGTATATTGTAATTTCATAGTAAATCTGGATTGTTCATTATAAGGTCACAGATCTAATGGTAGAAGTTATGTTAGTGTTTTTTTCCCTAGAAGGCAACCCTCTTTTATGAGGGAATTATATTTTGGTTGTGTATTATTGTGAATATTGTATTATGAGAGAGGATAATGTGAGAGAAATAAGAGGATGTTACAACAGGTGTGTTGTGGGTTGTATCCCTTCATTTTGTTGGATAATAAAAAGGATGGACCTGGCAATTTCTCTAGTGGACGTAGCCCACACTGGGTGAACCACATATATATGTGTCTTTATTGTATTGTGGATCTTATGTGTTTTATTCCCACATTTGTTTTATTTTATTGCTCTGCAATCCTGTTTTTCTAACAACTGGTATCAGAGAGAAATGTAACTCGCAGGAAAAGAGGGTTCCTGGTTCGAGTGGGAGCAATGGTGGAAGATGGAAAGTTTAGGGTCGAGATATTTAATGGCCAAAACTACTAGTTATGGAAGATCCAGATGGAAGATTGTTTATATAAGAAGGATCTATTCCTACCATTGGGTGGAATAGCAAAGAAGCCGACAACCATGAAGGACGAAGAATGGGAGCTTCCTGACATAAAGGCACTAGGAACGATACGGTTGAGCCTAGCAGCGTAGGTGGCTTTCAATATTTCGAAAGAAAAGACAACGAAGGAGTTGATGGACACATTGGCTAAACTGTATGAAAAACCCTCGACGTCCAATAAGGTATTTCTAATGAAGAGATTATTTAATATGAAGATGTCAGAAGGTGGGTCTGTTGCAGATCATTTAAATGAATTTAATGCGGTCACTAATCAGCTAAGTTTTGTAAAAGTGGACTTTGATGATGAGGTCAGGGTTCTTCTAATCTTGTGCTCATTGCCAGAAAGTTGGAACAACTTGGTCATGGTTGTAAGTAACTGTGTCTCGGGTTCAAACACTTTAAAATTTAATGATGTTGTTGGTGTTATCCTTAGCGAGGAAATGCGATGGAAAAGCACAGGTGAGACATTAGGTAATGCGTTAAACATGGAGAACAGAGGAAGACAAAAGGATAGAGGAAAGGGCTCAGGGAACCGTGGGAATTCTAGGAAGGAAAGATCCAAATCCAGACTGGGAAAGATAGAGAGTTGTAATTGTGGGAAGAAAGGACATCTGAAGAAAGATTGTGGAGCTCCAAAGAAACAAAGAGATGGACAACAGGGGAAAATCAGGAAGCAAATGTAAGAGGTGATGTGTTAAAATATGCTTTGATTCTTTCTGTAGATGGTATTTCTAAGTCTTGGGTAGTATATTTAGGGGCTTCATTTCATTCCACACCCCATATGAAACATTTTCTAGATTATGTTCAAGGTGATTTTGAATAGGTTCATTTGGGTGATGATGCACCATGCAAAATTGTTAGAATGGGAAAGGTAAAAATAAAGCAAAGGAATAGAAACCGATGGTTTTTGAAAGAGGTAAGACATGTCCCAGATCTAAGGAAAAATCTAATTTCAACAGGTAGTTGGAAAGTGAAGGTTGTATATCTATATTTACAGATAAGGCGTGGAAGGCCACCAAAGGATCACCGGTGATAGAAAAAGGAGAGAAGGTAGGTACATTGTATTTATGTACTGGTAATATTGATTCTTCTATCTCTTCAGTTTCTACAGGAGTGGATACAACATTGTGGCATCACAGGCTCTGACACATGAGTGAGAAGGGGATGCAGATACTTCACAAAAGAAAAAATTTGTCAGATCTTAAACAAATTGATTTGGATTTCTGTGAGCATTGTGTTTATGGAAAACAGAAGAGAGTCAGATTTCTCAAAGTCAGAAAAGAAAATAAGAGTGAAAGGTTAGAGCTTGTACATACAAATGTATTGGGGACCAGCTCAGGTATCATCTCTTGGTGGTGCTTGTTATTATGTTACTTTCATTGATGATCCAACTAGAAAAACTTGGGTTTATTTCATTCGACAAAAATTATATGTTTTTGATAGTTTTAAGAAATGGAAATCTTTGGTTCATAATGAGACAGGAAAAAGGTTGAAGTGTCTCAGATCAGACAATGGAGGTGAATATTGCAGCAAGGACTTTGATGATTACTATTCATACCATGGGATTCGTAGAGAGAAGACAATTCCATGAACACCACAAGAAAATGGTGTGTCAGAAAGGATAAACAAGACAATCATGGAGCGTGCAAGAAGTATGAGATTGAATATTGGGTTGCCCTTACAGTTATGGGAAGATGTTGTAGATACTAATGTTTACTTAATAAACAGAGGACCTTCAATCTCTTTGGATGGTGGAATTCCATAGGAGGCATGGACAAGTAAAAAGGTAAACTATTATTTTTTGAAGACTTTCGGTTATGAAGCATTCGTCCATATTGATAAAGAAAATAGAACAAAGCTTGAGGAAAAATCCAAGAAGTGTACCTTTATTGGATACAGTGTTAATGATTTTGGTTATCGCTTATGGGATTATGAAAATCACAAAATCATTAGGAGTAGAGATGTCATATTCAATGAGAAGGTCATGTACAAAGATCAATTGCAGGGAAAGATACAAGAAAAAGAAAAACCAGAATACACAATGTTTGATGAGATCACTGAAAAAGGAATTCCAAATGTACCAGAAAATCAAAATGTACAAAAATAAGAGCAACAGGTACCTCAAACTCCTGCAAGTGTTGTTAGAATATCTACTAGGTTAAGTAGACCCCTTGAATAATACTCTCTTTCATTGTATTATCTATTGTTGACTAATTCTAGTGAACCAAAATGTTATGAAAATGCAACGTAGGTAGACACTAAAAAGAAGTGGGAGCAAGGCATGAAAGAGGAAATGGATTCCTTGGTAAATAATCAGAATTGGGACTTGGTTCAGTTTCTTGCAAGAAAAAGAGCATTGCAAAATAAATAGGTTTACAAGTTGAAGGAAGAAGATGGAGGAAAAAAGTGGCGCAATGCTAGACTTGTTGTAAAGGGGTTTGCACAAAAGAAAGGTATAGATTTTGATGAAATATTTTCTCCTATTGTTAAGATGACTTCAATTAGGACTATTTTAAGTCTTGTGGCAGTAGAATATGTGCATCTTGAACAGTTAGATGTAAAAACAATTTTCTCCATGGGGATTTGGAGGAAGAGATTTATATGCAGAAGCCACAGCGGTATGAGGTCAAAGGGAAGAAAAATTTGGTATGTAGGTTGAAGAAGAGCTTGTACAGCTTAAAGCAAGCTCCAAGGTAGTGGTATTTGAAGTTTGATAGGTTTATGACATAACAAGGTTATAGTAGATGTCATTCTGATCACTATGTTTATTTTAAAAGGATAGAAAATGGAAGCTATATTATCTTGCTATTGTATGTAGATGACATGCTTGTTGTAGGGTGTAATATGCAGGATATAAATGTGCTCAAGAATAAATTAACTAATTCATTTGTGATGAAGGATTTGGGTGCTGCAAAGAAAATCCTTGGTATGAGAATAACAAGAGACAAGAAAAAACGCAAATTCACATTGTCTCAGGGTGAGTACATAGAGAAGGTGTTGGAGAGGTTTAGAATGCAGAATACAAAACCAGATAGTACACCTTTGTCAAACCATTTCAAATTAACCAAGGAAATGTGTCCCAAGACATAGGAGGGGATAGAATACATGTCCAAGGTCCCTTATTCATCAACAGTTGGCAGCTTGATGTATGCGATGGTTTGCACAAGACTATATATTGCACATGCAGTGGGAGTTGTGAGCAGGTATATGAACAATCCATGTAAAAAACATTGGGAGGAAGTAAAGTGTATTTTCATGTATTTGAGAGGTATTTCTACTCATGCATTATGTTTTGGAGGTTCATACATTGTTTTATAGGGATATGTTGATTCAAATATGGCAGGTGATAAAGATAGCAGGAGGAGCACCACGGGGTATGTTTTTACTGTAGGTGGAACAACAATAAGTTGGATTTCGAAACTACAAAAGGTTGTTGCACTTTCAAAAATAGAAGCAGAGTATGTTGTTGCTACAGAGGCTAGTAAAGAAATGATTTGGTTACAGAGGTTTATCGAGGAATTGGGAAAGAAGCGGGAGAATAACAGGTTGTAATGTGACAATGAGAGTGTCATTCATATTGCAAAGAACTCATCCTTCCATTTGAATACTAATCATATACAACTCAGGTATCATTCCATATGATCCGTCTTGGAAGACGAAAATTTGAAGTTGGAAAAGATACATTCTAGCCAGAATCCTGCAAACATGTTAACAAAGGGAGTAACCAGGGAGAAATTGAGTTCATTCTCAGTTTCAGTTGGTCTTCAAGCATGAAGGTGTGTTGGCAAATATTGAAAAAGCAACGAATGTGTGTTGATGGTTGTTGTCATTAATGGCAACAGTGAAGATGGCAGAATAAGAGATTCGGAAGTAAAAGCTCAGGAGGAACATCATTGAAGAAAACGCGCGCAGCAAGAGCTTACAGAGAAGAAGAAAGACACAGATCCAGTGACCGTTGGATTCCATTCAAATTTCCCAAAAGGCCGACAACCGTCAGATCTGCAGAAGTTGCGAGGGAGATAAATCATCGAAGAATCGGGGATCGGGAATTCTATAGGCATGTGCATGATGACATCTAAAATGCCGAAACCCCGATGAGAGGCTTGATCGAGGTCATGTGTTGACGGTCATATGGGCCGAGGCCTATAGCCAACAGGGCTAGCGCGTGGAAGGGGGCGCATCGGCATCGGGGATCGTAACTTTGAAGTGACACAGTCACTTGACCTCAGGAGTGTCGATTTCGCGAGATGCAAAATCGCGACACAATCTGAGCCGTCAGAACAGGCTATGATCTAGACCGTTGATTTTAGACCATGTCGGAGTTTCGTGAATCGGGATATGGATTTATAAGTGAAAAGAACAGTGAACATGAAGAACGTTGAAATCCCGATAGAGAGACATAAGGTTGTGGTCACGGAGTGAAGGTCA
>JZKD02S2077756.1:0-14393 GCA_000966675.3 Picea glauca | reverse complement strand
TCCATATGTTGTATGTTGCTTGATGACACAAGAAGAATTCTTTATAATTATTTAAAAGGTATAAAATTGTTTAAGATTATAAACAACTGATTCACCCCCCCTCTCAGTTGTTTTAGTAGTTCCAACAAGGTGAACATGAGAATTTTTCCAGGTCCAAGAAGGATCATAGTCTAGAAAATATAGCAACAGTGGACTTGTTGAGATCAATCTCCAAGTGGGAGATTGTTGGTTGTGGAGCTTGATTATCTTCTTGATTCATAGGTCTTTGTTTTCAGTCGTTCTTATACCCCATGAAGATTGTACACCTTGGAATATTGTACACCCCTCCATGCAAGAGGGGGAGATTTTCAAGAGGGGATTTCCCCCCGTGTGGGGTCTAGGGGTTGTGTCCCCAGATGGGGGTTTGAGGGCAAATCCCCTGAAGGAAAAAATTCCTTGTAAATGTATATTGTAATTTCATACTAAGTATGGATCGTTCATTATAAGGTCGCAGATTTGAAGGTAGAAGTTATGTTAGGGGTTTTTTTCCCTAGAAGGCAACTCTCTTTTATAATGGAATTGTATTGCGGCTATGTATTATTGTGAATATCGTATTCTATTAGAGAATATTGTGAGAGAGAAGAGGAAGTTATAGAGGATGTGTTGTAGGTTGTATCCCTTCATTTTGTTGGATAATAAAAAGGAAGGACCTAGCAATTTCTCTGGTGGACGTAGCCCACACTGGGAGAACCACATATATCTGTGTCTCCATTGTATTTTGTATCTTATGTGTTTTATTTCCACATTTTTTTTATTTTATTGCTCTGTGATCCTATTTTTCTAACAATTGTGGGTTGCATCCCTTACAGTTACGACTTTGCAGAGGATTGTTTTCATTTTCTAGTATAAGTCAATGGTACAAATATATTTTGTTTCTCTAGCTCGGGTTGAACTAGTGTCGGGGATCCAACGCATAAGCATCACATCGACGTATGCATATGGGGTGTTCCTTCGATCATGTTGAGCTTCATTCTCAATTATATCCATCTCTTCTTTCTCATCTGGAATTGTGTTAGCATAATACTTCTCAGCAGCAGTAGTTTCCTCTTGGTGCACTCTGGAAAGAGGGAGATTTTGACGAGCTTCGCCTCATCCCCAAGGCCAAGACCCTTCCATATGGATCAATATGAGACTAAATGCAGTTTTGAGACACAGACAAGGATGAAGACAGGAGTCGGTGGAGCGCAAGTGAGAAATTCCAACTCTGTGAGTGCTTATGAGACCAAAGGAATGGTCAAGCCAACATTCCTCTTTGGATTAAATAAACATGTCATTATCTTCTGGCCAGGTAGGCTCATACTCCTTCTGGAATGGCACTTTGAATGCCAATATAGGACGTACGCATGCATGATCCGATTATTAGAGCTAATTATTGCCAAATGCATCACCACAGAAGTATGAACCAAAGGGATGCCACTAATATGGGTCCATATATTCACGCTTGAAGCTACACGGGAGTGGATGTAATCAATGTTGGGAGGGGCCTTCATGGAGGCCAACTCAAGCCCAGTAAAGGGATTTAATTTCCCATTAATGTAGAGCATGGGGAGGATATTTGGTGGTGCCTTGTGGCACCTGGAAACCCATGACGAGACTATCCTCGTGGCTCATCGTTTCAATGGTATTATATTGGTTTCCATATGCCACCTAAATCGAGGTATAATAGTATATATATTACATCAATATGTAATTAACATAAAAATATTTCACACATTAAAATCAAAATACAATGATACAAAATTGAAGTCAACAATTGTAACTCATCAAAAACAAATTCTTCAAATCGACATACATAGATTCTATGACCTTTGGTTAGCTCACAAACTAGAGGCTTAAAGTATGTCAAACTCTACACTTACTTTTGAAATATGCTAAATTTTAGGAACTGGCAAAACTTGTCCTTTTTAGGGGTGGTAGGTGTGGAGGGGATTGTCTTCAAATTCAAGGGAAATCAAGAAATAATCTTTGCCTAGGGATTAGGAGAAACCAATACTAATCAAGAAAAGGTGTTGGATTTGTATCAGAGATTAAAGATTCTCACCTAAAGAGGGATCAAAAGTTTTTCCATAGTGAGGGACTATACAATCATAATCCAACATATGAGAAACCAATCGAACTCTCAAGATACTCGTCTAGAGAGACTCATATATAAATTCCAAGAGATGGTGAGTAGTTTTGAAACCATAGAATATTATCAGGTGTTGAGGGCTCTTAATAGTCTAGCAGATTTTAAAGAAAATGAGGTAATATTTCTAATTGTTGGAATGTTGAGTATGAATTGGGGGTTCAATTCACTTCTCACTTCCTGTGAAGTTTATATGCATGAACTATTGTTTCTCCATGATAAATGTGCTATAAGACAATTAGTGTATCAACATTAAGCTAAAATATGGGCATTAAAGCCATCCCAACCTCTAGTGCCTCCTCTTCAAATTCACATTCATGAAGTTTAATAACTTTATAAGGATGGATCAGAGTGATGAAGGTGGGATTTTTGTTATGGAATTTAGTATAGTTACAACTCTGTGCTCTGTGAATGCTAGTGAGGGTGGGTATATAGGCCACTCATCCATGTTTCCTCTAGATCAATGGTTGTCTTTGTGGTTTTCTTCTAGTTCAACATCTTAGGAAAAGTTGGTTTCAAGGGTTAAGCATTGCCTTCAACTCTATAGTGGCCTAACTCTGTCATCTTTGTGGCATTGTGGGTCATCTTTGGTTTGTCCATAGATAATCATTGGTGTGGATCATCTTTGGTCTATGACTTGGCCTTTTTTAAGAGTAGCAACATTTTCATTTTGGAGTAATAAGTTTAATTGTTGTCTTTGGACAAGGATGTTAATAAATAAAACATGACAAGAAACATGGCAAGAAATTTGGCAGAAAAGGCTTCAAGCCATATCACGTTGATATGTATTCATTTCAATTATACACATATATAATACATGAATGAAACCACCTCAATTTATCTCATATCGACACCTCATCAAAACACCTAGCATAAAAACTATATCCTATAATCTGAAATATACAAAGGTGGTGTATTAGGACTTTATGGCTTTATAGGAGTCACAGGCTAACAAAGGATGGAGGGAAATAACACATCAATCAATGCATACCCTATGAAATATATAATCTTAAAATAGCCTGACCAAGAAGTGTTAGTTAGATAAAGGATAGTTATGTGGCCTTCTCTCATTGCAGTAACAGAATGGCTAGCCAAAATTGAATCTTAGAGAACTAGGCATGTAGAGATCTTAGATATTATCGCTCATCAAAGCAAGCAAATTGAAAAAATGGAAGTAGGTTGTAGCATTATTTATGACCTAATCATGGGCCTTGATGTGAACTCATAATCTGTGGCCACCCCTCTGAAAGTATCTACTAGTTATGTTTGAGTTTACTTTTTGTGTATAGTGATTTTACATTCTCACCATGGTTTGAGAGATCTGCATCCACGTATTACCATTATGACTAATTCCACATAGATTATGAGTCTCATTATGACTATTGCCACATAGAAATTGACCATTATGACTAAATCCACATAGATTCTTGAAGCTAATGAAAAATTAATCAGTATGACAAATGCCACTAGAGATGGGTCATGCATGAAAGACAAGATCAAATCTCTTGAGAAGTTGGTTTTTATGACAAATTCCATGGGAGATGGTTCATGCATGAAAGATAAGATTGAAGCTCATGAGAAAGTGGTTGATGTTACTAATGCACGAGAGATGGTTCATGCATGCATCTCTCATGACTAATTCCATGGGAGATAGTTGATGCATGACCCATCTACAATGACATTAGCAATAGTGTTCAAATTCATCAATCATGCATGATCAATATTGGTAATAGTCATAATGGCCAAATTCATCAATCATGCATGATCATCTAGAGTGACATTTGTCATAATGACCAATTTTTCATGAAGGTCATAAAAAATAGGTTATGGGTGAATAATTAATATGACCCATCAAACTCATGAAAAAATAACCATTATGAGTAATATCATGGGAGATAGGTCATGTATGACCCATATCTTATGGCATTAATCATGCAAAATGCATCCCTGAACCATCTTCCATGTCATTAATCATGGGAAATGCATATGTGGTCCATGTCTTATGGCATTAGTCATAATGGACGATTTTTCATCAACTTGAGGAACATATTCATCATTCTATTCGGGAACTAACCTCCCTAACCCCTCACATAGATAAAATAAAATATTTCCATGTAATAAAGGCCGACATTAGTTAATAAGGCCTATTTAATAATGTGAACAAGTCTAATGTAAGAAGACTTAATAGAATCTTTTGCTTCTATAAATATCTTCCTCTAGAATGTTCTTTAGAAGATAGAATTAGTATAAAAAAGTGTTTCATAGTAGCTTAGTCCCTGCCACATAAGTTCGAAATTAAAAATATATAAAAACATAGTACATTTGTAATAGGTATAATTATATTCGTAATAGGTATAATTGAATCACAACTAGTTTGAAGAATTTGAAATTGAAAATATATAAAAACATAGTACATTCCTTAATTTTTAATATGTATAATTGAATCACAATGAGTTTGAATTTAAAAATCTGAAATTGAAAATATATAAAAACATAGTGCATTTGTAATAGCTATATTTGAATCACAATAGGTATAATTGAATCACAATGGGCAAAAGGTATAGGGTAGGAAGATATTTGAATGGCATAATTCTTTCCAATAACATACACGTGTTGGTACGCCATTGTCGGTGTAGAGGCGAGGAGATGTATAGTGGGTATAAAGTGTTTGGGGCTGGCGTGACTAGTAACTTGTAATCCATGATCCTTTTGTATATCTATCTCTACCAAAAGCTAGCTATAATGGGGTGATGGGTGAAGTACAATGGGGCGATTTGTGTTGACTAGAGGAGTGAGGTATTGTCTTAGTTAGCATTGGCTCTTTATAAACAAAGCAAGAAGATTTATGTAGAATTTAGAATTCATGGGAATCTCTAAGTTCCTACAATTGAATTATAAAAGTAAAGCACAAAAAAATGAAAAGAAGATTGAATTGACGTGTGAAAAATTCCCCATGGTGTTAAAGTTTACTATGCATGCACGAGTATCTTATATTCACATTTTCTACTACCTAATTTCCTTTGTCGATGCTTTCTTATTAGTCCCTGCTAAAGCAGGACTATAGCGATGAGTTTGTTATTGATTTGACATTAATTTCTATTGATTTGACATAAATTTCCATTGACTTAAAAAATTTCCATGGGAAACCTAATGTTCTACATAAGAAATACATTTTTTTTATTTTTTAATCTATAAAATAACTTATTTTTTAAATTGTTATTGGTTGAAAAGTTTGAGGGGTTATTGTGGCCTTCACGTCATTCAAGAATTTAAATTTGCATATTATTTGCCTACATTTAAACCACTACCTATATAAATACACACCTGAGTTGAAAGTTGCCTATGATTATGCCTTCCTATCAACATGGACAGACCGTCAACAAAACTTCGACTCGCTCGTACAATGAGATCCATCCATCCCATTCACTAAAACACATTCATTATTACCAATTGCGCATAGGAGGAACTCAACCATTCACAAAAATCCACGTGGACCTTCTCCTGATCACCTTGTCAAAGTGGATTTTCTGCACCTACATGTGTCCATTAAAAACATGACTAGGACGGCACATTATTGATCCCTTTCCATCATAAATTACCGATCCTTGGGCCGTCGGATGTTGGAGAAGATGTGGCTTCCCTCCACATGTTTTCTTCTTCGTCGAATCCAAAGGTTGCTTCACCCACTCCAAGGCCAACTGTGTTCCCTTGTTCCTCGTGTAGGTCTCATATCCATCCTTCATGCCACTGAAATATTAACAATGCATGGAATTTAATAATGAGTATGCTAGGGGTTTTATTTTGCAATGGTTGGAAAACAAATTTTATATTTGTTAGGGGATTTTATTCAGTCTACTTACAAAATGAATTCATGAGCATTGGTAGCCTTTGCAGCCTATACTTTCTCAGTTTTTGTTGCGTTCTCTTTATCATACACAATGTTGTCTTTGATATTGCCTGCAAATAGAGTTCGCTCCTTCTCTACAAGGGCTATGTGTTGTCTCAAAGACCTCAAATTAAAGCTCCTGATGTCTTTCCCATCAATGAGTAGAACCCCTTTCATCGGATCATAGAATCTCTCTATCAGTCCAATGATGGTGGACTTACCGCACCCGCTTCCCACTCCTTCATTTTCAAATTTTGATCTTGCCTGGCAGGGACTACGCTACCATGCAACTCTTGTTGTTTTAATGCATTCCATGCATAAATACAATCTATGAAAAAATGATGTTAGCTCTTGAAACAAGCATATCATCAAGGGATTGCACCGACACGTATGAATCTAGCACAAGATATGAAATAGTTTCATATTAGAAAGATTCAAAAATATAAATTAGCAACTAATAAAATTTAAAATATCATCAATGATAAGAATCATTTTAATGTCAAAAAGTAGAACTTATTATGTCAATCACTTTTCTGTTACGAGAAGATGCTTAAGAAAATGTTTTTTTAATTATTAATGGATAAATAATCATTAGGAAAGAAGAAAAGGAAATGATTTAATGTTCCTTATTAATTTTGATTTTTAGCTCTTATATTTATAGGGTAGTCGATATTAACAATCAAGTAAAAAAATTTAACTCATAGTTATTGCATGGCAATGATGCTAAGCTTGAACAGTGGGATAACATGTGTGCTATCTAGGGTAATTTGAATTGCATGCAAACAAGTTCATACAAAAGAACAAGATTATTGAAAGTTTGGAAATAACATGAGAGAACAATTCAGATAGAACAGTGATATAGTGAGAAGCTTGTTGTTATTCAAGGATAAAGTGATATGTGATCTATGAGTATTCACGTAACCAACTATGTATAATAATTTTTTTTAATTAAACCATTAGTAAACATTCTTCTATATTTAATTGCTACAATGTTTTATTTATTCTCAACAAGACTTTCTGGAATAAGTTTCTTAATAGAAAATCTTTGATTAACACTAATAGTAGTTGTATTTGGTTCAGTTCTATGTATTATAGGTGTTACGGAAATGACAGAAGGGTGCTATAGAAACATGAGATACCTTGTCCAAATCTGACCCCAACTGTCTCTAGATTTATAGTGGTTGGTTAAGGAACTGTCTCTAGATTTATAATGGTTGGTTAAGGATTTAGATATCTATGATCTCAGTCATCTCAGTCGTATCATGAGTTATGACACAATAGAAAAATTTTATTGAGTGAAAATGTTGAGAATCCTTTTCTATTTTTTTTACTTGCAACTAATTAGATTCCAAGGATTTAGGATAATATTAATCTTATCCATTAATCTTAACAATCTAACTGTGCGTATAAAAAAGTTTTTCAATTGCCAAGAAATTTTAATTAATAAATGGATTATGCATATATATCCTCCATTTCAGGTGAAAGGAAAGTTGCCTCAACTATACATGCATTCCTCCAGCAAAGGAAATGGGCAGTATCCCACAGACAAAGCTTGGCATCTATGGTCATTTTATCAAAATAAAAAAGCATACATTAGAGCACATCCAAGATGTCATGGATCAATCTCATTTTCATCTCACTACATTTCTCTTAAAAAATAATGATATTTCTCTTACAAATAAAATAAGTATTGAAGATATTACAAGATAACTGTTATTTAACATACATATTTAGGCAATTCTTTAGTTAACATACCATTTAGGTTGTCACTTGCCCTTTCTGATATAGCTATATTTGGAGGATGCAGCTGATAGTTCTTACTTGGGGAAGGAGAAATTGATAAAATGAGTCCATGAAGAGAATAAGTAATGGTATTGTCTAGCTTAGGGTTTAATAGGAAGGATTTCTTTGTGTAACTGGTTGGGGTTTCCATGTATTATTTCGTTCATATGTGGAAAGTAATATTAATCAATTTTGTTAAGATTAGGGTATCACAGGTTCATATTTAGGTTATAATGAAAATGATTAGTCAACGAAGTAATTCGATTAGGGCATCACAGGTTGATATTTAGGGTATTATGAAATTGATTCGTCAACAGAATTCACATGGAGATGGTTATTCAATGAGACATGCCGCTCATGGGCATCTTATAATAACACATTATTTGTCTTCAAACCGAACAAAGTATACACGGATGTCAATCTAATGAATAGAGTCAAGTTAAGCAGTTGCTCATGATTTTTGTGATGAAATGTCGTAGATTCTATAGTGGGATAAATCTTGGCATTTTTTGTGGTTTCATGATTTTTTGTTTAGTTTATTTGAAATACGAGAAAAAATGGTAGTCAAATTGGTTGAAAAGATATCCAAATGTTTTAAATATTTAATATTTAATTTCATTACAATATATTATTCAAAGAGTTCACAACATTTAAAATTACCATAAATAGTTTATTGGATATAAAGGTATAGGATCAAACTTATCTAAATCACAACACATCCAAGCAACCCAAGGCAATGACTATGACTAGTAAGTACCCTCTCATATTAATAGTTAACTTAGAATTTTTTTTCTAAGTTTAAGAGGCTTATAACATCATCATAATAATACTCGGATGGGATGACAAATGACTAGTTGGAGAACAATGGCACGGATGCAACCAAGGGAGTTATTACTCCCAGTTGCTAGCCAAACTTCCCACCCATTTGAATGACGGGCTCTTGCGCAACAGTTATGGTAGTGCGTCGATTCACCACAAGGAATTTAATGGCTCCTCATGCAAACTAGAGTTGGGGTAGTGGAGCAGGTACTAGACCATGGGTTGGTGTCACCTCAACTTTCATGGCACTCCTCACATTCATTTCCGTCGACCTCTATGAAGTTAAGAGCCCTCGAGTGCTCTATCATTCTATATTTTCAGTCGGATCTCTGGTTCTTTCTGTTTTCCACGCCTTCCTACTCTGAGCACTCTTCCGTGGTCTCCATACCCCTGCGCATCACCTTCCTTAGTTTCCATTTCTTAAGAGTTGTACCTCTAGCCTCGTCTTCTCTGGACCAAAGTTCTATTTCACCACCTTGCCCCATTCTCTTCTACAACCCTTCCACCATGCCCAGAGAGTGTGGAAAACCCAAAAGAAGACCTCGATATTACAACTTCATTGCTTGGTGAAACCGCCAGGATCCCTCTCATCCCTCCCCTCCAATTGACATCTCTCTTGGCATTGGCCAAAACTGGCATGATTTTCCACTATCTTCCCTTAATACCCAACACTCGCCACCACCCCTCTCTAATACCATGCTTGATCCTAGAAGCTACCCTGTGGAGGAAGAAATTCCTCCCCTCAAGACGTAGTCGTTGGAAGCCCCGCTTGAGCCTTGCATCATCATCAGACCCCAGGCTCGGTCTATGGAGCAAGAAGGCTGCATGGCGGAGGAAGAAATTCCCCCTAGCTGGCTAACAGATTGGATAGCCCAGAACACAACCCATGGGTTGGACATGGAAGAAATTGCACCAACAGGTTTTGATGCAGATACAACTCCTCACAAGGACACGGAGGGGAAAATTGAGCAGCATCTGCTCACTCCTCATCATTTTTCGGACGACCACCTTCATATGATCTTTGATATGCGGCGAAGCCTGGAGGACCAAATTCATGATCAAAGCCTCCTCAGACGATGCATGGACCTCTTGTTCAACTCCCTTTAGAATGCACTGAAGAAAACTCGTTGTCTGACATATGGAAAAAGGTTCGTCTTCACCTACAACATTGATGGACACCCGGGTTTTCCAAACTTCTAGCTTCTCTCTCTTTTTCCATATCAAGAACTAGCTTCATCTTTTTTCAGTTTTGTTAAGTTCTCAAGTGTATGGAAATACCCATGGTAGATACATTTTTTGGTGCCTGATACCAGCCATGTCTTATGTGTTTTGGAACACTTGTCACGTTCAATTTTAGAATTTCAGTTTTTATGCCAGCTACCTATTCTGGTTTCCCTGTTGTGGCGGAACAGGGGGCAAGCAATGAACATTGTGTTGTTTTGATGCTTTTAAGGTAACATATTTCCTCTTTTATTTAAAAAAAAAAAAAAACATCATCATAATAATAATATGTTTCAATTAAAGAGGGTAGCAATCTTCCTTGATAATCTATATTGTGTTGATAGTATATATCGTCTATGCAGTATTTTGAAAATAGCATGTAAATAATTTATTTAGTTACTACAGCCCTAGAACATCCATATATGTTATTATATCATAGTTCCTCTTCACATTGTTTTTCCTTGGGTATTCCATTTTGTATCCTATATAATGTGAAATCATAAAAATGAACCATGGAAAACCTATATTTCTAGCCGATTAAATCTCCAATAATGTGGAACTTATGCTATCTAATAGTTGAAGGTGATTAAAATGTAATTGAAGAAGCAATTAACAACTCTGTACAACAAAATTAAAACTGCAAAGGTATTCCACAGGTCCATATGATTACAAATCCAATGAACAGTAATTGTAAAGATCTTGGAGCCCGTTTAATTTAATGTGTGAGTTATTAATCCTCACTATGACTCTTATACAACAATGGAATTGGACAAGTATGGTGATCGTTAGAATGGAATCTCGACAAAGAATATTGTCGACAATCACCAAAGTTGATTTGAAAAAATACCTCAAAATTATGAAACGGGCTAGTACAATCCATGTTGAATAGAGATTAAATACCGCTAGAAGTTTAAATCATAAAGATCTGTTGTTCAAAATTAAGCACAATTCATGATAAATCTGCACATAAATAGCGTTATGGCTTGAAGTTCTCGATAAAACTATCTTTCTTTCATTAAAATGGATTAACAAAGTATCAGGAACAATGCAGATAACAAAACATATTACATTCTACTAACATTCACAATATTAATTCACATATTCTCTTATTCGTATACCTAAATGATGCATAAAAGTCACATGAAAACATTTTATATCTGCAAACCATAAACATCGCTTCAGAATAGAATAGAAGACCAGCTGATTCAACTGGACTTCAAAGAAGGGAAGCCTTTAACTAAAATACTAACATAGACACTGCTAATAGAATTCAACAAGAACTTCAAAGCTTAAGATCAAGAGCTGAATATTGAGCTCCTGCATGGCGCTTTTTTAAATCTTAACTCTAAACATAATTGAGTCATACAAAATAATTAGAGTTCCTAATAAACAAACATTTCTTCATTTATGTTAGTAAGACTGTGCGGACCTCTCAGACATTGTCATCGAAAAATCAAATTTCCAATCTCGGAGTTCTCTGAGACAAACCATTGATGTAGTATCCTGTGCAGACCTCCCAAGTTTACTAAAAATCAAATGTACGAGATCAAAACAAAACAACATCATTTGCAAAGCGCCCAAGTCAAAATTCAATGAAAATTCAAACATTTACATTGAATGACTAATATTCTCAACATAAATTCAGACATTTACAATGGTTGATATTCTCAACACTTCAAACAAACTATTGGGCGATCAGACAGACACGTGATGCACGTGAATTTTTCTAAGTTGGAATCCTCCCATGCATAAACCAAAACCATAAAGTGTGAAACCCTGTATATTTCAAATATTGTCTTGATAAGAACTTTCAAAAAAAAATCAAAGGCAGCTGTGCTATTGCAATAGCATTGTGGCGGTAAGGAGAGCATGCTTTTTAGAAGCTCCACAGCTTATTGCAATAGCATTTTGGCGGTAAGGAGAGAATGTTATTCATCTGGGAGAGCACGCGTTCCAAAAGCTCCACATCCTTATTCCCTGGCTTTTCTTTCATTTGAGATAACATATAGAGGCAATGTGAGGTAGGTTCAAGTGCGAATACACAGTGTATCCACTGAAGCAGACCGATCATATGGAAAAAAAAAATCAGATTTATGTTCATAGATTGATTTTTAGTGATGATCCTTATGTTGTAAGGTCGCAATGACGAATAAGGTTATAGTGTGCATGCATATTTCCATGGGACATGCATCGACTGCAGCAACAGGACGGGAATCGTGATAGTGCAGGTGCGGTAGATGATAAACCTTGATATGTGCAATTTTTCAGGGTTAACTTTGAGATGTGTGTCAGGGTGTTTTAAATGCGTGGATGTTCTCAAGGATTGCGTCGAAAAATATAATAAAATAATACGTCTCCATCCCTAGTCCAACAATAAAACTTTAAATTCCATAGCCAATCAAAATGGAGAGAAATGAAATTATATGTTTGAATTAATTGGGAAAATCGAAGGAAAAACGAAATTGTAAGAATGTAATTTGGATAAAATGGAATTATTGGGAAGTCAAATAATAACTAATGTAAGTCAAAGTAGCGACTCATTGCTATAGTCCATGCACTACCTTCGATAGGGACTAATAAGAGTAGGAGGCATGAGGTCCCTAATAAGAGTAGGAGGCATGAGAAAGTCTTGTTTGGAGATTTCCCCCTCTAAGAGGCAGGTGAAAATTGTTTTCTATCAATAAAGGTATCATTTTTTGTGTTGTGGTTCTCTACATTTTGTTGTTTTGTTAGTATTTTCTGTAGTATTTTTCTTTTCTTCTTAATATAATAGATCTGGTACCTAACAAGCGGTATCAGATCACTTTCCTCTGTGAAAATTGTGGGAATTTTTTTTACAAGGTAGAGACATGTACTATCATCATCTTTAAAGGACAAAGGTTTTTCATTCAACAAGTAAAATTGTGGTGGTGAAAACTACAAGCAAGAAATACATATGGTTTCATGGGGTTACTCTAAATAAGTGTTTTAACTTGTTGGAAACCTCTATAACACTTATTGGCACCCTTCGAGTAGTACCACATCAAACAGAATCTAAACATGACCATCACTCCCATATATTTTCAAGTATATAGGGAGTCCCCTATATCTCCTAAACCATCCCTAGAATAGTCGATCGGTTTCCTAACTACTATAGTGACATTGAGAATAACACTTGGTAAGATACTCTCTAGTACCTAGGAAATCAGGTAGTACGGCTAAGGGTTTGATCAAGCCTCCTTAGTTGGTGCTCTGAGATATTGGACCAAGTACTATTGTTCGACCCTGCATGTATATCAGAGAGTTATAGCACAGGGAAAACCTTTGTCTGTAGGAACCATAAATAAACTAACCCTTAAGAAAGGAATAGATGAGATCTATTGCCGCACAACCCTATCTCTTACATTCGGGTTGTGAAATTCCTATATAATTTTTCCTACTAACAATTTGGGCTCTTCGTCACTATAGTATTATTTAGGTCGGAGTATAACTCTGCAAGAGTAAAAAAGGAGTATAGTGGTCCTGTAGACACCCTTATTCGGGACATGTTCCATTAGATTCCTCTCTTTGCCCTGTTCACAGTGGTACCTATCATTTTTAGGCCCTTTTCTGTGGACCTGACCCCCTTCCTGACACCCTTATTTTTTACTTATCCCATTGGATTCCCCTTTTCATCCTAATTGGCGTGGTACCTATCACTTATAAGCATTTTTTATGTGGTCCCACCCAAAATTCATGACACCCTTATTTGACACTTATCCCATTGGATTTTCCTTGTCGCCATGATCGCAGTGATATATATCGCATATCTGCCTTTCTTCAGTGGACCCGCTCCCCATTTTAGGCACCCCAAATTTCCACATGGCCAACACTCACACACAAGAATTGTAGGCTGAAATCACCAAGAACAAGGCCCAAATTGACTGTTTTGAGGCATAAGTCCAGACCAAATTTTCCAAAGTCGACAGGTCACCTAACCAATTAGAGGGAAAATTGGACAAAAATTTCACACCCTAAATGTCACTCTCAACCAGTTTTTGAACAGATCCCAAGACCCCCCTTCCCTGAACAACACTACGAAGTAGATGGTGTTGACTTCTCCCATACTATGGCCTTTCATTCCAACCCCTTTCATCATGACCCCCTTCTTCCTTGAGTTGAGGTCAATAAATTTGATGGCTCTGATCCCACAGGATGGGTCACTTGTTGGCACAAAGGCAGACCCAGGGTTCAATGCTACAACAGCGCACCAACAAAACCCTAACTACCATACCTTTCGGCAACACCTACGAATCAGATGAAGTCTCACCCAAAGTAGAGGTAGGGGTGGTTGCAGGACTCCAGTGTCTGCAACCTTAGCTGGGACACAGATCTATGACTGTAACACCTTAACAAGGAACATAGCAGTTATAGTTCATCAATATCCAGTCTTAGTTTACAGCGTAGTTAAACCCTAATTACAGAGAATTGCAGTATTCAACCAGATATACTATATTCAAGCATGAAGCACATCCAATAGGCCAGATCTAGTATTCATCCATA
>JZKD02S2077745.1:33088-50718 GCA_000966675.3 Picea glauca | reverse complement strand
GTGCATGGTGTATTGTGGTGTATTGGTGTAGCTCTTATACTATTGTTCATTTCTCATTGGATATAATTGAATGGTTTAAGTATAAGTTGAAAAAGGTTTTAAATTGTACTTGATATTGATTCACCCCCCTCTCAGTATCAACAACCTCTTGACTACATCCGGAATACCCAAGATCTATATACTACATGCTTGGTCCTCCTACCAAGCTCCTTTTACATACCTAATTTAGACACTATGAAACTCACAAATAAATCTTGTGCCCCTATCATTTGTTGGTGTCTCTCACTGGATAATAAATTTGTAATCCTACATGGAAAACATCCTTCTTCCCCAAGTCATGACCATCCAATGAACCTCTACCCAAGTCCATAATCCAAGTCACCGAAAATTTCCCAATGTCTGCACATGATACCAGTGATCATGTTTCCTCGTATGAATAGTCCCAAGATGTGGTTGGACACTCATTCTATTCCACTCTATACCTCTGCAACTCATCTCAACAAATGTCCTCATCCTCATAGGTCAAATACCTCACACATTTTCATGCCTCAACATTGTGCAACTCTCCGGCCCAAGGAAGACTCTATCTCATCAACCTGTGATACACACGAAACTATCTATTTCATTCCAAAGTATCTGATTTGCACCTATCTCAAATCACTATAACAAGTCACCGGAAGTCCATCCACAGGGTTGGAAATCTTCCACACAACATATTGTTGTGATCTGAGCTCTCTACCAATACACTAGAACTCCCAACATGCCACACCATCGAACTGAAATATTCCAAAAATACCCATATGGAATGTCTGCTCCATGTCTCAAACTAAAGACCATCTAAACTCTTTCCACTTTCAATTTTCATTGTATGTCCCTCTCAGAGATATCACCTGTGACCTTCCCGGAACAAGAACAAGAACACGAACAACACTCCTCCAATGTTGTAGAAACAAATGTGTCTCAAATATGATCCCCTTCTCTTCAGATCCCAAGCTCTGAAACCATGTCAATTTTCACATGAAACTCTATGTGACTAATTTTATGTCTAAAAATTACTTTCTAGTACCTAACAGTAAAAACCTAGCTATTATCACTGAAAAAATTTACCCTGAAATTATTGACTGAAAACATATGCAGCGGAAACACAGAGATTAGATATGAATCATCAATACACATGAGACACAATTTTAGTTCCGTAATCTTTTTAACATCGGAAATCATGAGGGAAAAACCATCCCTCTCAACCAATACAATATCACAAAAATATGAGGACAACCTTCTCCTCCAAAGTCACCAAAATATGAGGACAACCTTCTCCCACAAAGTCACCAAAACTGAGAAGAACCTTGTTGTCCAATAACCATAGAAATCATATAAGAAAACATCAACAATATATGGAAATCTCCTCTACACAAGAATCTTCTATAAACCACTTGTACGACCTACCAACGTTAGCTGTCATCCTGTACGGATCTGTACCTACCCAGAAAATCAGATACACAATTCACCAACTAGTAACCCGTGAAGATGTGTTTTTTTATCCACTACAAATTCTGTATACCCTATACGTGATTTGTCCTTATGAAACCCGCGTATATACATGCTTCGTCCTCCTACAAATCACATATGGTACAAAAAATTCTCTCACACATGCGACCTTCTTTTCTCCACTCTCTTGGGGCAAATTTTCCACCTTGCAGACTTCCCCTTTGTTGAGATTACCAATCATCCTAGCACAAGTGCAGACTCACTTATTCTAGCTACATCATGTGTCCACACACACTACATGATGTATAATGTCACAATGACCTCTCTTGTTTATATACAATCCTTAAGGGTCAATCATAGAAGCCCCTCCACAATTGAACATCAAATTAGGCTTTCCTTGTGGGTGTGAAGCCCCAACATAAGCCCACAAAGCCCGTCATCAAACCCATGAAGCCCCCACTCAAATCCAAGGGTTTTTTCACCAAACCAAAAGTGTGATGTGGTGCCCACGATTATTCCCACAAGCCCAACGCCTAGGGTCTTGTGAGAATACTTGCCCTAAGATAAAATTAAAAAAAAATCAACAATTCATTTTCAATTATTTTCTTATTGTAGAAGAGAGAAGAAAATGAAATCCATTGATCACATAAGATGGGACAACAAAATATAAAAGGGTTGATCACAAAATTTGTGAGTATTTGCATTTTCCCCTTAGTTAAAATTTGATATTTATTGTGTTTTTTATATTTTAGTTAATTCAAGATCAAATTTTCTTCATGTACAAATAAGCGCCATCCAAACATTTGATTAACTATGGTTCATGACTATATGTTGGAGTATCATGGTTAATTGAACTATTTATAAGTAGATATGTTGTTTTTCATCTCCTATTTTATAAATATTGGAATAAGAAGAAATATTTAAATAATTATATCTATAACATTCACTCTTATGATAATTTTATCACATTTTGAAATCATATATATCATATTAGAATTTTGTTTTTCAACCAGAATTGGGAAAGATTTATATTAAAATAAAAACTACAATGAAGAATCGTTGTAAGAGTACAACAAAGAGGTTTCCCACCTTGGAAAAACATGATAATACATTTCAAAATAATATCCTACTAGATTTGGAGTAGGGAGTTCCCAATACATTATGGTTCTAAAAATCTCGTAATCATATATTTTGCAAAAAAGTCCTAGGATGAAGCATATTTTGTAGTATATTAAAAGTTAAAAAATAGGGGAGGAGAATCACTCATCATAAACCATGTTCTTCTCTATCTCAGTGGTGAATATTTTCCTTGAATGATGATGTGGTGATGCTGGAGTTGGCCATTTCTAATTTCTTTCCTCCAATAGGAATTTCATCAAGTGTGCATTGTAGAGGCTTAGAGAGTGTGTCCTTGAAGCAAAAGGAGCAGAGGTCTATGTGTGTTTATACCATCAATTAAGTTCAAGAGGGATTTATGGAATCAATTTCTCATATTCCATGTAGTTAATTAAAATTCCCCCCATTTTCCTTTTTGTCATAAAGTTTGCTAGCCCATTTGCCTCCTTATTTTGATGTTGAAGGACTTGGAAGTAGGAAAGTGAGGCCAGGATTCCCTTCTCTTATCATATTCAATCCAAGATGGATTCCAACTAATAATATTATGAGGCTTGAATGAAGAGTATACATTTTATGATTACCATAGAATCCCCAGGTACAATCAACTTTGAAGCTTTGATGTCTTTTGCTAGTTTTAGTCCTTGAAATGAGGCATCTTCTTATATTTCATTTTTAGTGGTTACCCCCAGGATCCATGTGTATGAGTACACTTTTATCCCATTGGGTTTGTATATTACCCCCTTACATCTACCATGCCTATATTTTTCGTTAAGGCCCCATTGAAGAACAATACATGATATTGTTGATCCTTTTGCCATGAATTGAAGTTGCAAGCATGAAATGGGTGTGATGGGATTTTGAATCTGTGTAAGAGGGATATTGAACTTATCAAACCATAATGTTTCTTATATTATTACTTCCATTACATTTTTTATGTGGAAAAATTTGGATTGAAGGGTCTTCGAAAAAAGAGAAATGGTTCTACATGCCACTTGGCTTGGGGAAGAGTCTTCCTNCTTATACTATTGTTCATTTCTCATTGGATATAATTGAATGGTTTAAGTATAAGTTGAAAAAGGTTTTAAATTGTACTTGATACTGATTCACCCCCCTCTCAGTATCAACAACCTCCTGACTCCATCCGGAATACCCAAGATCTATATACTACATGTCTGGTCCTCCTACCAAGCTGCTTGTACATACCTAATTTAGACACTATGAAACTCACAAATAAATCTTGTGCCCCTATCATGTGTTGGTGTCTCTCACTGGATAATAACTTTGTAATCCTACATGGAAAACATCCTTCTTCCCCAAGTCATGACCATCCAATGAACCTCTACCCAAGTCCATAATCCAAGTCACCGAAAATCTCCCAGTGTCTGCACATGATACCAGTGATAATGTGTCCTCGTATGAATAGTCCCAAGATGGGGTTGGACACTCAGTCTATTCCACTCTATACCTCTGCAACTCATCTCAACAAATGTCCTCATCCTCATAGGTCAAATACCTCACACATTTTCATGCCTCAACAATGTGCAACTCTCCGGCCCAAGGAAGACTCTATCTCATCAACCTGTGATACACACGAAACTATCTATTTCATTCCAAAGTATCTGATTTGCACCTATCTCAAATCACTATAACAAGTCACCGGAAGTCCATCCACAGGGTTGGAAATCTTCCACACAACATATTGTTGTGATCTGAGCTCTCTACCAATACACTAGAACTCCCAACATGCCACACCATCGAACTGAAATATTCCAAAAATACCCATATGGAATGTCTGCTCCATGTCTCAAACTAAAGACCATCTAAACTCTTTCCACTTTCAATTTTCATTGTATGTCCCTCTCAGAGATATCACCTGTGACCTTCCCGGAACAAGAACAAGAACACGAACAACACTCCTCCAATGTTGTAGAAACAAATGTGTCTCAAATATGATCCCCTTCTCTTCAGATCCCAAGCTCTGAAACCATGTCAATTTTCACATGAAACTCTATGTGACTAATTTTATGTCTAAAAATTACTTTCTAGTACCTAACAGTAAAAACCTAGCTATTATCACTGAAAAAATTTACCCTGAAATTATTGACTGAAAACATATGCAGCGGAAACACAGAGATTAGATATGAATCATCAATACACATGAGACACAATTTTAGTTCCGTAATCTTTTTAACATCGGAAATCATGAGGGAAAAACCATCCCTCTCAACCAATACAATATCACAAAAATATGAGGACAACCTTCTCCTCCAAAGTCACCAAAATATGAGGACAACCTTCTCCCACAAAGTCACCAAAACTGAGAAGAACCTTGTTGTCCAATAACCATAGAAATCATATAAGAAAACATCAACAATATATGGAAATCTCCTCTACACAAGAATCTTCTATAAACCACTTGTACGACCTACCAACGTTAGCTGTCATCCTGTACGGATCTGTACCTACCCAGAAAATCAGATACACAATTCACCAACTAGTAACCCGTGAAGATGTGTTTTTTTATCCACTACAAATTCTGTATACCCTATACGTGATTTGTCCTTATGAAACCCGCGTATATACATGCTTCGTCCTCCTACAAATCACATATGGTACAAAAAATTCTCTCACACATGCGACCTTCTTTTCTCCACTCTCTTGGGGCAAATTTTCCACCTTGCAGACTTCCCCTTTGTTGAGATTACCAATCATCCTAGCACAAGTGCAGACTCACTTATTCTAGCTACATCATGTGTCCACACACACTACATGATGTATAATGTCACAATGACCTCTCTTGTTTATATACAATCCTTAAGGGTCAATCATAGAAGCCCCTCCACAATTGAACATCAAATTAGGCTTTCCTTGTGGGTGTGAAGCCCCAACATAAGCCCACAAAGCCCGTCATCAAACCCATGAAGCCCCCACTCAAATCCAAGGGTTTTTTCACCAAACCAAAAGTGTGATGTGGTGCCCACGATTATTCCCACAAGCCCAACGCCTAGGGTCTTGTGAGAATACTTGCCCTAAGATAAAATTAAAAAAAAATCAACAATTCATTTTCAATTATTTTCTTATTGTAGAAGAGAGAAGAAAATGAAATCCATTGATCACATAAGATGGGACAACAAAATATAAAAGGGTTGATCACAAAATTTGTGAGTATTTGCATTTTCCCCTTAGTTAAAATTTGATATTTATTGTGTTTTTTATATTTTAGTTAATTCAAGATCAAATTTTCTTCATGTACAAATAAGCGCCATCCAAACATTTGATTAACTATGGTTCATGACTATATGTTGGAGTATCATGGTTAATTGAACTATTTATAAGTAGATATGTTGTTTTTCATCTCCTATTTTATAAATATTGGAATAAGAAGAAATATTTAAATAATTATATCTATAACATTCACTCTTATGATAATTTTATCACATTTTGAAATCATATATATCATATTAGAATTTTGTTTTTCAACCAGAATTGGGAAAGATTTATATTAAAATAAAAACTACAATGAAGAATCGTTGTAAGAGTACAACAAAGAGGTTTCCCACCTTGGAAAAACATGATAATACATTTCAAAATAATATCCTACTAGATTTGGAGTAGGGAGTTCCCAATACATTATGGTTCTAAAAATCTCGTAATCATATATTTTGCAAAAAAGTCCTAGGATGAAGCATATTTTGTAGTATATTAAAAGTTAAAAAATAGGGGAGGAGAATCACTCATCATAAACCATGTTCTTCTCTATCTCAGTGGTGAATATTTTCCTTGAATGATGATGTGGTGATGCTGGAGTTGGCCATTTCTAATTTCTTTCCTCCAATAGGAATTTCATCAAGTGTGCATTGTAGAGGCTTAGAGAGTGTGTCCTTGAAGCAAAAGGAGCAGAGGTCTATGTGTGTTTATACCATCAATTAAGTTCAAGAGGGATTTATGGAATCAATTTCTCATATTCCATGTAGTTAATTAAAATTCCCCCCATTTTCCTTTTTGTCATAAAGTTTGCTAGCCCATTTGCCTCCTTATTTTGATGTTGAAGGACTTGGAAGTAGGAAAGTGAGGCCAGGATTCCCTTCTCTTATCATATTCAATCCAAGATGGATTCCAACTAATAATATTATGAGGCTTGAATGAAGAGTATACATTTTATGATTACCATAGAATCCCCAGGTACAATCAACTTTGAAGCTTTGATGTCTTTTGCTAGTTTTAGTCCTTGAAATGAGGCATCTTCTTATATTTCATTTTTAGTGGTTACCCCCAGGATCCATGTGTATGAGTACACTTTTATCCCATTGGGTTTGTATATTACCCCCTTACATCTACCATGCCTATATTTTTCGTTAAGGCCCCATTGAAGAACAATACATGATATTGTTGATCCTTTTGCCATGAATTGAAGTTGCAAGCATGAAATGGGTGTGATGGGATTTTGAATCTGTGTAAGAGGGATATTGAACTTATCAAACCATAATGTTTCTTATATTATTACTTCCATTACATTTTTTATGTGGAAAAATTTGGATTGAAGGGTCTTCGAAAAAAGAGAAATGGTTCTACATGCCACTTGGCTTGGGGAAGAGTCTTCCTACAAGAAGATGGCCTTGCTTCTATCCAACCACACTCTCCAGATAATTTTCTTGGGAAGTGCCACCCATGTTATTATAAAAGAAACTTAATTTTTTAAGGTTCCCATGTACAAGCTGAACCATTTACCAAATAGTTGACTCAAGGAGTTTGTCCTTGATCCATGTGTTCCATCCCAGGGAAATCAAAGGCCTAGATTCTATGTGTGAATTCACATTCAAAAGAAATAATTGGATTGAGGTTTCAAAGTTATTTTTACATAGTAAAATCTTGAGGGGATTGAGAGACCTTGTCTTTGTAGTTTTTCAACTATCAATAATTTTCCATGCACTAAAATCCAACAAAATACATTTATTTTTGGAACTCCATCCACATGCCAAATTTTCCTCCATAGAGCTATCCTCATAGGTAGAGATGAGGATATTAATATATAGTCATATCCTTTTTTGACTGAATAGTTTGAAGTTCCCCATCCTCTGTAATCTTTAGCAATGTGGTGGTAGGGGGAGCATCCTTTGAGAACTTCTTCAACCTGAATAGAGGCTTGACAAAGGTGTTGTGGAGCTCAGCCAAAGGATGAACTAATCCAACTTCTTGATAGTGACCATAGAGATAAATCATGGAGGTTTTTTTTCCTTTATTGATGGAGACATTGTCCTATATGTTGAAGGTAGAATTAATTTGAAAGGGGGGTGGTGACCCATTATTCCATCGGTCCAAAAGAGTATTCCCTTTCTGTTTCCTAGGATCCAGGTCAGTTTGGATTTCAACAGGGAGATAACAGATTTTAAAATATTCCAAATGGGGGAACCACCCTAATCCTCTCCTCCCATTTATAGAAAACACTATCTTTGGCACTAGAAGATTTTTTTTTTAATCACTTTCTTCCACCGGGAGTTATTTCTAGTGACAAGTCTTAAGAGAAATCCCCCCCCCACAATTGTGTTTATTAAGGAGGGATCGTTGATTCCTATCCCTACATGGAAATTTGGAGCCCTTACAGTGGACCATTTTACCAGGTGATATCTTTTGGAATTAGTTTTCCCTCCTTGTGATAAGAACTTTCTCATCTCTTGTGCTAAATGATTTTTTATGCCAATTGGAGCTAGAAGATCCATAAACTGGAAGATGGGAAAGGACAAGAGAACAACTTTGAGGAGTAATAAATTGCCTACGGGTTGAGCCATTGAGCTCCGTATTGTATGGAATTTACCTTGATATTGATAATGATATGATTCCATAAGGAGGATGAGTCTGTGTGTAAGCATATAGGTATGCCCAAGTATTTAAAAGTCCTCTGTATTGAATGATGTGCTTTCTTGTGTTCTAAGTGTTGATATGACTTTTTTTATTATTGATAAGTCGTCATGAGACCTTGAGAAAAAGATCCAAGACACTTTTGAACCTATCGACCATGATTGATGAAGCTCCCCCCATAAGTATTGTATCATCTGCAAATTGTGAATGGTTTATGCTTCTCACTCCTTGTACTATTTTTATTCCTGGGAGATTCTCGAAGATTCCCAAAGAGTCTATCATGTTCCTATTTTCTACTAATAGATTCATTTATGATGTACAAGAGAAGGGGGATGGAGTATCCCTGTTTGAACCCTCTAGAGGCCCTAAATATGGAGGAGGTGTGTCTACTAACCAATGGGAAGATCCAATGGGAGATGATACAAGAAGAGATCCAACATATCAAGTTGCGGGAAAATCCCATTTTGTGAAACTTTATGTCAAAAAGGAAGGAGTGGAAGACTCTATCAAAGGTGTTATCCATGTAAATATCGATAGCCATACATTTTTCCTTGTTAATAATGCTGGAGTGAATCACTTCCTTTACAAGTATTACGTTGTCCATTATTTTCCTCTTTTCTAAGAATCCCCCTCGATTTTTAAAAATAATACGAGAACGAAGATGTTTCTTCCTGTTTACTACTATTTTTGTCATAATTTTATAAGAGACATTGCATAGAAAGGTTGGTTTGAGTCTAGAAAAAGAAAAGGGATTGCAATCCTTGGGGATGAGAGCAAGAAAATAGGAGTTTGTGGATACCCCCATTCGAAAGGATTTTTTCACATACATCAAGATTCTTATGAGATCATTCTTGATGATATGCCAACATTCTCAATAGAAATAGGTAGAGAAATCATTGAGACCTTGTTCTTTGTATGATTCCATCTCCCAAACTACATGTTTGACTTCTTCTCCATTCATTTCTCAGGTCAAGTATTCATTTTGTTTTGTTGTTATTTTCGTGGGAATATGATCCAAAATGTCTTTTGTATTTGCAGGTTTGGCTCCTTTTTACTCTGTATAAAGATATTCAAAGTGTTCAACTGTCGATTTTTTTATTTCTTTGAAATCTCTAATGAAAAACACATTGTCATTCTTGATTGCTTTGATGTTATTTTTCCATTATTTTCCCCAGGCCTATTTGTGGAAGTAGGTTGTATTATGACCACCTTCAACCAGCCAAAGACTCCTAGATTTGAGTCTCCATGTCTCCTCTTCCTTTCAGAGAGTCTTCTGGTATGATTGGAAGGATGGTTTTTCCTCCATGAGCAAAGATTTAAAGATATTATTTGATTCCATATTCTATTGGATATTTTCTAGGGTGAATTTGGATTCTCTTGTTTCTTTGGCTGGCTAAGAATATGAGGATTTGGCTCAGTTTTTCAGGGCCTATTTTGTAAGGCACAATTTTTGTTCCCATATGTTACACACCAAATTCCCACACTAGTAAGTGTCACGCTTATGTATCTCATTCTACTAAGTGTTGTAAGTGTCATATGCACCTTATCAAGTGTTGTATACACATTTCTAAATGTCCCATGAACTTTATCAAGTGTCGTATACACCTTACTAAGTGTCGCATGCACGTTTTTAAGTGTCACAACTTTGAAACCATGGAAGAACATTTTTCATAATCCCTAATAAATGTGGAGGAGAAAAATCATTATGAGAAGGTCGAAAAACTACTTTTTACCTTGAGATTTCAACCATTTTTGAAGGTCAACTATTCTCTGCCCATGTCTAGGGATCATTGAACTCTTATCAATGCTCCCCTGCCCATGTATAGGGAACATTGACAACACTTTGTGCCCAATACTAGGGAAGCGTTGAAGTAGTAAGAGGGACTTATAACTAACCCACATTTTTCGAAGGACCATCTCCGAGGAGATGAGGTTTGGTTGGGTCGAATCATATCTCATGGCTCTGTCTTAGGCTAAAATCCCAACTTATGAAGAAAAATCCTCAACCATTTCCTAAAATACTTCATGGTGGTTAAGCATCCAACTCCTTTATAATGAGGCCACTCAAAGGTGAAATGGGAGAGAAAGGATTTCAGAGTGTCAAACCTTTGATCTTGTGAGGAGAATTCATCAAAGCATCATCATTCTGATCTTGATAAATTCAGGCAAGCGTTGGACTGGAGAGCTTGGAGGAGTTGTTGCAATGTCAACATTGGTTTGTAAGTACTTCACCATGTCTCTCCATTAATATAACTTGGCATATTTCCTTCATACTATTTTTTATACATATATGTCTATATAGATAGATCTATTCTTGTCTAATGATATATTGTACGTGATCTGAAAAGATCTTTTACACGACTATGGTTGAGTTATTAAGCATGCGTTTGATTAACCATTTAGGAATCTTAAAGAAAGAGGAAGAAGTATAGAAGAAATTTGATAGCCATATAAACATGTACATAACTGAAATGAAGAATAAAACAATAGCAAACCGTAACACCAATGTGATAACGGAGTTCGACAATCTCACCTATGTCTCCGGGCCTTTGTCTCAGTGGGTGAGGCTTTATTATTTTTGTTCAAAGCTCAATAAGTACATCACAATAGTTCCAAAAGGTTACAAAAATTATCTGGTCTTGTTCTACCAGATCTCTATAACCTAACAGAAGAAACGACACTCAAATCGGATGATCGGAGCTCCTAGAAATGGCCCGCAAAGGTGTTCTCCTCAACAACTTCCCTACATAAAAATGGCTTTGGATTGGTAAATATTCAGCATAAAACTTCTATGAATCTCCTTTCCTAGCCTTAAGAAGGCCTGGTTTATATAGATCTGAAGTTGGTAACCATCTCCCAACTTCCCCCCAAGATTTGGCCTAAAAAAGGGCCCAATATCCCCCAAAAATGGATTAAACCCCCTCAATCTGGCTAAAAATCCATTTAAAATCTTAAGATAAGGTTTAAAAACCCACTTTTGCATATAATTAGGGCACAACCCCTTTTTACCCATGCTCTTGGTCATGTGGGATGGCTCCATGTGGTCAGGTGCTATTTTCCTGGTGCGCTAGCCCCCTGATCTCTCGACCCCCGGTCGCATTGCACTGCCATGTGTCCAGGACCCCCTGCTCCATGCGCTATCATATGGTTACAACCTCCGATTTGGTATCCCGTGGTTTAGCCCTTAGTCAGCTAGCCTGACCGATTGGGGCTAACCTTATCCATTCATGCCAAACACTAACCATAGCCTGGGTCAATGGATTGTGGAACTATGGGCTGGAACGAATGTTATAACCACACCAACAGTTGGAGGGTAGGTCGTATGGTGGAGAGTTTAAACCAAGGGCTGGGGATAAGTCCCGAACCTTTTCATGCCCAATTCAAACCTATGTAACTTTAAATATATATGAACACATATATTGTTAAGACTCATAAGGCGAGCGGGTTGGCTAGCCCAACCTTGCAAAGGCGTAGCCCGGTGGCAGGTCTAGTGTTTGAACCCCACAACTCCAAAAAAAAATTGCAATGAAACCCAACGATCCAATCCATGGGTGACATGTGGCAGCCCATGTCTGGGCCATGTGGCACCGTACCTTATGTCAACTAGATGCCAAGTGTCAACACACTATTCGACTTGCTCTGCCACATGTACCAGCCATGTTAGAAACCAACCACATCAACACACCTTCCACGCATCAAATTCTCATTGGTCCAGCTATCTGCCCTGTCACCGACCGCTGCCATGTGTCGTATGGATTGTACGGGCCTGCCACATCATCTGTGCCACGTGTCACCAATGTAAGGGTGACACATGTCACTCGTTGATTGGTCCCTTGTACCTGTCTATACGCCCAGTCACCATGCCACGTGTCACCTGCAGAAGCTACCATGTCATTTCTGACTGTGCCTGACACGTAAGATGTATGGTCATAGAATCTGTATAGTCAGCTTCCATGTGGTAGTTGTACGGACTATACAGTCAACATATTTTTGCTTGTTTGGGAAAATGAACAGATTGCCATAGCTTGAGCATACGACATCTGTTTGAGCCTGTTCAAGTTGTGTTGGGTTTGTATCGATGAGGCCTACACACACGTCTGTTTTGAATAGATTTTGAGCACTTTTATTTTTAGGCCTTTCTAAGCCCCATCAAGCTCCTGGATCCAAATTTGGATCACACCTCCCCACTAAGGACCTTTTGGTCCCCAAAAGGTTACAAAAATGGATTTTAATTGATTACATACTCATAAGGACAAAAAACAAAAACACTATGTTGTACAAAAATGATGTTATAACATGTCATCATTTCAACATGTGTGATTACATTAATGGAAGCAAAATACATTGAAGTTGGGACATCCACTTCTGGCAAAAACAAGTGGTTGGTTTCTTTCCTTCATGGTGTTCCTCTTGCTTCGCTAGTAATTCCTCTTCCTTCATGAGTACATGCACAATCCTTTTGTTCTTCTTTGGATGAAGCTCCATATTAATCTTCCAACAATTAGTCTTTTGATGTCCACCCCTACTGCAATAAGTGCAATAAGTGCACTATTTTTTGGGCATCCATACTTGTTTACCCTTCTCTTTCTTCCATTGTGGAGTTGAGTCTTTATGTCGTGTTTCCTTCCTGGTCGACATAAACTTCCTTCCTTGCTGATATTCACTTTGCTTTGGAGATGACTTGCATTCACTACCACAATCAATGAGTGATACGCCATCACCTTTCGTGAAGTGTTCCTACAATGACTTAGGTTGGCCATTTGAAGCATTACTTGCTTCCGAAGTTTTGGAACCCATCTTGAAGGATGCTCCATTCTCTACTTCGCCATATCCTAATCCTAAATATCGAGGCCTTTCCACAACCTCAATGGGATTAACGATACCTTGGCCCTCAATTCCAAGGCCCTTTCCTTCATAAACCATCTTGGTTAGAAATATCAAACCTATACCTCTTGTATGTTTTTCAAATGCACCAAAACCATCTTCATGGGAACAAGGAGAATTTCATGAATAAGCTTCATTGAATACCTCAGAGATGTTTTCTGAAACATATGTAGAAGGCACTTCCTTCAATCCTTATTTGCCTTTGTTGTTCTTTGAATATTTCACTTGAGTCGATCTCTTTCGTTCCAAGTAGTCTTCATACAACACTTTCACCATCTCAAACATGGAAAACACCGAATTTCAGAAATCCTTCTCATCTTGAGAAAGTCCTCTTGTAGATGCCATTTTCTCCCTTGAGATGAGCTCTTCCCTGGTTAACATGAAAAACTCAAATCCAAACGTCAACTAGCTCTGATACCACTTGATCTGAAAAGATCTTTTCCATGACTATGGTTAAGTTATTAAGCATGTGTTTTATTAACCATTTAGGAAGCTTAAAGAAATAGGAAGAAGTATATAAGAAATGTGACAACCATATAAACATGTACAGAACTGAAACGAAGCATAAAACAACAACAAACCATAACACTAATTTGATAACAAAGTTCGACAATCTCACCTACGTCTCCGAGCCTTTGTCTCAGTGGGTGAGGCTTTCTTATTTCTGTTCAAATCTCAATAAGTACATCACAATAGTTCCAAAAGGTTACAAAACTGGTATAGTCTTTTTCTACCATATCTCTAGAACCCAACAGAAGAAACAACACTCAAATCGGATAACCAGAGCTCCCATAAATGGCCCACAAAGGTGTGCTCCTCAACAGTGTCCCTGCATAAAAATGGCTTTGGCTTGGAAAACCTTCAGCATAAAACTACTATGAATCTCCTTTCCTAGCCTCAACAAGGCCTGGTTTATATAGATCTAAATTTGGTAACCATCTCCCAACTTCCCCCCAAGATCTGGCCTCAAAAGGGCCCAATATCCCTCAAAAATGGATTAAATCCCCTCAATCTGGCTAAAAATCCATTTAAAATCTTAAGCTAAGGTTTAAAAACCCACTTCTGCATATAATTAGGGCGCAACCCCTTTTTACCCGTGCTCCTGGTCATGGGGGATGGCTCCATGTGGCCAGGCGCTATTCTCCTGGCACGCGAGCCCCCTGGTCTTCCGGCCCCCGGTCGCATTGCATCGCCACGTGTCCAGGTCCCCCTGCTCCACGCGCTATCATATGGTTACAACCCCGATTTGGTAGCTCGTGGCCTAGCCCTTGGTCGGTGGGCTAGCCCAACCAACCATTCGTGCCAAACACTAACTGCAGCCTGGGTCAATGGAGTGTGGAACCCTGGGCTAAAACGAATGCTATAACCGTGACAACAGTTGGAGGGTAGGTCGTATGGTGGAGAGTTTAAACAATGGGCTGGGGCCAAGCCCCAGCCCTTTCCGCACCCCATTCAAACCTTATGCAACTTTAAATATATATGAACACATATATTGTTAAGACTTATAAGGTGGGCAGGTTGGCTAGCCCAACCCTACAAAGGCGTAGCCTGGTGGGAGGTCCAGTGTTCGAACCCCACAACTCCAAAGCAATTTTTCAATGAAACCCAACGATCCAATCAATGGGTGCCATGTGGCAGACCATGTTTGGGCCACGTGGCACTGTACCTTACACCAACTAGCTGCCAAGTGTCAACACATTATTCGACCTGCTCTGCCACACATACCAACTACGTCAGCAACCAACCACATCAGCACACCTTCCACGTGTCAAATGCTCATTAGTCCAGCTGTATGCCTTGTTACCGGACACTGCCACATTTTGTATGGATTGTGCGGGCCTACCACGTCATCTGTGCCACGTGGCACCACTGCAAGGGTGACACGTGTCGCTCGCTGATTGGTCCCCTATACCTGGCCACATCACTTGTCTGTACGCCCAGTCACCCTGCCACGTGTCAGCTCCAGAAGATGCCACATCAACATTCACTGTGCCTGCCACGTCAATTGTACGGTTGTATGGCCTGTACAGTCAGCTGCCACGTGGCACTGTACGGACTGTAAAATCAACATTTTTTTTCCTATTTGGCAAAACGAACAGATCGCCATAAACTTGAGCATACGATGTTTGTTTGAGCCTGTTCAAGTTGCGTTGGGTTTGTATCGACGACGCCTACACACACGTCTGTTTTGAAGAGATTTTGAGCACTTTGAGTTTTAGGCCTTTCTGAGCCCCATCAAGATCCTCGATCCAAATCTGGATCAATAGGAGTAGAAGGTGTTGTTTTTTTCCTTGAAGACTTTCTTCATCATGATAAAAGCTTGCAAACAAGACCAAAGATTGAAGATCGGTGAGGACAACCGTCGAAAAGGAGTAATTCACACTTCTTTCTTCTATCTTCTCTACCTATAGACATAAAGAATAGATCTAAAGGAATGTTAGTGTCCATTTGTTTTTTTTTCTATATTGAACAATAGGGGTCTAGATATCCAAGGGAGATTTAACCTATTCGCAGGGGAAATATTTTGTAACAAAAAAATGGTGACTCCACTGGGGATGATTGTTCTTAGGTTTCTATCCCTTTGAATCTTGGTTTTCCTTTGATCTTTTTGATGTTGATTCTTGATATTTGAACTCTTCCTGCTTTCTGTTGAATTTGGGCAAAATTTGGTGTTGTTTCAACCACTTCCAGACATCAATGCTACTCCACAGTGACCCATAGAGAGTTGAAAAACCTTATCAACGCCCCCTACTAGTGTCTTGAGGAGCATTGGCCCCTGTTCAATGCCCTGTCTGCCTCATTACAGGAGCATTGATCTCCTTCCTAGGCCAGTTTTCAGCCCATTTTGCTTTCTTCTCCTCAGATTTTTCACTCAAATATTTGCATTAGAGTCCTATGAACTTCATTATGACTTTGTTTGATTAAAAGAATTATGATCACCAACTTTTCTTACCTCTTTTGAGCTTTCAAGCCCTTCAAAATTAGGGAATGAGCATGTCTGCCTTGGGCTAACCTAAACCTTTGGTCAAAGTCTGTCTTACCATTAGTTTGATCCTCATCATGAAGATTTCCAAACTCCTGTTATCATGATTTCAAAACTCATTTTGAAGTTTTTTTCATTGATTTGGAATTGCAACTGGACATTTATCTTTGATTCTTACTTTGGCACCTGGGGTGACTTTGGCACCTTGGGCATACTTTTCTAGAACATTTTGTTTTCTTAGGTCTTTGTCCCTATCTACCTGCTAATCTTTGGGTTCTCTATTCATTCTTCATCCTCTTTTTTTTTCTCTTCTACTAATTCACCATCAACTCCTTCTTCATCTTGCTTCTCTTCTTGGGTAGAGGTATCTGAATGGGAGTGGGCACCAAAGGAATATAGAACTCTTCAGGGGGAGAAGGATGGATCTTCCTTCATGTCTAAAGGGAAATCTGCATTGTCAAGGAATGCACATGGATTCGAGACTTCCATAAGGATCGTATTTTTTGCTACTTATCTTGAAAATTACCTGGGGATTGATATTTACCTTCGATGTGGGTTCCAGTTCTTCCTAGGAAATTACTTCATACATGTTATGGGATGAGTTGGGGATGTTACTTAAAAGCCTTGTTGATTCATTATTACTCGATTTCCTTGATTGGTCATTGCTAGATTCCGACTGAAAATGAAGCTCTACTACTAGTTCGGGGCTCGAGGCTTGAGTTGGACTAGAGAAGGAGAGGGGTTTCCTTTTCTAGGGTTATTCTTCTTTCTCTTTTCTTTCTACCATTGTTCATTTTTTCTTAAATGTTGTAGTTTTTAGTGATTTCTTAAAAACACTATTGACAAAGTGTTTATACTTATGACAAATCCAACATTTAAAAAATAGTTGCTCATAGTCCACTGTTTCAACATATTATAAATATTGATATACTTATTACACTTTATTTTAATATTTCTAAATGAAAAATAAAAAAATTAACCAAAATCAAACTAATCGAAAAAACATTGCAAATAACCCAAGTACGTCATCCCGTACAAATAATAAAATAATAAAAAATGTAAATACTTTGAACATTGATAATAAATCAAGCAATGATGATTGAAACATCCATTACAAATGAAAAGGAAATAAGAAATAAAACATTTAAGTAGTTTGAACCTGGATAATAACTCAAACATAATTAATATAATTGAATACTACAAATTTTATATAAATCAATAAAATAATTAAATTATGAAATGATAAAATTATTTTTTATTTTATTAAAACTAAAACATTATATAAATCATGCCCATGAGAGTG
>JZKD02S2077745.1:6433-31015 GCA_000966675.3 Picea glauca | reverse complement strand
TTTGAGCCTTCATATGGGGTTTGTGTGCCTCATCATGAATATTAACAAAGTTAGTAAACATTGAAGCAAAGGTGTATTGGATCAACCTATTTATACCACAATTTTCATTTATCTAAGTATCATCTTCTTACATAGGATAAACTTCATCATCGTTAACTTCATATCCATTAACTTGATCATTGATATTTATACTACAAATTGATGCATCCTCAGGAAATTCATGAGAGTTAGGATGCTTTCTTTTTATAACTTCAAACAATTGATACATACCAAATATTAAAATTGTAGAAAATTTTATGACAAGAATGTAGAGTTTCTAAGATACCTGCATAGAAGATATAGCTAACAATGAAGCATACACAACATTCAATGGTGTGAAGAGAAGAGACAAAAATGGAGAAAATAATGAAAGAATTTCTATTATATGCATTCCACACTCAAAGAGTGAATAATTTACAATAGATATAGGTTACATGAGTAACTAATGCACCATAGTAGTGATCTAGAGATATCTAGACACTCACTAATAGAAATCGAAGTAATCTGCCACCTAGTCCTAGTTAACTGATCCATGCAATCATTAGTTAAATAAGTCACATGTGCAGAAGTGAGAGAAACACATGCAATTGCTGGTGCTAAAACCGAGGTTGGCATGCATGAGTGACTTCCACTAGTCCTAAGTGTAACTGACTCTGAACTGAAGAGGAGTGCCCTATTTTGTAGGAGAATATTCTCTAGAGAGAATATTCTCATCTAAGGAAGCATTCAAAACATTGGAATATCAACTTTAGGAAAATAATTACCTAGGTGAGTGTGTGATCCAGATTATTTTCATCACGAAATGAGAGTGAAGATATAATAAAGAAATGTACAGAGATATCTCAGATATCCAATGGTATAACATAAATATATCATATATGCAACCATAGACACAAAGATACATTAATACACAATTTCTATTAATGAGCGAAATGTACAAAACTGTAGAAATATAGAGTGAAAGACTTGTTAGAATGGTGGCAATTTATCTCTGAGAAGAGATGTGACAACTACTCACATTCCCAAGAAGATGATTACAATGAGGCTCTAAAGGCCTTTATAACATAAATAAAATCCAAAACCTTAACCCCAGAAGATGAAAAGCCAACAATTTTGTGGACCCTGTTTTGGGTTCTTTGGTCTATCAACTTCCCGGTGGTGTAACTTTGGCATACAATATCTATTTGGGGTACACGATAGATCGTTGGAAAGGTATTGTCAAGGAAATTCATTTTGGGGATTCAATCAGAGCCTTTGGGTATCATTGAGGTGCTCGATCCTGAACAAAATGCATTTAGGCCCTCTAAATGACCCCAAAATTTTAGGAACCGAAAAACTACTAAAAATAGTAAATTACCAGAAGACTGTTTTGAGCCAGTTGGAATAGGTGGGTGGCCACCGATATACACCTAGATCAATCCTCCCTCCTTAGGAAGCAATGGTCTCCATTGTGTTTAGTTCCTGGGGGGAGAGGGAAAAGCATTTGTTGAATATGCATCTTGATGAGTTGTTTTCCTTGCTGGAGAAGTTGTGTTGCTTATCTTGTTGAAGGTTGTCACAAACCTGTGGCTGTAAGGGTTGGACCTTTTTAAATAGTTTGGCTACATGAGATGCCTGTGTGCAGAAGAAATATTTATTCTTTGTTGCAATCTTGTCGACCTGCTTATGTTGGATAGAAGGTGCTTGGATTGAGGCTACAGTGGTGTTCTTCTATTCACCCTTTGAACAGAATGTGAAGAAGCTGAATTTTGTAGTATGAGATACTACCTTGTGGCACTGTTTAGGTGGCACTGTAGTTGGAACTACCTTTGGTATCCTGTAGAGATGACCCCCCAGAGTAACAATGACATTACGAGGTTGAGACTCATAAATAACATGGCGCTTCCACATATATGGTTGGCCCAAGAGAACATCTTAGACATCTAGTGGGGAAACATCACATAATACCTCAACCTTGAAGGGCTAGATCTTGTATGACAACTGGAACTGTTGGTTGACATGAAGACCTCATCCCTGGTGAAGCCACCTGATGTTGTATGGTTGCCGGTGTGGTGTTGTTGACAATCCCAACTGTTTGACGACCTTTGATGAGATGAGGTTCTTATAGCTTCCACTATCAACAATAAAATGCAATGGGGTCCCCTTCACCCAGATATGTGAATGAAAAAGGTTCTCCCCCTCTTCAGTATCTATTGGTTCTTCTGGTTGAATTGTTGCGGTCATGACAATAGAAGTGGTGTCTACGTCGATGATTTATCTTCTACCAGTATTTTCTAAATCGGATTTTGAATCAAGGTTCATTTCCTTGTCTTTGATCTCAGCCACAAATTACTATTCTGAGAGACATTCATTGGTGTTGTGGTAGGGGATTTTGTGGAAATCGTACCATTTTCCAGTGTCCTTCTTTGTCTTTCTGTTACTCTTCTTTTCATGTGGCTTGGACTGGTTTTCTAAAGGCTTGTTGTTCGAGCCGTCTTTACCATACTTTGGTTATTGTGGATTTGCATACCCAAACTCCTGCTTGTTCTGGTGCTTAAAGTTTTGCTCAATTTTAACATCATATCGATAAGCAACACCTAGTGATGAGATGTCCATAAAATCCATTTAAGTTTGGATGTATCTATCTAGAGCCCCGCTGTATTTCAGAACTAGATGTCACTCAGAGTCTTTGATACCCATCTTGGTGTGTAAGGTATGGAAGGTATTGGTGAACTCTGAAATTGCTTGGCCCCTCTCTTGTCGCAGTGTGGTCCATCTCATGTACTGGTCATCATAGTTTCCAATAGGGTAATATGTTCCTTGACCACATCCACAAAAAAATCCCAAGTGGGCTCGACCCCATATATTCTAGACTCCTATGTGGAAATTTTCTCCCAATAATTTTCCCACCAATGTTTGATATGGGGGAGAGACTTAAGGAGTGTGAAGGTGATCTTTTCCCTGTCGAAGAAATTATGAACAGAGAAACAACCTTCTAGCATATTTAACCATTATTCTAGGGCATCCACATTTATCTGCCATTCAAATATGGGAATATTAAAATTAACATGTGCCTTGAAAGGTGAGGTGCCTCCAAAGTGGTTTCTTGATGAAGACACACCTGTTTTTATTGGAAGGCATTGAAGGGTGTGGGAAAAATTCTCCATCATTTCATCCCTCTATCGCGTGAGAGATTGCTCAAGCAACAGATTAATAAAATTGGTTTCTCTATCGTGTTTCTTTTCTTCCACCATGGATGGTTTCTTGGGCATGCGAGAGTGATTTTCCTTTAGAGAGACAATATCAAGACCCAACTTGCTATACTCAGACCTCGTCTAGGACATGCACTGAAAAAATGATCAAGAGAAGCCTGCTCTGATACCACTGATCCAAATTATTTTCGGCATGAAATGAGAGCGAAGATATAATAAATAAATCTATAGATATATCTCAGATATCCAATAATATAACATAAATATAGCAAAGATTCAACCATAAACACATACATACAGTAATACACAATTTCTATTAATGAGCGAAATGTACAAAAATGTAGAAATATAGAGTGAAAGACTTGTTAGAATGGTGGCAGCTTATCTTTGAGAAGAGATGTGACAACTAGTCACATTCGTAAGAAGATTATTACAATGAGGCTTTAAAGGCATTTTTAACATAAAGAAAATCCAAAACCCTAACCCCGGAAGATGAAAAGCCAATAGTTTTGTGGACCTTGTTTTGGGTTATTTGGTGTATCAACTTCCTGAGGGCGTAACTTTGGCATACGATCTTTGTTTGTGGTGCATGATAACTAGTTGGAAAGGTATCATCGAGGAGATTCATTTTCGGGGCTCAATAAGAGACTTTGGATATCATTTAGGTCATCGATCCTAAAAAAACTTCATTTAGGCCCTTAAAATGGCCCTAGAAGTTTAGGAACCGAAAAACTTCTAAAAATAGTAAATTTCCAAAAGACCATTTTGAGCCAGTTGGAATAGGTGGGTGGACATCGATATCCACCTGGATCAATGTGTAATATCTCCAACGCCCCCCTGAACACTACTAGGGTGTACATGATGAATGGGTCCTGCAAACAGAGGCCATGTTGGGTACCCATTGTACAATGCATCTAACAATGAAACATTGAAAAAGAGAGGAAAGAGGGAAACCTCGTGGGAATGCCCCCCCCCTCAAAGTAGAATGTATCAAAAGATTAAAAAAAGGGCAGTTGCTAAGCAATTGTGTCCTTCACTCCAAGGTGACCTTGCAAATGTGCAAGCTTATACTCAGTGAAGATTTTGTTGAATAGCTAGATGTTTGTATAGACTTGATGAATTAAATGCATTAGTGATATTTCTGCATATATCCACTTTCTCTTATTGTAAATAAGAAGATCCAAATCCCATACTGTGTGAATTTTGGATGAAACTTTGAAAATCATGTGGTTGTTTCTAGAAAAATGTTGAAAATCCTTTGATTTAAAAAAAGTCATAACTTCACTTCCCATACTCCATTTTGGATTATTTGTTTTTTGAAATTGGGTATTTTTCCGATAGGAATTCAAATTTCCAATTTGTTTCTGCAAATTTTTCTTAGAAAATCTCATAATTGAATCTAATGTGTGTAGCCCCCTTTCTGGCTCTCGAGATGCATGCATGGGAGTCTCCACATGTGGCTCATGGGATGCATGAATGACACATGAAAAAGTGTATGCATGTGGATCTTGATAGGCATGGATGATATATTTCATATGTGATTCATAAAATAGATCTAAAATAGAGTAGACATCATCTTCAATGAATGGAACGAAAACTTTTGCAGATACCTGTGTAGAAGGCTCTTCAAACTGAGAGGTTTGATCTTCTTGTTGATTTTCTACTAGCTCTTATCTTGTCAACCTTTTGCATGTAATATTCCTTATTCCTAAACAGAACCTCCAACCTAATCCATAATTGTTTTGGAGTCGAGTCTTGTGATTTGTCATCTACTTCATGGAAAATTTCAGGAGAAACAAACATGCAGATACATCCTATGATCATATCTTGTCTATTGATAAAGTCATTTTTCTCATCGACAAAATCAGGCTCTGCTTCCATTTCCTTGGTTATTTGGTATAAGCCTCTACTTATTAGAATAATTAGGATCTTTTTCTTCCACTCCAAATAGTTATGAGGTGTGAGAAGTATTGTCGACGAGTAAAACATAGATTTCATCTTTCCTACTTCTTTGTTCCTTCTTCGGTACCTACAAAAGAGTATTGGTGATGATCCTTGCTAGAGACATATGGGCTATGATACCATGTAGAGTTTATGAGGTACCTGCAAAAAAGATCTAGATAACAATGAAGCATACATAACTTGCAATGGTGTGAAGAGAAGAGAAAAACATGAAGGAAAGAATGAAAGAATTTCTATTATTTGTATTCCACACTCAAAGAGTGAATACTTTACAATAGATATAGGATAAATGAGTAACCAATGCACCAGAGTAGTGATCTAGAGAGATCTAGACACTCACTGACATAAACCAGAGTAATTAGCCACCTAGTCCTAGTTAATTGATCCATGAAATCATCAATTAACTAAGTCACACGTGTGGAAGTGAGAGAAACACATGTAATTGTTGGTGATAAAAATGAGGTTTCCATGCATGAGTGACTTCCACTAGTCTAACTTAATGTAACTGAGTTTGAACTTAAGAGGATCGCACTATTTTGTAGGGGAATATTCTCTAGAAATAATATTTTCATCTAAGGAAGCGTTCTCAACATTAGAATATCAAATTTAGGAAAATAATTACCTAGGTGAGTGTGTAATATCTCCAACAAAGAATAAAACATGTTATGAATAACTTACTAATGGGACCCCCCCCCCCTCTCTTAGAGTGCCCAAACTATAAACAATGTTTTCTAGCTATGTACTTTTTAACTCTTCTCACTTTTAAGCCCTTGCAATTTTTGCAAGTACAATAAAATTTAGCATCACCATATTTTCGTTTAACTTAGAAATGGAAATTTCGAATTATTATCATTTGACATTGTTATCTATTAAAACAAAATCAACCAAAGCAATTATAATAGATAGAAAAAAAAATTAATACTCACATTGAAAATATGACAAAAAATCTATTACAAATGTCAAAATTATCACATAATAATCACCATATCCCTCAAGTTTTTATATTTTTTATAGAGGAATTTCTCTATCAACATTAACATAATATAGTCATAACTAACATAGTTAGAGTTTGTGTGATCAAATGTGACTATGTCAACACTAAAAAATGGCATTCTGGCATTTTGGTGTAGGTATTTTGATGTCCTAGAGGGATCTCAATAGAGAAACATATATTGAGGTTAAGAAATAATAATAATAAAAAAAATCAGTAATTTACAATATTTTTAAACATCATAATCAATTATTAACATCAATGTTAAAGATCAAAGTTGGAATTTGTTGGCATGTTTTACAGGAAGCGTGTGCTTGTCATTGATGGAAAGAACAACAACGACGATGGAAAACAGGAAAAGCATAAGCTCAGGAGGAGAAGAGAACAATATGCAGAGATCAAAGCTCAGAAGGAAAAATGAAGTACAGAAACGTGATCAGGATCAACATCTCCACAGGACAAACCAAAACGTTTGAGAATTTGATTATCCGACTCTCCGTCAACCGTCGGATTGAATTAATGGAAGGATAGGATAAGTGGGGAAAAACGATTGAGATTTCAATCACCTGCATATCCATCAACCGTCGGATCAAGTTAAGTGAAGGATAGGATAAACAAGGCACTAGGTTTGAGAATTCGATTATCCGAATCTTCGTCAGCCGTCAGATCGAATTAAGTGGAATGATAGGATAAGAAAAGATGGAGAGCTGTTGGATTTAATCCAAGGCAAAGCTGCATCGCATAAAGATCGAGTTGTTGATCTTAGATATTGATCAAACGAACATCATTCATTTTAGGTATAAAGTTATGAGGAGGTTACGCTCTGGAGAAATCACTTCAAGAATTTCCATTTGAGATTTGAAATACCCGAAGCCCTGAGAGATGAAATACATTCTCGACCGCCAGATCATCTGAAGTAGATCTTAGTAGTCAGATCATATGAAGAAGATCTCAAGTGTTAGATCGTCTGAAGTGAATATGGGTCGTCTGATCCAGAGCGTCGGTTTGAGTTTTGAAATTCCCGAAGCCCGGAGACCTGGAAAGCCGAAATAAATTCTCGACCATCGGATCATCTGAAGTAGATATCAGTTGTCAAATTGTCCAAAGAAGATCTTAAGCGTCAGATCGTCTGAAGTGAATCTGGGCCGTCTGATCCAGAGCGTCAGTTTGAGTTTTGAAATTCCCAAAGCCTGGAGACCAAGAAAGCCGAAATAAATTCTCGATCATCGGATCATCTAAAGTAGATCTCAATCATCAGATCATCCGAAGAATATTGCAAGCATTAGATCGTCCGAAGTAAATCTGGGTCGTCTGATCCAGAAAAGACATGGCGTAATCCTGTGGAATTCGGGTAAAGACCCAAAGTAAGACTCAACCGTTTGATCCAAAAGGACACGTGGCAGTAATATGAATATTTCGAGGGGAAGTAAAGTTTGAGACTGGAGATTTTAGAAGTCTGGAGACCCAAAGGAGATCTCGACCATTGATCGAGAAAGGGGCCGCAGAATCGTTGATCTGGTTGAAAGGTCAAATTACCGAAATAGAGGCAGAGCCATCGATTGAAGAGGATAGGTGTCCGCTGATCATCGACTCCAGAAGATTGGTGTATGGATAAAAGTAGGGTTTGAGATTTGAAACTCTCGAAGCCCGGATCACGAAGTAAATCACAACCGTTGATTTAGGAAGGCTAGATCTGATTCGCAGACTTGAGAGGATAGATCTGAACCATCCTTTTAGGAGCACCGTCAAGATTGTGAGATCGACGGTCCCATCACATTACGAGGATTGAAGGTGCACGAACTTTAAAAAGTTAAGGGTGGGCTACAATTGAAACCACAGATTTGGAGAAAGGACACATGGAGGCTCGAGGTAAATTGCAGGGCGAAACACAGTTTGATCTCAAACCACCTTTGGTCATGCCTGCATTCGCATGGTCACATGATATCATTGCTCAAGGTCACATCAACGTAAGATAGGGGAAGGAGCTAGCGCTGCTAGGCTCCACATTGAAGGTTATGCATTGAAAAGTCATAAGGGCCTCTGCATGTATAATCCAATGACACTGATCCAACGTAATCTTATCGAAGGGTTGTTGTTTCACTTCATGATTTCTTGATTAGTTATGATTAAGTTACACTAATTGAATCATTGTTCCTGAGCGGTTGAATCATTGTTCCTGAGCGTTGGAATCATGATGCTTGAACGTTTTTTATATTCTCGACTTGAGAATTGGAGATGTGGAGTGTAACAGATAAGGAGAGCAGGAATAAAAGAAAATTTTCATGACAAAGAGAGGTTGTTGTTTCTCTGTAAAAAATAGTCGAACTGTAAGAAAGGTATATCACAACATGAACTAAGGGAGAAAATGTAGAGATGAAGAACATAAGCTGGACATAGTGACGTAGATGCAGACCCTCTCGGCCCTTATGGCTACGTCCACTCACAGGATCGTTTGATTTCCCCTTGAGTCGGATCGTCTCTTTTGGATTCCCTGCTGGAAACTGCAATTTATCGATCCACCGGTCCTTTTGGGAAGCTCCCCTGTGTGAACCGCACTAGGCGCTACCTTCTCCCTCTTTTTTCAACCACCACGCTATGCCTAAGTCCTACATCGAAAGGTGCTTGTCACAACTCGCCTCTCGCGAGTTCGCGAGTCGAAGCTCTCGACTCCTCCTGTCCAATCTCACGATATCTGAGATCGCGAGATGGTTATAACTCCTTCCCTTTTCAATGCCCTCTGCACATGACCACCAACTAGGCTTAACACTAGCTCTTCTTGCTTCTCTCCACTTTGTGATTTCAAAGGTTGAACTCCCGTTCTTTTATCTCATGAATCCCCAAGACTCGAGAAGTCAACAGAGTGTTGACTCCTTTCACAATGTGACGTGTGTCTTCCTGTCTATCCTTCGGGCCCACAGCGTGGTTCTGCCATGTGTCTCTCGTGCTTGTCTTCGACACTTCACGATTTCGCCACTTGGAGCACCCAAAATTTGGGCTCTCACCTTGTGAACCTCCGAGTTCACGAGATCCTTAGATCTCTGCCACCTGTCCTCCTCAGATGGACGGCTCCGATCCTCTCGCAACTTCGCTACTTGCGAAGTCGAAGGGATTTCTCCTCTGACCTTTGATGTTCGAATCCTCGATATGGGTGATCTCGTGACGCGTGTCCTCTCCAATGGATGACTCAGATTCTTTCGCCCATTCAGGACTTTCACTTCCACCTGCGAGGGTTTAAACCTCAGGCAACTCTCGACAGATCCAACGATTGTCGGGTTCTTCGCTCAAGATCTGATGGTTCAGATCCTCTCGCCTGTGTGCTTCTCCTACTGCTCCCTGGACATGAAATCTCCAATAGTCCAAGTCTTCTCAGCTGATCCAACGACAACTATTTCTCCTCCCGATCTCTGGCGCTTTTGTTCCAACACTTAGAAGAATTTCAATTGTTCAAAGGCCTCGACCTTTGTCTTCTTTCCTCTGCAAGCTCTTCACCTTGAGTCTCACCTGCGCGTATATGAATGCTATCCCTCCTGAGATTTTCTCCCGAATCCTTGAAGGGTTCTGACTTCTGCGCCTCTATAGAATATTCACGTACACAAAGGTGCTATCTCTTCTGAGCTTTCCAAATAATCAGACCCCTGAGGGAATAATTCCTTTTTTCCCTTTCTCCCTCAGATGGAGAATTCAGATGCCCTCCTGGCTATCCTCTGCTCAAGCAACCTCTTGTTGAGTACTCAGGGTGTTCAAAAACCCTGTGAAGATCCTTCTTCTTGGACTCTTCTTCAATCTTTGAACTTAGAGAGTTCTCTTCCTATGCCTATCTGCAAACTGTCTCAATGCCCTCTTGGCAGGGTGTGAAGAATCCTCAGTGATTCTGACTTCTTAATATTTTACAGCAGAGTTCTCCTGTGCACTCCCTTGCACCTGCTCAATGCCCACCTGATAGAGCTTCATAAAACTCCTCAGAGATTTTGTCTGCAACTGTGTTCTTCTTCAAATCCCTGCCTCCAAGGTGTTCAACAACCTTGAGGTCTTCCTCCTGAGTTGATGATTCCAACTTCTGTTCCCACCTGGAACATCTTTGTATGAACTTGCTGAATTCATAAGTGCTTCAGTGCATTGGTATTCAGATTCCACAACACTCTATCGAACCCTCCTGGCATGAAACCTCAAAGACCTTCACCTGAAATCAAACACACTCCTGCAAATGCAAAACTACAACATACATTTACAACATAATAAAAACACACATAGACATTCATTTAACACCAGAAATATGCAGGAAAAACTGTTGTTTATATTAAATGGCAAATGCCTATTTGTACAAGGTGTTCCTGAGCATAGATTGTAACAAGGTATCGACTCTTCTCTTCTCTTCTCTATGCTAACTACTACAAAATGAGACCCCAAAAGATCTTTTACCTGGGGGGGCTCTTCGAGCTCTTCCCTCCAATCTACCTACCCTATTCAATGGCATTGAAAGGGATATATAGTCTGCAAATCAGATCTAGATCTCAGCCTTACAAAACATTAAAGGCCTATCTACCTACAACTTGCGCAAAGGCATGGATTCACAGCTCAACAACCTAAAACATTTAATTACATTCATTCAAATTTTAAATGAGGACTGCACCTCTCTTCAACACACGATTTGAATTCGCTGACGTGGTTGGCTGGCTGACGTGGAGAGATGCTCCTGCATCACATAGAAGAAATGGTGAAAACAACAAACTGTACGAGAAATTAAGCGCAAGAAGATGCGAGCAGGAAGACATTGATGCAGGCAAAGCAGAATAGTGTAGCAGAACATGGATGAGACTGGTAAGCCATTGATAAATACTGTATCACTGTAATAAGTTTTAGCAAGCAAAGATTTATATTTCAGGGTGGTAGGGTGGTGCTAGGGAGGACTGTTGTCCTCATAGTTTCAAGTGGGTTCTTGAACACATGGAGTTGTATCTTCCATCTGGTTACAACCAGAAAAACCAGGGTGGTAGGGTGGTGCAAGGGAGTTGGTGCTTCCTTCTAGTGGGTGCTAGAGAAACTAGAGAGTTGGTTCTCTCAAAAAGTTGCAGCTTGTAAAATAGAGGTGGTAGCCTCACATTGAGTTGGTGCTCAAAGATAGATGATGTACATAACATAAAAAGACTGCTTATCATTCTTAGAAGAAGAGGTTTTTTCCCTTTATGGGTTTCCTCATGAATATTTGTCTCTGTGTATATCATATGTGTGATTGATGTTTACTATTTCTACTGTTCATGACTTGCATAATATTGATGATCACTTGGAGAATATTAATAATATTTTAATAGTAATAAAATTGTTTAAGCATAGTAACAGATGATTCCCCCCCCCCTTCTCAATTGTCTTAGTAATTTCAACAATTGGTATCAGAGTGGGTTCCTTTTAGCTAAAGGTAGATCAATAATCTTAAACATGACAAGTCATGAAGGAACTTCAACCAATAAGCCTCCTCTATTTGATGGAACAAATTTTTCTTTCTAGAAGGTTAGAATGAGAACATACATTATGGCCTTAGTTGCTGATGTTTGGGATGTTGTAGAGACTGGATATAAAAAAAATGTTGTGCTAGCTTCCAAAGATGATAAGATAGAATTTAGCTTCAATGAAAAGGCAACGAATGCTATCTTGAGTGGGCTTGCTGAAGCTGAATTTGTAAAGGTAATGCATCTTGATTCTGCCAAAGAGATGTGGGATAAACTCATTAGCAGTTATGAAGGAAATGAGAAAGTAAAACATGCCAAACTTCAGACATATAGATTGAAATTTGAACAACTAAAGATGAATTAGGAAGAAATAGTTAGTAAATGTTTTTTAAGAGTTGAGGAGCTTGTGAATGTCATGAGGGGTCTTGGTGATGAGATTGAATACACATTTTTAGTTTAGAAGATTTTAAGATCTCTACCTAATAGATTTAATCCAAAAGTTTCTGCAATAGAAGAACTGAATGATCTTAAGATTTTGTCTATTGGTCAAATTCTAGGAAATCTAACCACTTATGAAATTAAGATTAGTAAATATAAACCTACCTCTAGAGAAGCATCATTTAAATTAGATAAGAATGAGGATTTTGAGCCTGATGAAATTGAAGCAAAATTTGTGAGAAGACTAAAGAAAGGATCAGGCAAGTACCAAGGCAAGTTTCCCTTCAAATTTTTTAACTGTGGAAAGATAGGTCACTTTGCATCTAAGTGTCCACACAAGAAGAAGGACCAGGACTCTGAAGGTGAAGAGAAGTACGAATTGAAGAGATTTGGTAAAAAGAAAAGTTTACGTGTAAACAATGATGACTTTTCGGGAGACACAGATAGTGATTCTTCTTGTGAAAATAAGGTTATTGAATTTATGCTTATGTCCAAAGAGGATTATGATAATAAAATAACAATAAGTGATGTTAATGATGAATAATTTGTAGTTGACCTAGAAAGAGAACTGATAAGTGTCCTAGAAGAAATTGCTAGACTAAGATTTAAGACGAAAAAGAAAAAACAATCGCTGATGCAGTTCAAGAAAGACAAAAAAAAACCTGATGAAGGCTTGGCCCTGCTAAAAGTGGAAATAGAAGAGGAAAAAAAAGAGAGGACATTATGAAACAACATTTATCAGAGAATAAGGCAAGATGTGAAGCCTTGGAAGAAGAGGTAGTAAAAACCAGAAAAGAGATGGAGAATTTTAAAGCATTGTATCTCCAAAATCTTCCAAGCATTAAAGCCTCAACATAACTAAACAATATTATGAGAAAACATAGATCTCCTTTGTTAAAAAATGGTTTAGGTTATGTAAGTGGTTCAAGCAGGAAATAGACATAAAGCAAAGAGCCAGTAAAGATGATCAAGTTCCAAGTTAGCAGATAATCAGATCATGTGAGTACTCTGCCACAAAAAGATAATAAAGACAAGATGATCCCCGATAAAAAACAAAGATATCAGAAGATGGAGAAACAAATGCCAAGAAGGCCATCCTTCAGGTACCAAAATTTCTTCCATGTTTACTATTTTTACTGCTCTAACTTTGGTCATAAGATTGCAAATTGTCAAATTAAGTTTAGAGACATGCAACTGAAGAGATCAAAAAATAAAAAATCTTTGCAACATAAAACTAAGCAACCAATGAGTACACAAAGTTGCACCAATCACTTTGACCTATTGAAAAATGAGCTTGAATTCTATAACTATCATAACTTTGGCCACAAAGCAACAAACTGCCATTTGAAGAATTACAAAGCAGATCCAAGGATAAAACCCTTAGCTAGAAATGTCAGCACATGGAAAAAGAAAGATAGTGAAAAATGTGGTCTAGTACTTTTAGATCAAAGACAAAAGAACCCTTGATATATTGATAGTGGATGTTCCAAACATATGACTGGAGACAAAAGTAAGTTTCTGTCTCTAAGTGAAAGAAAATCAGGAAATGTAACCTTTGGAAATGATGCACCAGAAAAAGTCAAAGGTAAAGGAATGGTAAGTCTAAGTAATGGAAAAGAGAAAGATCAAGATGTGTTGTTTGTAGATGATCTAGAACATAATCTGCTTAGTGTTAGTCAAGTTTGTGACAGAGGATGTAAATTTGTTTTCACTTCTAAAGATTGTAAAATACAATCTGTGAATTCAGGACAATTGATTGCAAAATGCATAAGAACATAAAACAATGTCTATGTTTTAAAAGAAGAAGAATAAGAATGTCACTTAAGCAAGTATGATGAAAGTTGATTATGGCATAGGAGACTTGGACACCTAATTTTTGATCATCTAATCAAACTTAACAGTGGGGGAGTAAAAGATCTTTCAAAAATATCAAATCCATATGATTATGTATGCAAACCTTGTCAAATAGGAAAGCTCACTTGGACACCGTTTAAATCTAAGAACTTTGCATCAATAGTTAGTACATATGGATTTATGTGGACCATCAAGGAAGGAAGGTACAGGAAAAGAAAATTATTTCATGTTGATTATTGATGATTATTCTAGACTTACATGGCTTGCCTTTCTGAAAGAAAAATCTGAAGCATTTGAAAAATTCAAAGTGTTTAAGGCTCTGACTAAGAATCAAACATGAAAAAGACTGAAGGTTGTAAGGTCTGATAGAGGAGGAGAGTTTAGTTCAAGAGAATTCAAAGAGTTTTGTGATAAACATGGGATCAAAAGAGAGTATACTATTCCAAGGACTCCACAACAAAATGGAGTAGTTGAGAGACAGAATAGATCAGTTCAGCAGATGGCAAGATTGATGATGAATGAAAAGAATATTGCTCAGACATATTCGGTAGAAGAAATTCATATAGCTGTACATATTCTTAACAAATCTCATCTCAGACCACAAAGTGACAAGACTCCTTATGAACTATGGTTTGGAAGACCTGCTTCAATCAAGCATTTTAAAATCTTTGGGAGTAAGTGTTATATCAAGAAGAATGATGAAAACCTTGGAAAATATGATGACAGGGCTGATGAAGGTATCTTCTTAGGGTATTCTACAAACAATAAAGGATACAAATGTTATAATAAGAGGCTTCATAAATTGGTTGATTGTATTGTCATAAAAGTTGATGAAGAAATCCTGACACGAGATGTAAGCAGCGTTGAATCAACAACAAAGGATATAGTTGAAGTTGAAGATGAACATGTCCAAGAATCAGAAAAAGAAGACTCTAAGTCGGATGAAGACAAAAATACTTAGGCAGACTCAAATCAACAGACATCATCAAATCCTCCCTCCAGAATTACTCAAAAGAATAATCCTGCAATTCAGATAATTGGTGAGAAAGACAAAGGTGTACAAACCAGGAGAAGGATAATCAAAGACACCGAGAAATCACATATAGCCTTCATATCCATGGTGGAACCAAAGAACTTTAATGAAGCCAATAAAGATGTAAACTGGTTAAAATCAATGAATGAGAAACTAGATCAGATTGAGAAGAGCAATACTTGGGAGCTTGTTCCTAGACCTGCAGATAAGAATGTAATTGGCTCCAAATGGGTGTTTAAGAATAAAATGAATGAACAAGGACAAATTATTAAGAATAAATCTAGATTGGTCTGTAAGGGGTATGCACAAGTTGAAGGACAAGATTTTGATGAAACCTTTGCACCAGTGTCAAGATTGGAAGCCATCAGAATATTTCTTGTCTATGCATGCCATAAGAACTTTAAAGTATATCAGATGGATGTTAAGTCAACATTTCTTAATGGAGATCTAGAAGAAGAAGTATATGTGGAGCAACCTGAAGGATTTTCAATGACAGATAATCTTGACTATGTCTATAAGTTGAAAAAGGCATTATATGGACTAAAACAAGCACCATGAGCCTGGTATTATAGACTAGACAAATTTCTACAGGACAAAGGGTTCAGGAAAGGTATTTTTGACAGTAATCTATACATTAAGTCCGAAGGTGATGATTTATTAGTTGTTTTGGTTTACGTAGATGACATTATTTTTGGATTCACTAATGACCATTCAATTCAGTGGTTTTCTAATTCAATGCAGACTGAGTTTGAGATGTCCTTGATAGGAGAACTGTCATATTTTCTTGGTTTACAATTCAATCAGAGTTCTGCAGGGCTATTTATATCTCAAGAAAAGTATTTGAAAGAGATGTTGAAGAAGTTTTAGATGGAGAATTCCTCTTCTGTTAGTACACCTATGGTGGTTAGTTGCAAGATCAGTAAAGATGATATTTCACCTGATGTTGATCAAAGAACATATTGATCAATGATAGGCAGTCTTGTGTACATCACATCATCTCATCCTGATATAATGCAAGTTGTTGGAATGGTAGGTCATTATCAGTATTCTCCTAAAAAAATTCATTTAGCAACTGTCAAAAGGATATTTAAATATTTGAAGGGTACAATGACTTATGGTCTATGGTATCCTAGAAATCATAATTTTCAATTAACTTCATATTCAGATGCTGATTGGGAAAACTGTTTGGATGAGAGAAAGAGCACCAATGGAGGTGCATTCTTCTTAGGTGATTCGTTAGTATCATGGCTTAGTAAGAAGAAGGGATATATTTCATTATCAACTACAGAGGAAGAGTACATTGCTGCTACTACTTACTGCACTCAGATCTTTTGGATGATACAAACTCTTGCAGATTTGAAGGTAACTTATACTGATCCCATTCCACTTCACTGTGATAACACTAAGCATATACCAAGAATCCCGTTCTTCATTCCAAGACTAAGAATATACCAATAAAGTATCATTTTCTTAAAGAGCAAGTTACAAACAGAGTTGTTCAGTTGAATTATATCCCATCCAAAGATCAGATTGCTGATATCTTCACTAAACCACTTGCAACAACTTAGTTTGAGTATTTACGCCATAAGTTGGGTGTAACCCTGTTATCTAGTTAAAATAGACTATCTAATTAGGGGGAGTATGTGTTGGTCGAATATGTGATACCTCCGAAAAGTACTGCAACAACTCAGGGGGAGCATGTTTTTCTTTGACATTGATGTCAAAGGGGGATAAAAGGTGTGGTCTGGATGCTACAGTTGGAGGTCTAAGCATAATAGTATAGCCTTTCAGGGTTGCCATCAATGTCAAAGGGGGATATTGTTGGACTGTTTTACATGAAGCATGTGCTTTTCATTGATGGAAAGAACAACAATGACGATAGAAAACAGGAAAAACATAAGCTTAGAAAGAGAAGTGAACAATATGGAGAGATCAAATCTCAGAAGGAAAAGCGCAGTACAGAAACGTGATCAGGATCAACATCTCCACAAGACAAACCAAAACGTTTGAGAATTTGATTATCCGAATCTCCGTCAGCTGTTGGATTGAATTAATGGAAGGATAGGATAAGTGGGGAAAAACGATTGATAATTGGATCACCCGAATATTCGTCAACTGTCGGATCATGTTAAGTGAAGGATAGGATAAATGAGGCACAAGGTTTGAGAATTCGATTATTCGAATCTCTGTTAGCCGTCGGATCAAATTAAGTGGAAGGATAGAATAAACAAATATGGAGAGTCATTGGATTTAATCCAAGGCAAATATGCATCACAGATAGATCGAGCCGTTGATCTAATATCTTGATCAAACAAACATCATTCGTTTCGGGTCTAAAGTTATGAGGAGATTACTCTTCAGAGAAATCACTTCAAGAATTTCGAGTTAAGATTTGAAATACCTGAAGCCCGGAGAGACGAAATAGATTCTCGACCGTCAGATCATCCGAAGTAGATCTCATTCATTAGATCATCCGAAGAAGATCTCAAGCATCAAATCATCCGAAGTGAATATGGGTCATCTGATCCAGAGTGTTAGTTTGAGTTTTGAAATTCTCGAAGCCCAGAGACCTGGAAAGACGAAATGAATTCTCAACCGTCGGATCATCCGAAGTAGATCTCAGTCGTCAAATCATCCGAAGAATATCTCAAGTGTCAAATCATCCGAATTGAATCTGGGTCATTTGATCCAGAGAATTAGTTTGAGTTTTGAAATTCCCGAATCCCGGAAACTAGGAAAGCCTAAATAAATTCTCGACCATTGGATCATCAGAAGTAGATCTCAATCGTCAGATCGTCCAAAGAAGATTTCAAGCGTCAGATCGTCTGAAGTAAATCTGGCCCATCTGATCCAGAAAAGACGTGGTGTAATCCCGTGGATTCCGGGTAAAGACTCGAAGTAAGCCTCAACCGTTTGATCTAAGAGGACACGTAGCAATAATCCACATACTTTGAGGGGAAGTAAAGTTTGAGACTTGAGATTTCAGAAGTCCGGAGACCCGAAGGAGATCTCGACCGTTGATCGAGAAAGGGGCCGTAGAACCGTTGATCAGGTTGAAAGGTCAAATTCCCAAAGTAGAGGCAAAGTCATCGATTGAAGAGGACAAGTGTCTGTAGATCATCGACTCTAGAATATTGACGTACAAAGAAAAGCAGGTTTTGAGATTTGAAACTCCCGGAGCCTGGATCACGAAGTAAATCATAGTCATTGATTTAGGAAGGCTAGATATGATCCATAGACTTGAGAGGATAGATCTGAACTGTCTGTTCAGGAGCACCGTCAAGATCGTGAGATCGACGGTCCTATCACATTGTGGGGATTGAAGGTTCCTTAACTTTAAAAAGTTAAGGGAGAGCCGCAATTTAAACCATGGTTTTGGAGAAAGGACACATGGAGGGTCGAGGTAAATTGCGGTGCGAAACAAAGTTTGATCTCAAACCACCTTTGGTTGCGCCCGCATTCGCATGGTCACATGATATCATCTCCCAAGGTCACATCAGCAAAAGATAGGGGAAGGAGATAGTGCTGCTAGGCTCCACATTGGAGGTTATGCATTGAAAAGTCATAAGGGCCTCTACGTGTATAATCCAACGACGCTGATCAAACATAATATGATAGAAGGGTTGTTGTTTCACTTCGTGATTTCTTGATCAATTATGATTTAGTTACACTAACTGAATCATTGCTCCTGAGCGGTTGAATCATTGTTCTTGAGCGTTGGAATCATGATGCCTAAACATTTTTTATATTCTTGACTTGAGCACTGGAGATGCAGAGTGTAACGGATAAGGAGAGCAGGAATAAAAGAAAAATGTCACGATAGAGAGAGGTGTTGTTTCTCTATAAAAATAGTCAAACTGTAAGCAAGGTATATCACAGCATGAACTGAGGGAGAAAATACAGAGATGAAGAACATAAGCTGGACATAGTAGAAATGGTGAAAACAACAGATTGCACGAGAACTTAAGTGCAAGAAGATGTGAGTAGGAAGACACTGATGCAGGCAGAGTAGAGCAATGTAGCAGAACAATGATGAGACTGGTAAGCCATTGATAAATATTGTATCATTATAATAAGTTTTACCAAGCAAAGATTTATATTTTAGGGTGGTAGGGTGGTGCTAGGGAGGATTGTTGTCCTCAGAGTTTCAAGTGGGTGCTTGAACATAGGGATTTGTAGTTTCCATCTGGTTGCAGCCAAAAAAACCAGGGTGGTTGTAACACCCTGTTTCCCCCATATTGTAAATATAACTGAACTGGCTAAGGACTATGGAAAAACTCATAAGTACGAATATGTGATGTAAATGGACCTGCAGGAAGAGGTCAATGAATGTAAATAATAGTTTTAATTTATTGCAGAACTGCTGAGAGGGGGTGTGCATAAAAGAGACCACGATGGTGGTGGAGGGCACCTGGAAAAGGGGCGTTAACTTCCACCAAGAATTAAATACTATATTTGGACTCCACTGGCCCGGAGAACCAAAAGCGGCTCGCTAGCCCTGAAATTAATACCTTGCAGGCCGGTAGGTTGATGGATTGATGAGGGATGGGGAGGTGAACCGCCTATCCGTAGAGCCATCATGACTGACCAGCGCGAGGGTAATCCTACCACACGCAACCTCGTGAGAGGATAAGGCATATGGCAAAAGCGATTGAAGAGGGTAGACGCGAGGGGAACTTTGGCAGTTTTACGCAGAGTGAGTGATCGCAGAGAGGAGGGGATTGCAACCTTCACTCCTGGACACTAGAAGACAGGGAGACGTAGGTCTTAGAACATCGTGGTCTTAGCTCGGGGGTGGCTATTGGTAAATCAAGTAGGAGTCGCTACGCCTACGGTTGGGTGGAAACGAGCACCCCTCTCAACGGTTGTTTCCATTGCTGAAATTATTTCTGATACGTGTTTTGCTCATATTGCATCTTGAATTTATATGCTATCACATATGTTCATAGACTTGTGGAATTGTAAATGTTTCCTATGTAAGAATGTCTGTGTAGTAATTGATGATAAGGAATAGATATTAGGTCATAGAACTGTGAAATTGTAAAGGATTGCAGCATGCGAGTGTCCGCGTAATGTCTGATATGAATAGGTTGATATATTCTTATCACAGAGCATACCATGCAAGAATTACGTTGATAAATAAGTCTAGTTATGCTTATATTGAGCTAAGTTAGGCACCCAGCCCATCCTCAGGAAGCTAACTCCTCTATCCGTCTCTAGGAAATCCCTGGAATGAATTTCTAGTAGAGATTTCCTCTTGTAGAAGGGATACTTAGCCATTCTCGAGAAGGTCCTCAAGGAGGAAGAAATCGACGGTCAGGATCTTATAGAGAATATTAACAAAATCCTGTCAGCTGTCAGATCCCGAGAAGTTGCGCCGGAGTTAAAACCTAGTGTGCAGAGGAGGAATCCTAGCCATTGATCTCGACAGGACACGTGTCGGCGTTCTGGGAGGCATCGGGATTTCACCCATCGGAGAATTTAGGAGTGTAGAACCGTTGCAATGGGAAATCACGATCCACGATTTTTCGATAGGATCTGGGCCGTCCAAACAACAGAGACACATGGCAAAGGATCCTGAAGAGTCAGAGATTGGGGAATCGGGGTTCCCGGGGACAAGAAACTCGTGCATGTTGAAATTGCGATATGCGATTTCCCGATACAATCTGAACCATCCATCTGTGGGACAGGTGGCAACCATCGAGAACCAGCGACATTTGGTTCCATCTGAAAATTGGGAATTCAGAAGACATAGGCACGCTGGTATTGAAAACCCCGAAATAGCGAAGGGAAACAGGACTTCGAAAGTCCCAAAATTCTAAGAAAGGATCCTAGCCGTTGATCTCGGCAGGGCACACGTCAGACATTAGAGCAAGAGTCGAGATTTAACCCATCGGGGATTCTAGGAGTGAAGAGATTGTTGCATCAGGATTCACGATCCGCGAAATCTCGATAAGCTCAGAACCGTCCAAACAGTAGGGACACGTGTCGAAAGATCCGAGGAAGTCACAAATCGGAGAATCGGGGTTCCCAGAGGCAAGAACCTCTTGCATGTTGGAATCGCGATTCACGATATCCCAACGGGAATTTTAAACCGTCCATCTGCAGGGACACGTGTTAGAGGATCCCTAGGAGTCGGGGTTCGGCATTTCAGGATTTCCAAAGACAAAGGAATTGTTGCATTAGAAATCACAATTTTGCGATATTCAATATAATGATAGGAAAGTGGTGACGTGGAGGGATAAGTTCTCATGTGCATCGGGGATTAGTATATCAGGGTTCTCTGTGACGAGAGAATTAGTTCCATAAAAGTTGCGAAATTCTGAAACGCGATGGTCCCACTGTAATAGTGTGGAAGTGGAGGACAAGTGTCAAAGGGTCAACCCTCATCGGAGTCAATGCCAAGTGGCATCGGGGATCGGAGGATCAGAGATCCTGAGAACATAAGTTCTGAACACTTCAAACCCGCGAAGTCCGAAACTCCGACAGAGGAGAGCACGTGGTCTCATGGACTAGTAGGTCACATGAGAATGGAGCTAGCTTATAGGGCTAATGCGTTAGGGGCATATCGGGGATCGAAGAATTGCGAGTTCTGAGGACTCATGAATTACGACATCGGAAATCCCGAAACTCCAATAGGAGTAGCCCCGAAAGGAGGTAAGACCATGGTCATAAAGGCAGTGAACCACAGGCTTGGCATGGGGAGCTGATGCGTGAGGAGCGCATCGGAATTTCGAGGATCGCGATTCATGGGGGTGAATGAGTTTTGACATTAGAAACCCCGAATCCCGATATTGAACCAGGGATTGGAACTTCGCTAATGTAGGTTTCTGGAGATTTCTCATTTGTGGGAGATTAACCCCAATTTTTTTTTAAACTATGATAGTGGGTGTGTTACAAAGTGGTATCAGAGCATGGTTACAACACTCGGCCTAACTGGGCTCATGCACCAGTCGCGCATAAACCTCGTACGAAACACTCCTATGAGGAGTAACCCCTGACTTAACTATCTTATCCAGGATTAAAAACTTGGAATATGAACACCTGACTGTGTATGCATGCGAAAGAATTATGGAATTATGCACAAATTATAAAATGTATTTAATTCTTGACTAATATCCAGCATTTGTCTTCACACTCAAGTGGACGATCAACTGTGGGAATCTACAAACGCAGAGTATGGCGACTCACGAAGAGGTGGGAGAAGGCTCCCACAATAGAGACGAGGAGTCTGATGAAAGAAGAGCAATAAGAACCCCTCCAGACTTAGCTGAGAGGGTGAGGAGTGTCATGGTCAAATTGCAAAGCTACAAGGCCGATAATGAAAGGATGATGAAAGAACAAGAAAAGAAAACCGAAATTAATGCAGTTCTACTGCAGAGCCTATTTGACCTACAACGACAAATGCAACATGAACCTGAGATGAAAAATCGTGGTCGTTTCAGTGGCCACACTTAGAGAAGCACATCCAGAAAGGTCCACCCCAGAGGTAAAGGACCAGTGCCAGACGATTCTACTGAGAAGGAATTCGGTGATTCAGAAGGCTCTTCTAGCAGTAGGACCAGTTTCTATTCTCGTAGAAAATAGAAGAAGAAAAAGACTTCCAAGAGTCACAAATTTGAGGAATTTAGAAAGGCCAAACCTCCCTCCTTCCACGGTGAGATAAAGAAGGGAGAGGAAGTTGAGGCGTGGCTACTTGGGCTGAAGAAATATTTCAGAGTCCATGACTTCTCAGAGAATTTGAAGGCCCGAGTGGCCACTTTCAATCTGAACGGGAAGGCTTCCATCTGGTGGTAAGACCTTAAGAATATAAAAGGGGTCCGTGAGGAGGACCTGTCTTGGAAACGGTTCGAGAAGTACTTTCGGAAGAAGTATTTGTCGGAAAGGTATTTCGACGAGAAGGCTAAAGAGTTTTATGAACTCAAACTGGGCCAACTTACCATGGAGGAGTATGTCAATAAATTCCTTGACTTATTAAGGTACGTACCCTACGTCAAAGCAGAGAAGGAGAAGGTACAACGCTTCATCAGCGGGCTTCCCAAAGAATACCAGAACCGAATTGAGTTTGACGAACCAAAGACCTTAGAAGATACTATACGAAAGGCAACATATTGTCATGAGAAATATGGACATTGGGCAGAGTCCCTTGGAGACTGGAAACAAAAGAATGGTTCAAAATTTCATAAGAAAGGGAGCAAATCCTTGGGATTTAAAAACGACAAGAAGAACCACAGAATGAACTTTCCAACCCGGAGTGTACTCCAACAGAACTTTCCCTCGGGGGACGGAAATAAAACTTCTGGACCTATACCAGTAAAGAATGATAACCCAAAGAGAAAACCTTTGGAATGCTTGGATTGTAGAGAAGATTATCTCCGGAGAGACTGTCCACTCCGACAATAGAACAGTCGGAAGATTTATAACCTGCAAGAAGCTACCACAGTCAATGATGTGGCCAGGAGTGTGCCACAGATTTATGCAGCCTTGGACAATGATCAGGCTGACCACCAAGCTTCAGTGGTGGAAATAGAAGGTATGATCTTCAACCATCTAGTATCTATCTTAATTGACCCTGTTTCAAATTTGAGTTATATATCCCCTAGAACCGTTGATAAGTGTAAGCTATAGCCACAGAAGCAACCTAAACCATGGTTGGTACAGTTAGCCACTGGCACCAAAAGAAAGGTGGTAGAGGTCGTACCAGCTTGCCAATTAATGTTGGGTGAATTCCTCACCCAATCAACCCTTAATGTATTACCCCTGGGATCATACGATCTGTTGATTGGTATGGACTGGCTGTCCGCCCATAAAGCCAAATTGGACTGTTACTAAAAAACCTTAGAATATGTGAGCGAAGAAGGAAAAAGGACAACCCTTCAAGGGATCCAAAAACCGATCTCGGTGAGACAAATATCAACATTACAAATGAGGAAATATTTCCAAAAGGGATGTCCCTTATATGCAGTACAGGTGTTGAAAACAACCAAAGGTGCATATATAAGCCCTGAAGATCACCCTATCCTGAGAGAATACCGAGATGTGTTTCCAGATGAAATGTCGAGCCTACCTCCGAGAAGAGACATTGACTTCTCAATAGAACTTGCACCAGTAGCAGTGCCGGTGTCTAGAACACCCTATCGGATGAGCATGCTTGAATTAGTTGAACTCAAATTGAAATTGAAAGAAATGATGGATAAGGGTTATATTCGACCCAGCGTGTCCCCCTGGGGAGCACCGGTCCTGTTTGTGAAAAAGAAAGATGACATCCTTAGACTGTGTATAGATTACAGACAACTTAATAAAGTAACCATAAAGAACAAATACCCCTTGCCCAGGATCGATGATCTATTTGATCAGTTGGGAGGTGCGTCTGTTTTCTCAAAGATTGACTTGAGGTCAGGATACCATCAAGTCCAAATCAAGGGTGAAGACATCCATAAGACCGCTTTCCGGACAGGGTATGGTCATTATGAGTTTGTGGTAGTACCATTTGGGTTAACTAATTCCCCTGCCATTTTCATGTGCTTAATGAACAATGTACTCAGTAAATTTCTAGATAAATTTGTACTAGTTTTTATTGATGATATCTTAATCTACTCTAAGAATAGAGAAGAACATGAAGAGCATATT
>JZKD02S2077723.1:40169-50719 GCA_000966675.3 Picea glauca | reverse complement strand
ATGAGATGATCATCATGAGGCATCTAGATATTATAAGGATAATCATAATGCACTAAGAAGGTGTGGTTGAGGATTAGGTTTCCCCTACCCCTAAGAATCTTTCAATTACTCAATTCTTCCCTTTGTCTTTTCTTCCAAGCAATATCATGAATTGAGTTCTTTGCAATAAGGACAACATCTGGGTAGTTACAGGGCAAATATCCACTTCATGCCTTGGGATTTTTCCAAGGTGGTATTTCAAGCAGTTGATTCCGCCAAACATTGCCATTCCACATAGCTTGCAACTCAACTTTGTTCTATTATGAACCTCATATGGTTCACCATATTGCCACATTGGGTCCAATGGCTTTGCCATTTTGTATAGAATTGATTAAATTTTTAAAATTTAAACCTATGACACAAAACAAATTCGGAAATTCAAAATCCAGAACCACAAAAACTTTAAGAATGTTGCAATTAAAATATTATAGCTACATAATTGTTAAATCTCCCATTAAAAAGGGCAAGAAGAGGCATATCTAATGGACATTGCAAACATTATACTAAATCTTGAAAAACAAAGAAAATAAAGGCATAAATTTTTCTACATCCCTAGGAATATGGATATGGTTTGGCATTTATTTAATGAAACGAACGAAAACCCTTTTTGTTCATTATGACAAATTGCAGGAATTGCACGTGTTGAGATTTGCAGAAAGATCGATTTGATTAAAGTCAAAATCTATATTCAATTTTGGAGTAAATCCCCACTCCGCAAATGCTTAGTTGGTGGTATGGTAATGAAAACTACAAATTTCCCCTTGTTTGCTTGATGGAAAATGGTCATAGTATCCTCAAAGCTCAATCCCCCTTAGTAATTTTTGCAAAATGAAGTTAAAAAACCAAAAAATTGCGTCTTAAAGTGAGCCTTATGTCAACTGGGTGATAATTTGTATCGTCTCGTGATAATTACAAATTAATCCGATAATTTTAGGATTGGAATTTATGGTGATAAATACCAGCGATATTATTGTCGAGTTGGGTTTTGGTGATAAGACCACGATAATTCCAATATTGTCCTGATAAGTGTAACATTGGTATCAATAGCTTTGTAATGGTTGCATGGAGATCAATGTTTCCCCTTGAGGGCGGGTCTAGTTAACTGGAGAGTCAAGGCTTCACTGATATGGAGTTTGAACTTGAAGTGTTTTCTGAAGGTCCATGGGTTTTTGTTTGCCGCTTGTTTTTTTAATTTGGTGAGACAACCTGGAAAAATAAGAACTGACCTACATGAAGGTCTTTGATTGGGGTGGGGTATTAATACCCTGAGATTTGTATCCACGTGCTTCTCTCATGTAGTGAGCAAGGCACTGTTGGTCTAGGTAGCAGAAGAAAGTGGAAAGGGAGCTTGCTAAGTCTTAGAATACACAATGAAACCTCCCATGGATTGCATTGTAGGTGGGCTATTGGGAAATGGAATGCTCCTTTGTCTTTAGCTCCTGTACGTGACATATCTAGCAGATCCTATCTGATTGCAAGATGTAGTAGTTGGTCTCTTCTAGGAATTTGTGAGAGCCCACTTGAAATTGCTAAAGGGGGACCCAAAGGGCATGCATCCACTATCTGTGTGCACACCGGGGTTGGACAATTGGGCAATCTCTCATCTCTAGAGAGTGCTTAGAGTAGAAAACCATCTTTGGGCTCAAGTCCTCAGGTGTTGCTGTCTTGGTGACTTAAGTGTATTATCTCTAGATGTTCTCTCTAATTACCCCATTCAGGTCTTGTTTAGATGACAATAGGTGACCTAGCGTGTCAATGCAGTACTTGAAGGGGGGAGACAGTTTAGAGAGATGGAAAAATGGACTAGAGAAGTCGAGAAGCCTCTTAGAGCCAACAACATATCCAACCTTGGTGTTGGTTGAGGCGATGACCTTGGATGAAAAAAGTGCTAGGTAGGGATATCGATTGGTCCCTAGACCTTTGAGCCATAAAGAATTGTGGCTCTGATGATTGTTTCCATAAAGTGCACCTTGGACGAGATGTCTTGAAAGTGATTTTGAAAGCACCGTCGCTCAAGAAGGTCAAGAGAGTTATAACACTTTGTTTATCTCTCAAGGTTACTTGTGTTTACACCATGCTTGTGGGTGCTTCATGTGATGTGTGGTGCATGGTGTATGGATGACTTTTGATTGTTCCATGATGGACATACACATTGGAGTTGGCTTGCTTATTGATTGCTAGACCTTGTTCCGATGCTTATGTGGCATACTTCCTTGGAGCATTCAAGAACTAGATAACATGATGACATTCTTCATGATGGCCACATGGAGAGTTGGTTGCTTTCTTGGAGGATGAATGTTGGGCATCTTGGAGGAGGGCATTTATCCCTAGATGGCATTGGGATACATGATTTCTTGTATGGAGGCTTGTACTTGACTTGAAGATGCTTGAGTCGATGAGTGATCATGTAGGTGGGGTGGACCCGGAGGTACACATGGCTTAGGAGGTGCGTTGGAGCTTTGGAGGCCTTTGGAGGAGGAGCATTGGACCTTGCTTGAGGAGCGTTTAGCCTTGAAGCCTTGCTTGTAGGATTTGCATACCTTGAAGCTTGATACGAGTCACCTAGAATTGGCATGGTCCACATGTTGGCCTACCTTGTGTAGAGTTAGGTTGCCTGTAGTGGACTAGGTCTACTTTGTATTGTTGGCCTCCCTTTCCTCTCTTATAAATATAGGGAGGAGAAAGTTATTTGAAAATACTTCTACTTTTTCACTCTTGTAATCACGCGCTTGAGTTAGAGATGTAAGATTAGGGTGAACTTGTCTTCTTGCAATTTTCTTCATGTGTATCTTCTGTCTTTGTCTTAGTTGCTAGGGATCTTGGAGGAAGTTCAAGGGAAGACTAGGGTTAGGGTTTCACCCTAAGGAGACAAAGAATATTAGGATTTATAACAAATCTTATGAGGGGCAAAGATAGGGTTTTATTTTGTACCTATTATGAAAGAAGAAGAGTAGGTTTTTGTGACATTTGGAAACCCTAGTGCTACTTGTTATGCTCGTGGAGGAGAAGAGGAGTCATTTTGTACAATTGTGTGATGTAAGTGTAGGTGCCAAGGAGGACTTGCTAGTGGTGATGCTAGCTTGTTGAGGATCTTTGGTGGGGTGACCAACTTTGGTTAGGAGTGATCCCAAGCTAGGAGGAGTTGTTGGCTAGGGTTTTCTTATGGTTTCCCTAGCTAAGGTTTGGAGAGCTTGACTTATACCGACGTTGTGATAAAGTTGTGGTATGTACTTGTACTTCATCTCTTATATATATATGAAGTTCCCTGCTGTCCAAATATTGTGCACTAGCAGAGTTGATTCTCAACTTATGTTATCTTCTTGATTGGGTAGATTTTAGCACTTGGTGTTCATGCTGTTTGACATAAAATATAGCTGAATTGGTAAAGTGATTTAACACATCTTGAAGATAAAGGAGCAGATTTACCGCTGTTATTGTCTGCTGTAATAAGAGTATTCAAATCTGTTATATGCTTGGAAAAGAGTGCCCTAAGGGTTCTAGCATTGTGGTATTGAAGTACACTTGTATGGTCCTTATTCTCTTTAGTTGCCGTGTGAAATTGAGTTGAAGAGAAGTGAACTTTTACTGTTGTAATTTAATATTTCAGATCAGCCCTAAGGTTGAAAATTGACATGGAATAGATTTGGGAAACCTCAAGATTGAGAGGTGCAGTTCTTGAAAGTGGTTTTTCACGAAATTTCTTCATGGTATCAGAGCTGATTGGATAGGGATCTCTCTATTGGTGGAGAGATAATTGGATATTTCAGTTGTGTTGTACTTGGGAGTGGTGCTTGATCTAGTATAGGTTGATTGGGTGTGATAAACTAGGGTTCTTAGGAGAAGTGCTTTAACCCTTGATGGGTTGTTCTACTTTCTTTGTTGTTGATTTTGCTTTGAGATGTGCTTTAGATTTGCAGGATGTCTACTCTTGGTCTTAGAGAGTGTCACAAGTTGGATGGGGCTTCCAATTTCATACCTTGGAAGTTTAGGCTGCAAATGATTTGGAGCAGGTTGATATTTGGGAGCATGTTGAGAAAGAGATCACGATCTGAAACTGTTCACCGTTCATGTTAAGGAGGCCAAGGCAAAGAAAATCATCCTTAATTTGGTGAAGGATCACTTCATTCTTCACATTCTAGAGAAGGTGATTGGTAAAGATATGTTTGAGGCTTTGGTTGGTTTATATTAGAGTTCTTGTGTCTCTAGACACATGCTCTTGAGAAACAAGCTTTTAGTTGTTCGTTTGAGTAAGGCAAATAGATTGGGGAGCTACTTGGCTAGAGTCAAAGAGTTGAGAGATCAGTTGGTTTCCATTTGGGCAAGTGTGGAGGATAAGGAGTTGGTGTCCATTACCTTGAATGGATTTTCTCTATCTTGGAAGTCTTTTGTCCAAGGTGTTTATGCTCGTGAGAACTTGTCGGTTTTTGCGAAGCTTTGTTATAAACTTGTGTATGAAGAGATCAGATTGGAATCTTGTTCCCAACGACAAAAGGAAGCAGAATAAGGATGGAAAGGGAAGGTAGAGAGGAAACAAGAAGGTTAAGAAGGAAGATTCAAGTCCAGTAAATAAAGATTTGAGTAAGGTGAAATATTTTAGGTGTCATGAGATGAGACTTTATGCTAGCCTATTAGCATGAAATGGTTGTGGCCATCAACAAGGCTCCTCAAGGATCCAAGAGCCCTGGGTATGGGAAAGCTAGAATTGTGTTACTAGATAGGGAAAGAGGCAAAATCCAAACAACTCTTGTACGATTTACAAATTAGTGGGCGAATATTGGGGTGTCAATTATATCTAATGGTTGGACAAATGTTAAAAACCAACATTTGATAAATGTTCTTATTGGGTCTGTTATCACATGATTTGTACTTGTGCAAAGCCATCCACAAGTGATCCGGATTATTTTGAGAATGACATGAAGACATAAATATAACATAGATATAACAAGGAAATACATAGAGATATTGCAAGAAACACATAAATATAGTGAAACCCAACTTCTATTAATGAATAAGATAGAAAAACACTGTAGAACACAACTGGCAGAATGGGGTAGCTTATCTCTGAAAATAAAGAGATGTTGGCTACGCTTTCATTCGCAACAAGCTTTACATCACACTCCATTGCATGCTTAAAGGGCCTCCTTCACCTCAATTATATATGTGAGAGTGAGAGGAGAACAATTCCCACGATGCATGTGGGATAAATTAGTCTAAGTTTATAAAATGCCATAGGCATGTAAAACACTAGGACTTCCCGGGTGGTTACCCATCCTAGTACTACTCTAGCCTGGGTGCACTTAATTGCGGAGTTCTAATGGGATCCGATGCATTAACACTATGCTGCAAGCATGTACATAAGACCACTAGGAAACCATTACATGATGTTTGTAATTAACAAATGAAGATGGCATTACATTCCATTCCCCATCAAAAGGGTGAATATCATGGTTTATCAAAATCATAGGCTTGAAATGTTGATTCAATGGAAAGGGTGGATGGCCATCGAGATCCACTTGGATCATTCCTCCCCCCTTAGGAAGCAATGGTCCCCATTGCCTCAATTTCCCTCGGGAGACGGGGAAATTTCTGCTGAATCTGAACCTTAGTGAACCACTTGTCTTGTTGAAGTAGATGTCCTTCTCTAAGCTGCGGGGGAGCGCCCCCCCCACCCCCTCTTGCTCCTGACGTTTTAAGGTAGGGAGCATTTTTTGGGAGAGTTTTTCAGGCAAGGAGCGTTTTTTTTTCCTAGGGAGCGCGCTCCCAAAGGGAGCGTTCAGGGAGCACGCTCCCTAAATGATCCCTTTTGGGAGCACGCTCCCTAGGAAAAAGAAACACTCCTTGCCTTAAAAACTCTCCCAAAAAATGCTCCCTACCTTAAAATGTCTCATAACCATGCTTGGAAGTGGAACTTTTGGGTGAATATGATGGTGATCATATTCCTGGAGGAGACATGCCACCCCCATCCACTAGCAGCGTTCCAAATGCATCAATTTTGCCTTTATCTTCACAACGTCCATTGTCACGTGGGGGCCATTCCGTTGCTGGTCGTGTTCCACGAACACTTCCACCTACTCTTACTACTCTTCTTCAAAGATCACGGGAGATGAAACTAGAAGTTTCTCGCGGCAAGAGGAAAACTTAGAGCATAGTACTTAGTACTTGCTACTATATACTAGATTTTTTTTTCTGTTTCCTGTTTAGAAGTAGTCTCTAGAGCTTAGTACTTTGTCTTGACTCTTTATTATGACTTATTCTATAAACAATGAAGTTATGAACATTATATGACGGTTTACCTTTGAAGTTTGAATTTTGAACTATTGACTGAATCTTACAACTCTTTGGTAATGAATATGATGCTCTAAAGTTTATTTCATTTTGTGGTTGATGTTGTCTGTTAGTATGTTACATTCTATGGATGACAAATGTTTATGATTGATGTTATATGTGTACTAAATGGTTGATGCTTTAGTGATCATCACTAATCCATTAGTTAAATGATCTTATATCTATGTTTTCATGTTTTTTGCAACTGATTCGACATTCTGCATGTATTTTTATATATATGCATCAAAATATATATTTTTATGTATTGTATAAAAAACGCTCTCGAAACTCTCCTGCTCTAGGAAATTTTCGAAAATTGACGCTTCTTGATTCCGCTCCCCACTCCCAACAGCCTTGGTCCTGCTTGTACTTTGCATGTGGAAGGATGTCATGAACCTATTGGAGGTGTTGGATCTGTTCAACAGATCTGGCTGCATGATTTTCCTTGGTTTGTGTGGGAGGACTCTGTCGGTGAAGATGCAACAAGAAGAGTTATATCAATGGGGGCTAATGGTTGGAACCCCAAGCACACCTAGAAAGGGTCGTGACCAATAGAGCTATGTTGATTATATGGAAGGCCCTCATTCTCTTTGTGATCCTCTACAATCTTTTTGACCTGCTTCTGTTGGATAGAAACGTCTTGGGTCGAGGCTGTAGTGGTCGCAGTGACCTTCTGTTCATCGTCTGACTGGATCGTGAAGAGGGAAACTTTGTGGTCTGAGAGATTACTTTGCGGCATTGTTTTTCCGAGATCAATGAAGTGGCANATGGGGTAGCTTATCTCTGAAAATAAAGAGATGTTGGCTACGCTTCATTCGCAACAAGCTTTACATCACACTCCATTGCATGCTTAAAGGGCCTCCTTCACCTCAATTATATATGTGAGAGTGAGAGGAGAACAATTCCCATGATGCATGTGGGATAAATTAGTCTAAGTTTATAAAATGCCATAGGCATGTAAAACACTAGGACTTCCCGGGTGGTTACCCATCCCAGTACTACTCTAGCCTGGGTGCGCTTAATTGCGGAGTTCTAATGGGATCCGATGCATTAACGCTATGCTGCAAGCATGTACATAAGACCACTAGGAAACCATTACATGATGTTTGTAATTAACAAATGAAGATGGCATTACATTCCATTCCCCATCAAAAGGGTGAATATCATGGTTTATCAAAACCATAGGCTTGAAATGTTGATTCAATGGAAAGGGTGGATGGCCATCGAGATCCACTTGGATCATTCCTCCCCCCTTAGGAAGCAATGGTCCCCATTGCGTCAATTTCCCTTGGGAGACGGCTGCTGAATCTGAACCTTAGTGAACCACTTGCCTTGTTGAAGTAGATGTCCTTCTCTAAGCTGCGGGGGAGCGCCCCCCACCCCCTCCCGCTCCTGACATTTTAAGGTAGGGAGCATTTTTTGGGAGAGTTTTTCAGGCAAGGAGTGTTTTTTTTTCCTAGGGAGCGTGCTCCCAAAGGGAGTGTTCAGGGAGCACACTCCCTAGGAAAAAGAAACACTCCTTGCCTTAAAAACTCTCCCAAAAAATGCTCCCTACCTTAAAATGTCTCATAACCATGCTTGGAAGTGGAACTTTTGGGTGAATATGATGGTGATCATATTCCTGGAGGAGACATGCCACCCCCATCCACTAGCAGCGTTCCAAATGCATCAATTTTGCCTTTATCTTCACAACGTCCATTGTCACGTGGGGGCCATTCCGTTGCTGGTCGTGTTCCACGAACACTTCCACCTACTCTTACTACTCTTCTTCAAAGATCACGGGAGATGAAACTAGAAGTTTCTCGCGGCAAGAGGAAAACTTAGAGCATAGTACTTAGTACTTGCTACTATATACTAGATTTTTTTTTCTGTTTCCTGTTTAGAAGTAGTCTCTAGAGCTTAGTACTTTGTCTTGACTCTTTATTATGACTTATTCTATAAACAATGAAGTTATGAACATTATATGACGGTTTACCTTTGAAGTTTGAATTTTGAACTATTGACTGAATCTTACAACTCTTTGGTAATGAATATGATGCTCTAAAGTTTATTTCATTTTGTGGTTGATGTTGTCTGTTAGTATGTTACATTCTATGGATGACAAATGTTTATGATTGATGTTATATGTGTACTAAATGGTTGATGCTTTAGTGATCATCACTAATCCATTAGTTAAATGATCTTATATCTATGTTTTCATGTTTTTTGCAACTGATTCGACATTCTGCATGTATTTTTATATATATGCATCAAAATATATATTTTTATGTATTGTATAAAAAACGCTCTCGAAACTCTCCTGCTCTAGGAAATTTTCGAAAATTGACGCTTCTTGATTCCGCTCCCCACTCCCAACAGCCTTGGTCCTGCTTGTACTTTGCATGTGGAAGGATGTCATGAACCTATTGGAGGTGTTGGATCTGTTCAACAGATCTGGCTGCATGATTTTCCTTGGTTTGTGTGGGAGGACTCTGTCGGTGAAGATGCAACAAGAAGAGTTATATCAATGGGGGCTAATGGTTGGAACCCCAAGCACACCTAGAAAGGGTCGTGACCAATAGAGCTATGTTGATTATATGGAAGGCCCTCATTCTCTTTGTGATCCTCTACAATCTTTTTGACCTGCTTCTGTTGGATAGAAACGTCTTGGGTCGAGGCTGTAGTGGTCGCAGTGACCTTCTGTTCATCGTCTGACTGGATCGTGAAGAGGGAAACTTTGTGGTCTGAGAGATTACTTTGCGGCATTGTTTTTCCGAGATCAATGAAGTGGCAACAGTTGGAGCTACCTTTGGTACCCTGTAGAGCTGACCTCCCAGAGTAACAATGACACTATGGGGCCAAGACTCATAGATAACATGACGTTTCCATACATATGGTTGTCCTAAAAGAACATCACAGACTTCAAGTGGAGCAACATCACACACTACCTCATCCTTGAAGGGCTTGATGCCATAGGACATGCGACACTGTTGGCTGATACGGATGTCTCGTCCCCGACTCTACCATTTGATGGTGTATGGTTGGGGTTGTGGCAATATTGACAACATCAATCTCTTGACAACCTTGAATGAGATCAGGTTCTTATGACTCCCGCTATCAACAATGAAATGCAGTGGGGTCCCATTTACCCACATATGCGAGTGGAAGAGGCGCTACCCCTCCTCAAGCTCCTCTGGTTCTTCTAGTTGTATTGTTGTGGCCGCGATGGTAGCAGTGGGTTCTGCATCTATGATCTGTTTCCCTTTATTGTGCTTTGAATCAGAGTTCAGGTCATGTTCCGATTCTTATTCTTTGAGCTCGACCACCAATGACTGTTTCAAGTGACATTCATCGGTGTTGTGCCAGGGGCTGTTGTGGAACTCACACTACTTTCCGGTGTCTTTCTTAGACTTCTCGTTACCCTTCTTTTCCTGCGTCTTGGACTGGCTCTCTTGAGGTTGGCCTTCCTTTCTCTGTCCTTCGTTTTGTGAGTTAGGGTTGCCTTTGCCATGATTATGTTGTGGCGTATTTTCAAACCTAAACCCCTGATTACTCTGCTGCTTGAATTTCTGCTCAATTTTGACTGCATATCAATAAGCAACACCCGGTGGGGAGATGTCCAAGAAATCCATCTCTGTTTGGATGTACCTATGCAGAGCACAACGATACTTCAAAACCATGTGTCGCTTGGAGTCTTTGATACCCAGCTTTGAGTGCAAGGTATGAAAAATGTTAGTGTACTCCTGCACTGTCTGATCTCTTTTTTGACGTAGATTCGTTCATCTCATGTACTGGTCATCATAGTTTCCGATAGGGTAGTACTCTTTTAGGGCATCTACAAAAGTCGCCCAAGTGGGTTCTCTCCTGAATGGTGTAGATTCATCCGCGGTGTACCTCTCCCAGTAACCTTCCCACCAAGCTCTGACATGGGGAAGGGATTTAAGGAGCGCGAAGGTGATCTTTTCATTGTCAATTTGTTTTTGGACGGAGTACTAACCTTCTAGCAGATTCAACCATTTTTCTAGAGCATCTGCATCTATCTGGCCTTCAAATAAGGGGATATCAAAATTGACTTGTACCTTGAAGGGTGCTTCACCTCCGAAATGGTTTCTTGTTGAAGATGCCTCGACCGCCGCTATCGATAGTCTTCGAAGGATCTGAACGAAGTGGTCCATCATCTCGTTCCTCTGTCACACGAGGGCTTCCTC
>JZKD02S2077712.1:3987-18047 GCA_000966675.3 Picea glauca | reverse complement strand
TCCATTGTTGTATGCCATATATATGGAATATGACCCAAACTTCACAACCAAGCACTTTGAAATGGCTTACATCATGCTTGATTTTAGACCATTCTTATTTTGGAGTTACATCCATTACACCTTAGTAGAAGTACAATTCAAAATATAATTAGCACAATTGATTTCTTTAGGCCAAAAAGGAGGGGCTAGATTTTTAAATTGAACCATACAGTGTTTCATTTCTTAAGTGTGTGATTTTTACATAGAACTACACCATTTTATTATGGTGTTTAAAGCACAGTGTTTTGCATTCAAATTCCATGTGTTGATAAAAATTCAATGAATTTTTTATTAACATATTCCCCACCATTATCAATCCAAATTCCCTTAATTAGATGTCCAAACTAAGTTTCAACTGATGCTTTGAGAGAAATAAAAAGATTGAAAACTTCAATTTTTAGTTTAATGAAATAAAGCCATTGTTGTGGGTAAAAGTTGTTCGATAGCTAGGGTGCACTATAACAAACTAGATTCAAAGAACAATGAAATTCTTTCTCAAATATTAGTCTACAACTAAATTTTATAACTAACTTTCAGTTAGAAGGAGGGCCTACTTGGTCATGATGATTGTTTGGAGATGAAATCCCAAGCATTGATCTTGATCCACTTGTCCTTGCTCCAATCCAAGTTTCCAAACCTAGAAACATGAAGACAAGTACCTTCCTCAAACCAATAGATAAGAACGAAAAATATAATTGAAATAACTAATCCTAAATAACTAATCAAGAGAATTAGTTCCACTACCAAATGCAAAAGGATATCAATTATTGAAAAAAAAAACATTGAATTTGGGGGAGGGAAAGAAGAAATATCTTCCTTTTCAATTAAAGTGAACAACAATATACAAAGTTATACATGATTTCCTGTTGGAACCTTTTGTAACCGTTATCTATATTCCTCCATCCTTTGGCCACTCATGGCTTCTTCTAGACACCAACTCTTCTCCATGCAATAGGATGAGGAAAACTGAGAGTTTTTAGACCTCAAATGTATGAAAACGAGAAATACTCAGAAAGAAAGGGCTTCTTTAGGGTTGAATGTCATAAAAACCCAGGGGATTTTTTATACACCATTTTGTCACACCTAGCCAAGTGTCACAAATGTCACATTTCACTTTGTCAAGTGTTGCAAGTGTCACATCTCACTTTGCTAAGTGTCACAATTGTGACATCTCACCATGTAAGTGTCGTAGTTGCAATGGAGTACTTTAATAAGTGTCATGGCCTAAATGTCATCATTTTCTAAGTATTAGGACCTTGACACCATGTAAAAATCACATGTCATGATCCCTAGTGAAGTTATAGGAGCAAATCCATCATTTGGAGGTCGAAAACCCACCTTTCTCCTTATATTTATATCCTTGTTTAACCAAGGATGCCCCCCTCCCCACTCTTTGGGATAATCCCTCTTCCTTTTCCAGTTCAATGGGAGCGTTTGGGATGCCTTGTCTACCATTCTAGGGGAGCATCCTTGCAATTAGGGAGGTTTCCTTGGATCTAGGGGAGTTATTTCGAGAAGTATTTGGGTTGTTATGGTTTGAGATGACTCATGGCTTCGAGTTCCTCTATTTTGGGAAATCAATCCTAACCTAAGGAGGAATAATATCAACCTTATGCACCTAATCCTCAACCATTCTCTTGATTCCCTATGTTGGTTAAACCTCCCAAGATCCTATATAAACTATGCCTCTCAAGATTGAAGGGGAGTTCATGAAAGGTATCAAACTTTTGATCTCACACTTCAAGAATATTTTGGCAATGTACATAAGAGGCTGGAAAGGAGAAGCATGGAGGAAGACTTGTAGCACATAATGGTTGTAAGTTTCTCATCTTTCTTATATCAATAAACTTAACATATTTCCACACATCTATATTATTCATTATTTCTTGCATGTGTATACTTGTGTTTCAAGTAGGATTTCTATCATATGACATTAGGTAGTAGTGGTAGAGAGTTTGTCTATCCTTTTTGTAGGTTCATCTTCATGTCGAGGTGTGGATCTATAGTTCAAGCTTTGGAACAGCGAGGACGGACTACAGGAAAAGGTACCATTCCCCTTTCTTTTCTATCTTCTCTCTGCAAGTAAAGAAATAGAATAGTTGGAGCTTGGAATGTTAGTCTCTATTTTTTACAATTGTCTTAGTTGAAGAAAACCCAGTTAAGGAGAACTCAACTTGTCTGCATGGTGAGATTTTCCACAACATAATTCAACTACCTATGATTTCTCTAGCACAAGGATATATGAATGATAGCTTTTTCAATGCATTAGTGCTTAGTCATTCCTTCCATTTAGGCCTATTTTTTTACCATTGTAAGTTGGTTAAGGTTATTTAGAACAGGTTCCAGGGAGTTATAGAAGCAATTTTCCCATAAACCATGCTTGGGAGCATGTGATTTTTTTGAATTTTATATTTTTTATCCACTTTTTGAGGCACATACACATTTTTTGAGAAAGAAGAGAATGTACATCCTCATTTTTGTGAGAAGGAAGAGCATGTGGATTTCTTATGAGGCTATTTAGGTAATCTTCAAAGTGAGAAAACTCAACAAGAGGTGAGCATGGTCGCTAATTAGGCATATAAGACATGGAGGTGTGAAAATATGCTCTAACAAATTCCCCCTAATGTGTGAGGTTAGAAGGGGAGATGATGGCCTAAATACATTAACAAATTAAGGAGGAACTTGGTGAGTGGGACCATGTGGATTTCACCGAAGTTCAAATCGAGAAAGCATTTGCAACATAAACCAATGTATCAGATGACTCTCTTCCCGAGGTGGGAATACCCATGCTCAGGTGTAGAAAATCATGGCCACAAAATCAAGTACACTATGGATCCTTGAAGTATATAGAATGAAAAAAACCATGGACATGAGTAAGATACATAGTGGATCCATGTCAAATATAGATCATAGCCATGAGAAAATATAAAGTGGATCTATGTCTCAGTGTGCATCACAAAAATAAATGGAACTATAAGGTGAACAATTGATTCTCCCAAAAGGTACTAATGTCATGAATTTAAATGGTATTATCTTGTAAAACTTTGGTAGTAGAATAAATAGGAGACACTACCATGGAGGAAGGTCTTCCATCAAAACCCATCAAAGGTATGAATCTTCACCATATGAATAAATTATTCAAATTTGAACATGGGAGAAATTGTTTCATTTTTTGTCATTGATGTATATAGTTAACAAACACAAGACAACCCACCAATAATGATAATGGTTTCCAAAGAAACAAAGTACAATCTAGCAACTGTGAATAGATATGATGTCATCGAATACTTGTAGAATCTATCAATCAAGGGACATTGATTTATTCCCACTATCGATAGTGAGGGAACCTACCATTGATGACTAAAAGCCCCAACGTACTATAGAATATATAGATCCCATTCCTAGAGAAAATGATTTGGTGTCAATGGGAAGAAATCCACTATAAGGAGGGAATTGAGGCATCCCCCATCATCCAACATGAGTGAAAATAAGGAACGTGATTTGAAGGCCTTGAACAAAAGATGGAAGAAAACACCACTGAGTATGTCTCTCACATGTACCAAATGGAAATAGTGTAGAGAAGAGACCCTTTGAGAAACAAGTAATAATGAAAGTTGTTGACAGAGATGAGTAATTCCAACAAAGATGAAAATGGAAATCAAGGTGCAACATGAATCCCAATATGTGAATAGTTCTTGTCGTCTAACACATGGGAAAACACTCAGTCAAATACCACTAATGAAATGTCATTTTTTGAGCACAAGATAACCTATCAATGATGAAAATAGGCACATGGTTCTATCAACTCTAGGTCAATCTCTCAAAGCGATGTGCCATAGTCGATAAGGGACGAACCGCCAATGAGAATTCAATGAGAAACTTCCACACTAGAACGAGTAAAGAAAATTGATGTTGATGCAACCAAGAACAACTTGAAAACTGGGAAGGTCAACATGGACAATGAAAAATTATGAGGAATGGAGGACACAGAATAAAGACAACACTTGAATGTAAGCACTACATATTGGTGATTTGGGTAGCATTTGATGCAAAGAGGAACAATGATGTAAATATGCAATGCATGAGGCATTGACATATTCTTTATGGTGATTATAATAGTAAGAATCAAGAGGAGAAAAAACTCAAAAATCATGGTTTGGTTCCTAAGGAAATACTAAGACTCAACTTGTCAATAAGGAGACTCAAAACTTGGTACTTTGTTCAAGGGAGACATAACCGACACTACTGTAACAAAAAGTAAAGATATTAATTATTTTCCCCTCACTCTTTTTTTAAAATATTTTATTTTTTGTGTCTTTTTCATGTTATAAAATCATGAAAAAAAAAGAATAAAACAATGTTATGATACAATGGAGGAAACGAGTGTTGTGGGGAAAGAAACTAGTTATGAGCGCACAGGACATACCTATGCAAGATGAAAAAGGGATGTGTAGGATATGAACACTCATGAACATGTTTCCTCCAAGGATAAGGGCTCCAAGGTGTAGAAGCAATATATGCAAAGGCGAGCGGCTAACGAGAATGCATAAGAAATAAGAAGAAGATGGTGAACTGTAGCAAGAATTAGGCTCAAAACCACAAGTAGTGGTATGCAATGCAACACTACAAATCAAAACAAAAAATGTTGGATCCATGTGGGGAATGGCTATAAAAATACTAAGAAAAAGTCATGCATATTCAACACGAAGTCCTAGTGGGGATAATATCTCTCTTGATCCTAGGGAAAACTTCAGCATGGGTTTCAAAATGTCAATCAAGGACCTAACTAGGGCACCCATGATCGGTAGGCTCTACCATGAAAGTTACAACACTTAAAAATGACAAAGAAGGATTAATGTCGTAATTCAGTGGAGTTTTTCCTAAGGAAAAAATGGAACAATAAATTGATAATGCACAATGCAAGGAAGAAAAACCTAGCCTATATGTCAGTTATGAGTTTGATACCTATCAATGCGGATCATATAGGACCAAAAAATGTCTCCAAAGTCTTGTATACATGATCAAAACACTATTATAGAAGTTAATAAATCCAATATAAACCTCTGATAACAACTCATGTTTAGCAATACAAAATTTTGAAAACAAAAACCATAAAAATACAATATGGTACGAAGCACCATGCAACCTTGTAGCCTATGCGTAGTATTTCTTTAAGTGAATCCCCCTATGAGGATTAGGCCAAGGATTACTTTTATAGTCAACCTATGAAGTCTTGAGTTTGAGAAGAAAGAATGATTGGTCTTCCCATATTCAATTAGTTGTAGTCATGGCTTCAAGGAAGGCAATTCAACATTCAAGAAATCAAGTGAACCAAGAGGGTCAACAACCCAGATGGAAAAAGTGAACTGATTGTATTCCATATAATGATAAATATTCTAGTCAAATTTGTCAAAGTCTACAAACAAAGACTCACAAATACCAAGGCTCGAGTAAATACAAACAGTGATATCGAGATCAAGAGAAAAATCCAATTCGGTCAGGTCAATAGGGGAAAGAAAGGGTTACAATGCTCCCATTGGATGAATCACACGATCAATTGTTATGACTATGTCTCTAGAAGGAAAACACGAGTGTAAAGGATCCCTATCGAAATTCATTGAACACCTAGGATATGATTCTACATAATTCACCTATTGTGGGGTAGATTCAAACCAAATACTAGAAACACATAATGGAGTAGCATGGTCCAAAGTTGAATAAGAATGGTGATTATCTGGTGCTAGTTGATCAATAGTGAAAATGCTTCCATTTTGAGGAAAATACATCACCTGAAAAACCATAGAAACCATAGCATTCATATCATATACATAATCCCACACAAGGATCATATTGAATTCCAATGGGCCATCCACCACTATCGTATCAACTAGGACAGTCTTCCCACCTACCATGATAAGTCACTCAGAAAGAATCCTTAAATATTTTCTAAGTCTTCTGTAAAAATCCAACAACTGACTGGTATATAACACAAGCTTAGAAGAACCTATATATTTCCAAGCCGAGGAGGATAAAATTCTTGCGGAGGCTCCTTCATCTACTATACATCGGTAAATGTTTGTTGAATAAAATTCAACCCTTATTTGGAATGGTGCATAAGAAGGAAGGTGAGGGAGCATGCTCAAAATGAGTGGAATACCCCCTTGTTCAAAAGATTTTGAACTTGTAGTGAAGCAAACATGGTTAGTAGACACATCACTCTCCAAAAGAAGAGTGGGATCGGTTGAATATTTCATTGAATTGACTCATCAACCAATGGTTGAATCGGTTGTTGGGAAACCAAAGGTGCTTCAATAGAAAAATATCCTTGAGATAGGGACCACACTCTATGTACCTCTGGAGTAGCAGGGCATGTATGATTAAGGTGATATCCCTTGAAAAGTGTACAATAAGCTTACATATAATACATCTATATTTCTTAGCAATATCAATTCCCCAAGAATGTTGCAGTGCCTAGTTTATTCCCCCTAGCATGACTTGAAATGGTTGGTCACTTATATTTAGTATGACTTGCAGTGATTGGTTTCTTTCCTCTGGCATGACTCATAGTGGTTGGTTGCTTTCCCCTAGTGTGACTTACAATGGATGGTTTCTTATGTCTAGTATGACTTGCAGTGATCGGATTGTTTCCCCCAACATCACTTGCAGTGGTTGGTAACTTTCTCCTTGTCTTTTCTTCTTATTCTTATTCTTCCTCTTTCTATTACTCTTAGAATTTTGGTTACTAGGAGGTGTACTTTCACCAAATGAGGAATAAGGAGGAGGAATAGATTTTAGTGGTGAAGAAGGTAAAGGATCAACATCGACCTGATGCTCTTAACACAAGGTTCTTATTTGAGAAGCTTCAAGAGAAATTGGAACATTCAAAGTGGACAACAACCAAACAAGGAGGACCACATTCAATATAGGAATATTCAAGGGGGCACTAATGTTTCCAAAGAAAGGAAAACACGAGAATCCCTTTTAGAATGGTTCCCTTGGTTGGTATCCTTGATAACTTTATCCATAACCTTCAATCAATAGCTCTTCCCTTGCAATATTGTTCAATGTAGTTTGGGTCTCTTATGTTGTCTCACACATAGGAGAGTCGGTATTGTCTAACCTTTTCCTTTTAGGAGGTGGCTCCACACTTAATGGAGAAATACCTCAAGTCCTTCTAGGCCGGTGGAGTGGTCGGTCAACCAATTTGAATCACATATACAAAAGAGACAAGACATGGACAACCTAAGTCCGACTATGAATCAACAAGAAGCACCCAACTAAAAGTTCATGGTATATCAACAAGAAAAACTTACTCTCCCAAAGCTCAGTCTAGGATGGTTAGGACCTGAATCCAAGATAATGAAGATTCAAATCAAATATCCTTCTATAAGTTAGCTTGGGTTGATTAAGTCCCAAGACCAACTAACAAAGGTGAGGGAGACAGTTATGGTAACCTTCACATAGCAAAACCGAAGGTGCAAATACCTTTATGAATATGGGCATGCTCAAGGGGGATTGAAACAAATATTATGTGTATATCTTAGGTACTGTAAGAACTTCCTACTTTCATTCACCCATGTGATGCCCTAGGAAAATCCACCAAGGTTACCACTTCACAATCAGTGACTAGGTGGAACAATCATGGATCAAGCCTATGTGCATGGGCAAGGAATACATGACTCAAGTCCTCAACCCAAAGCTCTAGAGATAAGTGGTTTCACCCCAAGGACTTACCACTTAAATCTAAAGCCTCTATACATGCAATAATCCCACCAAACAAGTGAAGAGGGGATATCTACTCCACTTTCTTATCTTGACCTCATGCTTGCCACATGTGTTAGAGGTTCTTTCCCAACAAGCGCTCTTTGTTACTAATGAATTTTGCACTCGTTATTCAATACCTAGTTTGTTTCAAAGGCTTGGATAGTTTACTCTCCAATCTTACACCAAGGCTCTACACCTAGACTATATCAGTTCCTCTAACAAAAAAAGAGTCTAGTTGATTTTAGAATATGAGTTTATTTAAAGGCTATTTATTACTCGAGGGAATGGTAGTGCAACTTCTGATGTTTTGAGACTCTTGCAATTAGAAACTTAAGAACACTGAAAATTTAACATTTTACACTTATTCTTCAATGGACTCAAATTCTAACAAGCATAAAGCATGAACAATATTTTCCAAGATTTCAAAAGAGGCAAAAGAAGAAATCAAAAAGAATTTTTTTGTTCTTTTTATTTATTAATAAACCTAAATGCACTCAAACAAGCACCAACAAGTGAAACCCTACTTATTGCATACCTTAAGACCTCAAACCAGGCAAACAACCAAGTTGAAAGCAGAAAAAATAAGCAAAAAGTGTAAAATTTTGTGCTAGAGAAGGCACATGCTCCTTCTATGAAGGAAACAAGCATGTATATGCTCCTTTTGTGAAGGAAATATGAGTGTACATGCGCTTTCTATGAAGGAAAGGTGCGTACAGTTCCTGTATAGGGTAAAAATCTCACAAAAAGACCCAAAATATTCATTGAAAACTTGTACACACACCTTTTGTGAAGGAAAGGAGCATGTACACACACACCTTTTGTGAAGGTAAAGTGCGTAAATGTCTTGAATTGGGCAGAAAATTCAAAAAACCTTGAAATTTTCCTTTGAAAACTAGTATACAACAATGCAAGAAAGGTAAACACAACAAAAACTATCAAAGAACCCTAAGAAAATCCAAGAAACAATAGAGGAAACTCTAATGAGTAGAACTCAATGAGTTCTCCCAGCGGAGTTGTCAATTATGTTGCAGACAAAAGTTGTCCTATTGCTAGGGTGGTCTATAGTAGATTAGATTCAAAGAACAATGTGATTATTTCTCAAATATTAGTTTAAAACTAACTTTCACTACTAACTTCTAGTTACAAGAAGGACCTACTTGGTCCTAATGGTTGTTTGGAGACGAAATCCCAAGCATTGATCCTACTCCACTTGTCTTTGCTCTAATCCAATTTTCCAAACTTGCACACAAGAAGAAAAGTATCTTCCTCAAATTGATAGATAAGAATTAAAACAGAATTGAAAGAACTAATCCTAACTAACTGGTCAAGAGAGTTAGGTTCTCTACCAAATACAAAAAAATATCAATTACTAAAAACAAACATTGAATTTGGGGGAGGGAAAGAAGAGAGATCTTCCTTTTCAATTAAAGTAAATAAAAATATGCAAAGTTATACATGATTTTCTATTGGCACCTTTCGTAACTATCATCCAAATTCCTCCATCCCTTGTCCATTCAGGACCGCTTCAAAACTCTAAATCTTCTCCACACAATAGGATGGGGAAACTGGGAGGTTTTAGACCTCAAATGCATGAAAAGGAGAAATACTTAGAAAGCAAAGGCTTCATGAGGGCTAAAGGTCATAAAAAAAAAGGGAATCAACCACCTCTGCTTTCTTTGGCGCAAGGATATATGAATCATAGCTCCGTTACTGCATCAATGCTTAGCCTTTCCTTCCATTTAGGCGTATTTTTATACCATTGTAAGTTGATTGAGCTAGTTTGGAATGGGTTTTAAGGAGTTATAGAAATAGTTTTCTTGTAAACTCCACTTAAGAGCGCATGATTTTTTCGAATTTTATATTTATTTATCCTCTTTTGGAGGTGCATGCACCTTTTGTGAGAAGGAATGTCATCTACATGCTCCTTTTGTGAGCAATAAGAGCATGTGGATTTCCAAGGAGGTTGTTTAGGTAGTATTCAAAATGAGCAAACTCAGCAATGGGTGAGTATGGTGGTCAATTAGGCATCCAAGACATGGAGGAGTCAAAAGATACTATAAAAACCATGTGCACTGAGTGTAATCATCAATAAATGTGAGAATATTGTGTGCTTGAAAAAGATGGAGTGGTGAATGGTCCACTTATTTCATTTTGAACCAATTCTAAAGGTGCTTTTGCTCACCATGATTGACCAGATGGAAATAAAACTTTGCGACTCTTACCTAATACACAACCATGGAACACACCATTATTGCAAGAGATGGGGTGGGCTTATTTGCACCATTTGGTGCTATGATATTTGTTGCAAGTAGAAACAATTCAAATTACCAAATCTCTCATGCCAAAGTTTTCTCAACCCATTATCATGAGCAATGAAGATAGTGTGGTAAATAATGAGGGTTCAAAATATCAAAATTATATAGCCTTAAAGAATCATCAGCACATCCAGAAGGTGTTACATGAGTTGGACACTTTAGATCTTTGATTACAACATTGTGTGGAAAAAACTCAAATGGTTTTACCATCACTTGAATAAGTGATTTGGTAAATTGAAATAAAATTGGTGGAAAGAGTAATAGCATAGAAAACATTGTTAATATTCCCATGAGTGAAATCTATTATTCATGTTCCTATAACATATAAACGGGACTATCACTAAAAAAATATGTCAGGTTGTACAATCATCAATACTAGAAAATAAATTCATATTTTTGGCCATATATTGAGAGGCCCCTAAGTCCAAAACCAATGCATTGTTAGGATGACATGCCATTGTAAAAATATCATGAGGTTTAGAATAAGAAGAGGAGGAAGAATCTAGCATATTGTTGAATTTATTCATGGTCACTTCCAATGCATACATCTTATTCCAACAATGAATATCAAGATCCACATCATTGACAAAAAAATAATAAGCCATGGGTGGCTAATCCTCCTTTGATTTGGTGTGTTTGTGTCATTGTGGAGGCGTCACTATACGATAACTTAGAAGTATTGGGAGGTTAGGATACTTTGGATTGTTTCTTGAAGGGTTTGATGTCCTTATTGTTGTGAACAAACAAATCTTTCTTTTTGAAACTTGTATCAATTGCACCCACGTGCAAGAAATTCTCTTACTCAGGTGTTAATTGTTCACAAAAAAATGCAAAAGAAAGTGTGATATAATTTGCACCTAATGTAGCTTTAATAGAATAAAATGAAGACACAAAATTATCAAAAAGAAATTATAGGTTGGAAAAAATAGACATGATTGCTTGATCATCTGGCGTAGTGATTCCACAATCACAATGTTGAAGTCTTAAAAGCTTAAATTTAGAAATGTAGTCTTCAATTTTGGAGAATTTTGTCCCATAAATCGAAATGAGTTGATTTTCCAACTATATGCAAGAATTAAATTGGTTTTCCAAAGAGCTAATCAAAATTAAACCATGCTTCCCATGGTTCATCAAGGGCTTGAATATGAAATTCCATATCCTCAAATATGGACATAACAATAATGCCTCTTGCTTCATCACTATGATTTAAACATTTTGCAAGCCTCCCATTATATATTGGTGTGATATCTAGCCTAATTGGGATTCAATAAAGACCTTTACTCCTAAGTGAGTTGAGTCCTCCATATAGAATTTCCAAGAGTAATAATCGATGCTTGTTAAATGAATATCATGAGGGTCATTATCCATTTTGTAAATCATAAATCAGAGAGCATAATGAGTCGAGATAAAGTACACCACTGCATAGAGATCAAAAAAATAGCTAAATTAAAAAATGGGACTCAAATCCAAGTCTATATAAGTTATGTATCTTGAAAGATTTCAAAATGAGGATTAGACCTATCTTTCTATAAAATTAAATGCAACTTCAACAAAATAAAACTAAAAAATAAATGAAACCACCTATACCACTGCAAAGGGGACTTAGAAACACACACTCTGCAAAAAAAATAGCACTAGAATCTAAGGTCACATGGTAAAGTTATGTTATTTTGAAAACTACCTTTAGAAAAATGATGTGAAAACCTTCAAGGTGCCCTAAAGTGCCATGTGGAAATGCCATAGTGGTCCACATGGTGCTAACTGGGCACTATGATTATACCTTCATAATTTATTGACTAGGCATAGATTGTTGGTGTTATCGCTCTGTAATTTCTCAGGCTAAGGAAGAAGTTGACAGAGGTAAATAAAAAACCACTTTGGAATCCAGGATCTATCCCTCCTAGACTCGGAGAGGGATCTCTCTATAAGATTTATCTTTGTTTGCTGGAAATTTTAGGCTAGTTATGATAGTACAGGGTTTGGTTTTTTGAATTGTTGGTTGGAACAGGGAAGATGGGCCATTGGGAAAATGGGGTCAAAGAGGTTGTGTTCAATCAAGGCGGATTCTACAGGAGACATTACAGGGACACAGGCAACTTATTCTCAATAGGCCTCACATTCATTAGCCAATATGCCTTTCGCGCATTTATGCCCTTCCTTGTTCATGGTTTGAAATTCTGGTGTCCCAGGCATAGAGGAACCACACCAACCCATCCCGAACTTGGTGGTTAAACTCTACTGCAGTGAAAATACTATAGGGGAAGCCCTGTGGGAAAATAGCTCGGTGCTAGGATGATAAAAGATTAATGCCTCTTATTCTCATTAGAAGACAAGGTTGTCTTCTTTGAAACCCCATTTCTGACATCTTTTCTTTCCCAGTCCACACTTTACATTGAAATGCAATACATGAACTCGCTCATAGCAAAAAATTCGCTTCTGCATCTTCTTACCCTGGCTGAAGAGAGGAATCCCTCCTTTTGGGAGGGACTCCTGGGAACGAATCCAGTGGAGACAAGGCCGCGGGGCAGTCATTACACCATTCGTGCAGGTCATGCTACTGAATGCGCACTTTGTTGGATTCTTAAGATTGTTGGGTGATGTGAAAGAAAAGTTGAGAAGACAGGATTGTACTAGAGAAATTAAGAATTTTGGGACTGACCTTCTAGTAGAAAACATAGAAATTATCCATAGCCAAAGGCAAAGTGTACATTTAAACAAATTATGCCCCTAATCTTCTATTGAATAAGTCAGAAGTTATGGATAATGGTTGAATAACAGTGAAAACACATATACAAAGACAAATGCACTTCACCAACATAAGTGACACTAGAATCCTGTAATTGCAACTATATTCCTGAAAATTGATCAAAGGAGGCTTTGTGAGATAATGTACAATATTGATCTTATCCTACATACAGGTCCCAACTAACCCTTCATACTTCGAAATGAGAAGTATTTATAAGTTTATTTACAAATATCTTGTCATAAATGAGCAAGATTTATTTTAGGAAAATCTAAACTAATCATATGTGTTAATTACAAAAATATAGGAATCTTTAAGATCGATTCAGATTTCATGTGCTTGATTTGATTGACTAAAAATAAACTTTAGATGCAATCACTATGAAAAAAACTACCAAGTGACTCGAATGTTAGAGCTTATACATGAATTATGTTTGGATCCTAGATCTTCCAGCTGGTTTGATGGAGGTTGTTGACGATCAGTCTTTGACTTCTTCTTAGCTGTTGGTATTTATTAATGACCATGATCGAGAACTAGATGTGGGATTTTATCATGATATCAAAACAGATCCCATGATCCACTGTCCTTGCTAGAGCTAGAGTCCACCCTGAAATTATTACTATAATATATTCGTATCCTCTGATTGTTTATCAAAGCATGTGGATTCTCAAATGTCTACATTTCCCGTGAAGTAGAAGGAGCCTTTTGAAACACTTGCAATTAATCATAAACCAAAAGGAACCTTTCCACTTGAAAAAATGATTATGGAACGAGGAACCCTGATTTTGGTCCTTCGGGATTCAAGTGAAATGAATCAATGGAAATGTTATTGCCCGATGGTTGAAATACGAAGTGGAGGAATGACCAAAACGAAACTTTGACGGCCATCATAATGGGGCATGATTAAACTTTGAGAAATTTACAATATCTGAAGTACCTGATTGGCGTTGGACTGCGTTTGATATGGATGGTCAGATGATGCTTGAAATATGAGCTATTTTACCTTTTGGCTGCCACAATGTCTTTTTAGTGACGTGATATTGTTACGTGATAGTTGATGGTCAATGATCATGTGGGTGAATTTAATTGGCTAACGGATATGATGACTTGGCGAGAGATGTCCAGTGGAGATGGGATGAGTGGATGCGGGAGTGTAGGTGATAGGGATAGGTGGAGAATGGGGGATATGAACAGGCGAG
>JZKD02S2077701.1:0-12529 GCA_000966675.3 Picea glauca | reverse complement strand
TACAGTCGTGAAAACTTAACGAAGACAAATGTGTAAATGTCGCAAGAAATGTAAATGTCATCTATTTGAGAAATGCGACGAAAAACTTGATGTTTGCAAGACATAGGTGTAGGCAACTTATAGGATCATAGAAAAAGTGAATTGGCTGCCAACAGGATCCAAAAGAGCTCCATATCTCTAGTCTTGAAATTATTCCCATAAAAGATAAGGTATCTTCTCCTTGGGGGGCTCCATCATTATCTTTTATTGTATTGGAACTACTACTTTGCACCCAATCTTCCTCTGAAGTGGATATGTCTCTTGTTATCGTAGGGGGTCTAACTTTTGGTTCTTTGATCCTACTCCCACTACTACTAGTATCCTCTCTCGATACATCATTCCTAGGGCCACATCTCTTAGACATATTTTCTCCTTTTGTGCTTCTCTCTAGCACATATCTTTCTCTCACACACCCTTTTGGTGCAATTTATTTTCTCTTCAACTTGGATCTTACCACTCGTTTATCACCCCCAAATTTCTTTTCCTTGCTTCTCTACTTGACTTTCCTCCTTAGCTCGGCTCTGCTTGCATATCTCTTGGCTCTCTTTCTTCTCTACTCTTCTAGATCTATTCTCTTATCACTTTATCTCATCTCCTTCTATATCCCTTCTTCTGGATCCATTCTTTCTTGTCAATTTTATCTCCCCCCCCCCTTCTTTCCATATTTCCCCCTTTGCATGGGGGGGTTTACTCGACCATTCTATTGGGATCCATGCACATTACCCCATTCTCCAAGAAAAACATATTTATCCACAAAGGAATTTATTCCAATCATATCCTTCTAGGGTTGATTGTAAATTTTCTTTCGACATTGTTGAAGGACTCATTGCATTCAATAGAAAACTCAACAATATACCCTTCTCTCACATGTTCAAACTAGAACTCGATAGCTCTATCCCACTTATCATCCATAGATATTAGCCTATTAATTGTATTTTGGTCCCAAACCAATTATTCTTGGGCTCCCCATGAAGATTTAATTCCACTTTGCCTCTTTATCCACTGATGCAATAAACAAGGAAACTCAACAAAGAAAATTTCATGTAAATCTATATAGATGTACCTTTGTTTTCAATGGTTGAGGTTGATCTGTAGGTTCCTAGTATCTCATTGCGAAAACTCATATTCCTTCTCAGAGAGCCAATATTACATCTCCTTCTTGGAAGGTTTCAACCTCATTTCCTCCCTTCAATATGTAGCACAAAACCTTTAGGTCCCGACAATGGAACCATTTTTTGGCTCTAATGGGGGGTTTCAATCCTAGAGTCTGATAAGATTTACCAACAAAACCACATGGGACCTAGCATATTCAATATTCAAGGACAGAATAAGGTCTCACCCGAGACATTATGAGAATCATAAATACCATCGGTCTTGTGTGGTATGTGAAGGAATGAAACATACATGAAATATTTGTCAACTAGTCATTCGGTCGTTCATAACTACCACAAACTTATTGCACGTAATGATATAAAACATGCATACATTCAAACCATTATTCATTATTCATTCCACTTAAAACCATTCAGATATATTTTCATAGACAACGGTCGAAGCCTTCTCAAGATGCATTAATCATCAAAACAGATACGAGCCATGTGCTTAGATCTACGTTCTCTCACATACTCACACACATAATATCTCTGAACATTTGGACTAATACAAAACAAAATTGGAGCTCTAACTCATCTACAACTTACACATTCTCATACTATTTGATCACTCGTGTGAATAAAAATCCAACCCTTAGATATCTGCATGCATCCCCCCATATCTTCTATGGAGTGTGGAAATCATAACAAACTTGCCATCTCATCCACAATCCTTACCATGACTAGTTCGGTTGTTACAAAAATAATTACAATGATTCTTGAATATCTTTGTGGATTTACCCTGCATGTGGTCTCTTTAAGTCCTTGTGTGCAGTACAAAATGGGTTGGCACGCACAGTAGATCCTTGGTTGGGGCAGATGTTGAAAATTAGTGTATCCTAATGCATATTCTTGAGCATGCACACAGTGGTAACTCTTGGCACGCACAAAACTTCTACCAAGCCTTAGGTGCCAACATGTGGATTTGTTGAGCATTTTTGTACCTTTTGGCCACATGTGTGAGGTAGTTGTGGTGGTTGGATTCATTTATGAGGTTGTCGCATTCTTTTGGACCATTTCTTGAGGTTTTTATGAGGTTCTTGAGTTGGTTATGACTTGATTTGACCACTTACCTATTGGAGCGCCTTGTCTCTTTTTCCACACATGTGAGTTTGTTACCATTCTCTTATGGAGTGAACTCATTATTTGAATAGTCATCTCACTTCATGGATTTGGTTAGCCCACTTATAGGAGGGCACACTTCGTTTGAGCTATTTTGTCCACACATTTGATTATGATGAGTTGGTTACTTAAATTTTTGAGGGTGCACCTATTCTTGGACCATTTTTACTTTCTCATGGTAGTTTTAAACCATGGTTTTGGAGTCTGCCCACACTTTTGAGGAGTTGCATTTTCTATCCCACATTATCCTATTGTATTTTGACCATATCCTCTCTGTTTCATTGGAGAGTGACTATTTTTGGACTAGGAAGTTATAGATCTATCATGTTTTATCCATGAGATTGCCATGTTTTCTTCCTATATAAAGGATTTGCTCACTCATTTGTAACCGGTTGGAGAATAATTATAAAGACTATTGCTCATATTTTCACAAGCTATTGTGATATCTTGTCTTGTTTGAGGTTTTATTCTAGGGTAAATAGGAAGAGCTTGCTATTTTTCAGTTATCTTAGATGAAGGAGCTACTACAAGGCCATAGAGGGGCATCATGACACATTGGAGAAGTATATAAGGTAAAGTTCATTATGCCTTATTCTTTTTTATCATTTATCTTTATATCTAGGGTATTGAATTTGGACATCTAAGATTCCAAGTTCTTGTTTTAGACTAGACATAAATTTCACGTTGTAGTACTTACATTTGGATTCTCATATGACCAATCTCCCCAAGTGCTTGAAAAGTTTGAGTGTCTTATGTTGGAGATTTACAAGGCTTACTTAGATGGTGCTTGAGACCCCAACACTTGACATATGAATGTAGCCTCCACCTAGACTAAGTGTTCCCCATAGCCCAAGTGGAGGAAGACACTCGTTTAACCCTTTCTATTTTTCAATCACTAAATATTTCAAATTTCCTTTATTTATGTTTGTTTCTTGCAAACTAGGGTTTCAAATATAAATTATTTTATCTAGATTGAAAATTTTCAACTCAATTAGCCTAACAAATTTAGATCTAGTTGGTTAACTTGAAAGACTTTTTGGCAAATCGTTTCCCTTCTTGGTTAAAATTTTAAGTCTATTTGAATTTTTCTCTTGGTTTGATTTAACACATATCTTAAGAAGAGAGTAAACTTGGATCTAAAGGCTTTAAATTCTTTATTTTGAGTTTGATCTAAGTAATGCACACTATCATAGACTAACATGATGTTTATTAGACCTGTAGAATTTGCTACGAAACACCTGTAGTTGTTGATTTGTTTATAAATCAAAATCTATGATCTGGGTCAACATGAGTTGTGGTAGACATAAACCTTACATTGAGATGAACACAACCACCAAAAATCTCAAATACCTAGATTGTAATTTTAGATATATAGATTGTTTATTAGATCTATTATGGTTGCTACAAATTTCCTTTAGTGGCTTCTACAAATCTAACAGTTTTCATATATCTATTGTAGATGTTGTTTTCAATTTTACAGTGGTTGTAGATCATCCTTGAGAGTGAATAAGTCCTCGAATCAGTAGATTTTGTGTGATTATTGAACTGAATCTATATGATGAACTTTGGAGATGGATTTGATATAATAAATATACTCATGGTGATTTTGAATGCCATCAATTTATAAGTGTTATCATTCTATAAAGTGTGCATGCAAAAAAAAATTTGAATGCTAGTTTATAATTGATTCAAAATCTTGGGGGTTAAACAGTGTGCATTAGTGAGTCCTCATGTCAAACTATGTTATTATATTTAAGAGGAACGATTTTGAAAATGGTCTGTCTTGTGGAAATTTGATTTACATATTGTTGCCAATAGTGAAAATTTTAGACCAACAAATCTTACTTTGGTTGTTGATACGAAGGTACATTACAAATTTGTATCAAATCCATTGGTTACAACACTAGGGGTTGTATGGGCCCAAGGGAAATGAATTATATTGTTTTTGGTACTACGTTAAGGTAACAAACATGCCATCTTTTTTTCCCGAGAAAAAAATTGTATACTTGTTATTTCCACAAGAAATCAAAATATACATTCTTCAGTTCCTTTAAAAATTGAGAACTGGTCATAAACACTTCTATATCAACATCATAGTGTATCCAAAATTAAATTAACTGCACCTTGGATCATTGATTAGACAAAAAAAAAAAAAAAAACATGTCATCTTTAATACAAAGAGACTAGTTATTTTCTCCATTCTCAAAACTATATGAAATTGTTGATTGAAAAATGTTTGACGACCATGATGAAAGTGTCTAAATATTGATGTAAGTGTTTATATTTGGTGTTCCATTGATGTTACCATAAAGACATAATGATGTTGACCCTTTGGAAGATCTAACATGTTTAATTGTTATGCATTATTGATTGATGAGTTACGTGACCTATTATTTGATGAATTGAACACCTAAAAGGATAATAAACCTATTGATTGATGATACTTATCCTTATTCATTGTACATTTTGTTTAATGCATGGGTTTAAAGGTATTATCTTTGTCTTTAGGATGGCCATCCTTAAAATTTAATATACTTGTCACCCACGGTGTTGTAGATGATTTCTAAAATGAAATTGTCTTATGGCTACTATGAAATAATTTAATTGATGTTAAAATAGTCATCTTGGGTGGTATATTGTATTTCTGATGAGACTTAGTGGTAACAACCTTAAGGGTCATGTGTGCATATGAATGAGTAATTTTCTTATTCTTATAACTCTGTAGAGTGAAATTTTATTCATGAAGAGAAATGTATATGTCTATTAACCTGAATGCATGTATATGGTTATGAACGCATGAATAGGTTTGACTGTGGAACGAGAAGTTGTACTTGCTATGTTTTGGGTAATGCCATTAGTACCTAGGTGTCTTCATCTTGGAGGCTATGTTATGTTGTACTTTGAATGATAGCTTTGAGTGGGATGTATGCCACTCTTCAGAATGAGATAGTATGAAATGCTCATATAGCAAGTGCACAAGAGTGGTATGTATGACATAATATACAACATCTTTTATCTTGTCGTTGGCTACCATATGAAAGATAGGAACATAATTTAATTGTGCATTTGGATCTTGTCATGTGAATGATTATGAACCTTCATATAGCAAGTTGGTCTTTATAAGTCTAAGATGAAGTTGTATGAATTGTTTCTAAATCATTGAAATGATAATGTGGACAGGCTAGTAAATCCATTGGATATGAAAGAGTAAATTAAGGTGCCTATTTTTATTAATCCTCCATTTGAGATAGGGGATTGATCTGTGAATTGGCTTACCTTGATAACGTGGAATTATTGGATAGAAATGACCTTGGTTAACAACTCTAGTTGAAAGGTAGAAGAGTATTTCCAATTGGAGTGACATTATGCCAATAGACCTTGGATTGGACTTATCATTCTGATTTTTTTCTTGGAAATGTTGTAGATGTTGTAATGAGAAAGTATTAGTATGAAACTAATGAGATTTGTAACTTTGTTGAGTGGGGAAGCTATATGGTAAACAATTCCAAATATAGGAAATGGAAGAAAGCCATGAGAAGAGTAGAACAATTGTTAGTTAGTTAAAAGCTAAGTGTTTTGACAGTATTTGATCATATTTGAGTCTACTTGTTATGAAAGAGTTGAATTTGAATTTGATGGATTCCAATACATTGAATCAGTTTGATGATTTCAATCATATGATTTTCATATGATTGATATGTTGAATATATTTCACTTTAATCAAATTTTGTGAGTGATCATTGTTGTTTTAGAACATTGATTGCATCAAGGAAGGTAACCAAGTAATAAATCCTATAGATCATGATTTCATGCACTCTAAAAAAGGGTCATGGAAGGCCTGATCAGATCATGTTTGAATTTGGACTACCTAGGAGGTAAGACTATTTGCTAAGAATTAGAGTGGATCTTGGCTAAGAAAGAATTCAATGGAATGCAAAAATAATTCAAGAGATGGATAAGGCTTAAAAGTATCTATTAGGTGAGGAAATTCCAAGTTGGGCTTAGTTGGAACTGCTCATGGAAAATGGAGCAACTAAGGTTAGAAAGAGATAGAATGTAGAGGGAGATATGGGAAAATGGGGAAATGTTTTCTCACCCTAAAACTCTATTTTCTTTGTAGAGTAAATTTATATGCTTTTAAAGTAGAAAATATAGCTTATGGATAAGTATAGCTACTAAATGATAATATCATATCTAATGATGTATTATGTAATTGTTAGAAATACTATGGAGTAGATTATTTATGCTATCAATTCTTGGCTATGCAAAGGAATTGAAAGGGATATTTCCTTAACTCTTCTCTTGTTGTTCTATTATATTTTTCTAGATTGATAAACTTGTTGTGTGTGAATAGTTAAGGCATGGGAATGTTGATAAATACAATGAAGAGAAAGAGCTGGAATATGTATGCACTAATAGACACATTGAGATATAATATGTGGTAGAGTGCATATAGATATGTTGAAGCATATACAATATTGCATATTGATTAAGAGTGTTGTTGCATATGAAATGAGTAGGGAATGATAACTAATGTGGTTGTTGATTGTTGTATGGCTAGGAATAGTTGAAGATGTTGATGATATAGTTTCCTATTACAAACAACTTCATGAAAAGGATAAGGAAAAGAGGTTTATGAAGGGATCGTGTAAGTTCCCATGAATCATTAGCTAATTAAGTAATGTTAGGAATGTTGATGGCAATCGTGCATGTATGAAAATTGGTCATGCCAATGTAGAATGTGACACGAAAGGAATTGGGTAAAGATTATTTCAATCATACTTGATATATTCCATGATATGTTTATGATGATGTTTGAATGCACACATGTTATTAATACCTAGGTGTGTTATGACAAATGTAGGAAGCTTCCGGTATGTAAATATTCTTAGAATCTTTGTGATGCATTCATGAGTTAGTATGTCTTGATTGAGTTGGTCAACATAATAACTATATTGAATGAGTAATTACACATGTTATGAATTTGTATACCCTATGAGATCGCCATGTCTAATACCATAGTGTGTGATAATTGGAAAATGTTATAGCATTGCACAAGTATCCAATGGTCTCCATTCTTGTAATCATTGTCATGGACTGTAACATTTTTTCCAACATTGAAGAGCACTAAAGGATTATATTCTCAATGTTGTGTTTGGGCTGAAGACAAAGGTGTCCATATGGTCGAACAAGTCATGGGATGTGGCTAGATGATGTGTAAAGGTGTTGGTTGAGTCTTCCAACTGGTCTTGGTAAAACACATGAACTTGAATTAAGGTTATTTTAACTCAATGTGAGGATGCATTGAGTGAATGTGCATAAATAAACTATAAAATTATACAAATAATGATCCTACATTTATGAATGTTGGTACATATGATTGATGCATTGAGTGGATGCATGCTTGTATGGAAACAAAATTTGTATGATTGAATGTCATGGAAGGGTTCCTGAGGGACTATGGAGTAGTGAAAAGAAAGACATTATAGTAATCTTGAGGGATTATTGAATAGTGAAAGGAGTGGTATGAATTAGTAAAAATAAGTATAATTTTAATCACCCTTCCCATCATAATATAAGTGGGAGGGGGAGTGAGGCACCCCACAAAACAAAATAAAACTAATTAATAATAAATTCTAAAATATGTTTTCGATGAATAAAGTGATCATGTAACCATGAGTATTGGCACATTGGTTTATTGGCATAAATATTTGATTTCATTATGTAATTGTTAGTGTGCTAGTAATGCATATAATGAATGATAGTTTCAGTTTGTTTAATATGATTATCAATTGAAAGTGATTGAATTATCAGTGTGATATAATTCTAAGATTTTTTCTTGGGTTGTTGTAAATGTTGCAATGAAAGGATTATATTCATGGATACTCACAGCTTGTTTGGTTAATGAAAAAAATTAAATTGAATGTAGAAGTGTCTTGGATATGGAAATGAGTATAAGTCCATAATGGAAACTAGATGCTACCACTTGAAAAGGCCAAACAATATCAGAAGGATCTCATACTTGTGAAATCTTATTTCTATATGAAACATATTTAAAAAATAATAATTTATAATCAAAATTATCCTGATAACTATATGTATATGATATAGGTGAGATGATGGATTTGTCTAGTAAGGACAAATGATGACTTTTGAAGCTGAAAAGTATTGGGAGGATTCCATTATAGTGACACAGGAACCCTATGATATGCCTTGATCACCATGATTTATGTTATGTTATGTTAGAGCAAGCCAGTGGGACACCCCGACAATAAGACTATAATTCTATGTTCTTCTTGTGTAAGAAAGCCTTGGCAAATGATAGATAACCCGAAGGATTTTTTAGCAGAGACATCGATGCCTAAGCTTGGAGAGTGAGTTACTAAAATGATGAGGCAAATTGAATGAATCTATTGTGACAGATTCATGTTACATGCTAGCTTGGATCATGAGTGCATTATATAAATTAGGTGTGTCTAGGAAAACAATGAGCTTAGTCTTTTCTGTGGAAACCATATGGAGTAGATAAATATTCATATAGATAAGCATTGGGCTAAATTACATACTTTATCTTGTGTTATGAATATATATGTTTCAATTATGAACTTAAAATTCATACATTGGAATTCATATCTGTGAAATACTTAATGCTTAGAAATGGCTATGATATAAATGTTTACTTTGATGATTATTGTAGGCATATGTTGGAGTGCTAAAATTTTGGAGGTGTACCGAGACAATGAAGAGGATGTCGTTTGTAGGTACAACTAAAGAAAGAAGACATAAACATTATTTCATTAAAAGAACATCGAGGATGGTTTTATTCCAAGGGAGAGGGGATGCAATGTCTCGATTTTGAAACTTTGGAATACTTAAGTGTTATCCCCAATCCTGGAGAATCATCACCTTTCACTCATACCAAGAGAGGAAATTCGAATGGAAAAAGAGGGGTTGTTTTTTGGAAGTGTTATCCCCAATCCTGGGGATAACTAAGGAAATCATGTCTCGAGACCCATAGGTCCTAGACGTGGAATGTCGAGAGCCATATGAATTGAGCATGGACCCGTAGGGCCCCTCTTTTCTTTAGTGTAGCCTCTTTATCAGCAGCAGTAGTGTCCATCCCACCAGCTTGGTCCTGAAGTAGCAATAAGTCTTTCTCCATGAGGTTATGAGACCAGGAATCATGGTATGTGTCACTCTGATTATTGAAGCACTTGAATATGTTGCATTGAATTCTCCTTCATTTCATAACGTTTGCTTGGAAATTATGCTCTTTAAATTGTTCATACCTAGAAGGGTGACATGATTCCCTAGTAAGTTGATCTCCCTTTAGGATGGGTTTCCACTGGGTGGGTCTATGAAAGGTCATCATCTATTCCCTCCATAATTACCACTTTCCATATTTATTCCTCTCATTCCCCCCTACCTTTGTTCGGGCATTGGAATTTGCCACACTAGGAATGGTTGTACCTTGCCTTGTGGGAAGAAGGGGCTAAAGGCCCAGAGGGTAAAAGTAGTTGGCAAGAGTTAAAATCCAAAGATGAACCTTTGATATGCTTCGCCCAGGGATTCCTGAGAAAGCAACAAAAAACTTCTTAGTAAGAAAAGGGAACCCATAAGATAAATAAACACTCAAGGTGTTAGTTGGTGGATGCGATGTCTCATCACGAGCCAACCTATTATGACCATGGGCATGCAACGGTATGACACTATCATATTTCTAGTCCCCAAACCAGGGTAGTGGCTCTTGGTGGCATAGCCAAGAGAAAGGGGGTATCATCACGAGCCAACCTTCTCATCTTCATGAAATGCTTGTGGATAACGTTTTCACCTATGGTCTCCAAGCCAGTATAGTGTCCCTCAACTCCTCCCTTGAAGCATAAAAGCAAAAGATAAAAAGTAATGAAGCTAAGAATAAAAGGAAATGAATGGGCTAGGAAAAAATGGCATCTATGACAAGGAGCAGTTCACCCTCTACAAAGGCACCCACATGTAAGATCTACATTTCCATGTTATCACTGCACCCTATGCCCAAACACTTACCCCATGCCACCTCATACACTTACATGACATGGATTGGTTCTCACCTGGGAAACACCCCAAACTTAAGGAGGATTAGCCCAATAGGACACCCTGAGACCTTCTCCAAACCTGACTTGTTAAATTGCATAACGTCTTTGAGCATTTGTCTGGGTAAAGGGGGGTTTGATTCACATGTTTGGGTAATTTAATTGTTGGATGTGATTTACATGTTATGATCCATGTGACTTATGAACCCCTAGAGGGCGTACTTGTTATTGTTGTAGGAATTTCCCCGATGAACAGGTACACATGGGGGAATGATTAGATCGGACCTTCATGGGGCTAAAATCCCACAAATGGATGTTGTAACCCCGACCAGGGGAAAGAAGACATAAGATATTTTCACCAGGAAGAAAGAAGAATGTTTCCCTTGGAGACACCTTGGTAGGACTAGACCCAGGGGGATCTTGCTCTTCCACGTGGACGTTGACCTTTGGGAGACCATGACATCACCTTTATGACCCTAGACATCATTCAGAGCTAGGGTATGCATTTTGAGGGCATATGTGAGCTAATTGGCATGTGTGGGCATCATCCAAGGCCTTTGGAGGCCAANGAGTGAGCACAGTAAATTTTTTCTCAACTCGTCTCAGTACCCTCTCAGCCTCCCCAACTGGAAGATCTCTTGTTGCTGCTGGTCCCCCTGCGATGGCAGGTGTGGCCTCTGGCCGAGGATGATGCCTGTTCCTCACATAGTCCATAGGTCACACTGGTCCCACATCTGGACACAACCAGTACATATCTATCAAATACTCTGGTATAAAAAAAATTATATATAACAAAAGCAACATAAAAATTGCATATGTTTCGCAAAAACAAAAAAAACAACAACAAAATAATGAAGTAAACTTACCTATCGCTCCTCGCTCCTCACCAGGAGGTACTGGTATCTCAAGATCTCTCGAGAAATCAATCCTATCATAGGGGTAATCCTCTATGACTGGGATCTTTCGTGACAACCAAGTGAAGAAATCATCGTCGAAGGACTCATTGGTCCTTCCAACACCCTTTCATGGTAGTAACACTGCCCATCTACAAACTGCAGGAAGAGAGGCATGATGTCCTCGTACTACTACTCAAGGACTGAAGCTATGAACTCTTTCGAAGAAGAAAGAGCATAGAATAGTCCCAAACCCGAAGTTCCTCTGTGTCCGTGACTGGAAATCTGTCAACTGCCTCTTCATAAAATCTAACAATGTCGTGCTCCAGTCAAATATTTGTGCATTTAAGCACTGGACTGCATAGTTCATCTGTGCACGGGATGCCTAGTGTAGAGTTGCAAGACCAGTAATCCGCCTAATAAGAAACACAATTGCCTGTAGTGATAAGTCAGTAATCTTGCTTATGGGCACCTATGAGCTCGAGCAGTCTGTACAAGCCTCACAGTACAGTCCTATCAATTCCGCTATGTTATGTGGCCCCAAAGGAAATGTCCGAAAGTTGACTGGTTCCCCTCTCCTGGAGAGGCCAGTCAAAAAATATATATCCTCGGTCATGGGCACCAATGAATGCCCCTCTAACATAAACACCTCTGTATCTGGATGTCAATAATCAACCAAGGCATTCAGTAGCCTAGGTTGTGCCCGCATAAAAGGACATAAGAAGAACTTGAGCAACCCACATTGCATTAAGGCAGCCACAACATTGGGGTCTTCCCTAACCAACTCACTTACTTCCTCATGCTCTCTTTCTCTCCAGTGAACATACATCCTGCAAAACACCAAGGTTCAGGAGGGTTAACCCTTGTGTTTTAAACTTTTTCATTCAATAAGGGGGTCCACATGGGCTGTAATGCCGACAGTCATGTGTACACGCATGCAGGGTTTACTCTGCCTGAATGTACACGTGGCCTATCCTGAGACAGCCCGCGTGGACCTAGGGATGACCTTTTGAAGGTCAACGCCCCTCCAAAACATGGAACCCAAAGCAAAAGTAAAGATTTAAATTGCAAGATAAGAGAGTTTGTACTTACTTGGTCCAAACAGATGGTCTTTTCATCCACTGTAGCTCCCAGAATCACCACTTTTATCAAAGGGGATTTTTTGGCTCCAGAGTCAATCTCCAAATCAACAATGGTGATATTGAGCTGTCAACTTCTATTTATAGACTTTTTGGCCTCTTTTTGTCACTTCCCC
>JZKD02S2077700.1:502786-512799 GCA_000966675.3 Picea glauca | reverse complement strand
CTTGTGTTCTAGAGGTGATTAGTAGTTGGTTTAACTTGGTAATTTTCATTATATGCATTGGAATACATTCTTGTCTCACACATGTCAACCAATTACCTTGTCTAACTAATCCTATCCTTTCTACTTTTGTACACCTATAATCTTTCCTCTAGCTTGCTATAAAATCCCTTGTGGTCATAAGAGAATCCCTTCTTATGTTAAATCTTAACCGAACACTAAAAAATGAAAGTATTTGTGTAGATAACACTCATAATTACTTCTAGTTGTTGTGCAAGATTGATATCTTGTGCAAGGATTTACACAAATACAAATCTTCTGATAACATTATCCATTTTCACCTTTCCACCCAGCAATAAAATAATCTTTAATGCATTTATTATCAAATTCTAAACTCTACATGTTAGTGGGATATAGAATTGTATTTCCAAAATATTTATCATAAATATAGACATATGGAACTTTTTCACACAAACATACCCACATTATACTCAGAAGGTCGAAAGTATATATATATATATATATAATTTAACAATACGTTAGTATGAGAGACTAACTATGTATTCTAAATTGGTATACAATAATGGTTGCTTTAGTACATTTTGATAAGTTAAAAATGGTTAATGCTATAAATTGTTCGTATCTCAAGAAGACATATAAAAGTAAGAAGCACACGTATCTCAAGAAGACATATAAAAGTAAGAAGCACACCAATACACATGTGGAAGAATTTGGAGATCTAAAATAATTCTATGTAAATATTTCCAAATTAGGTTACCCAAACATTGATCTTAAGGGTATAAGTAATTTCAAAAACAAAGATGCCTATGGGTGTTGGTGTTAGTTTTTAAGGCGTTTTGTTATGTCGAGGGAAAGATTTTTTTTTAGCTAATCAAGTATTGTGTTAGGTTTTAGGTTTTATTTTAGGAGTAAAAGGATAATATTTTGCAATTATTTGTGGAGTAAGATTTAAAACTTTTTGTTAATGATTAAGTTAAGTATTTGTGAAGTTATGAAACAAGTTGATGGCTCAAAATTTTTGGAAACATGTGGCAGGAATGGTAGTTTGCCCATTACAAACTACCAATAAATCATTTTAAGTATAATAATTTTCATAAATCAACCCACATTAATGGATAACGACCTTAATAGCTTTCTTCACTATAAACAGCTAAATTATAATAGGTTTTGTGAGAAAACAAAAGACAGACCAGAAAACAAAAGGAACGGTGCGTATCCAATGCTTTCCGTCGAATCATTCTTTCCACTCGCTTTGTCGAATCGTATCATTGCAAAGGTCGGTTGGCGATGCTGTCATGGGTTTATTTGATGCGAGGGGGACCATGGTTTGTGTTGACTAAAAATCCACCTATCAAGCCCAAAAAATAAGGCGTTGCATTTCTATTTTGGTTCAGTGGGAATGGTAAAATGTAATATGTTTTGGTCAAGTTTCATCTGGCATTTAGATTTCGGTCCAGCCAGAATGGTGAGTAGGGAGTGTTTTGGTCCAGCCGGAATGGTGGCGTTTAGGGGGTTACAAATATAAAACACGATTACACAGCTCCAAGGTATCGAGCAATGAGATATACATTGAGATTTGACATCATAATTCAGTTTTTAATTAGTTGTGAGATAATTATTATTAGCTTTATTCATGAATGTGAGTTGACTCTTCACCATTATTTAAGGAAAATTACACCATTTGAAATGACTTGGTAGTGTGTTAGGATGTTAGGAGTGTGTTAGCATCTCCTTTATAATATGTCAACATTTCCCGATCTCTATTATATGTTAGCATCTCCTCTACTCTCCTACTCATGATTTGAAATAACTTACTACTAGTGAAAAAGTGAGCTATTTTCCCTCATTCGATTAGGTCTTTCATAGCTAGAATTAAGGTTGGGTTTAGAGTTTTGAAATCCTCTTGGAACCTCCATGATGCTTACAAAATTTTCTAGTGGATTCTCGCATGTTAGTAACTCGTCGTATATGAATTATGGTGCGCTGACATGGTTTCCGCTTGGATTTGTAGGGAGTATTTGGATCTCTGTCTTGTGGAGACCATAATGTTTGCATTCAAACTTGTTTTTAGGTGCACCATAACTCATTGGAAATATTTCAATGAGAAGAAAAAATCATGAGCATATATAAACAAGGGTAGTTAAATTCATAAGTATATCCTTTGGCTTGGTGGGGAAGTAGGTGAGACGGGATGTTGTCATTGTTGTAAAATGTGGAGATGACATGTGTAAGTAGATGTAAGATGATTAACATAATTTGAACTTAGCATTTTTTAGAAATTAGTATTTAGGTGTACATAAACATAGTAACCAATGTTGAATTCACAAATGCTAGTCCAAAATATATTTAAACAAATTTATAATCAATTACTTTGTATTTGTGCTCTGCATATACTTATGCATTTGAAGGGTGTCTACTTGTTGGGTTAAACTTGACTTGGTGAATGAGTCAATGAGTTAAATTTGTTTTAGGTCAACAATGGTGTCTTTTTTATTACATGTAATGAAGTCTTTAAACAGGCTTAGGATAATTAATTGTAATGGGCTTGGAGATGAGGGGTCGAAGCTAACTTGGTCATCTTGGCCAAATTTTGTCAAGGGAACAAAGATATCTTTGCTGGTTTTTCCTATAAGAGTTCTCCATGGTAAAACATGTGTCAATATGTGTGCATGATTTATTTGTTTTTGATGTTGTTGGTTTATTATTTCTCTTGAAAGATTTGCTTATTGCTAGTAACTAGGATCAGATCCTAGTAGGCTGGGACTCTCTAGCAAGAGAGGTTTGCGTGATGGATTCATGTTATTGAGATGAAGGAGAGTGTGAAATATCTGCAAGGTTTAAAGACTTTGTGGACATCGATAGAAGTGAAGCTCTAGCTGATATTGGCCTTGACTATTATCCCTTAATCACATTGCATTCTCCCCTTGTTGAAAACACCCAATAGTGGTAAATTTCCAACCAAGAATGGTGCCACTGAGGAATGTGAGGGTAGTCTTTTCACTCCTAATAATCCCACGAATGATTTTTATGAAACTGAATGGGATTTCAAGGAGAGTTTTGGGATTATCTAGTGGTATAGATTCCTCAACATTTAATTATCGATCCAGGTAAGTAAACTTATGAGACACTAGCAAAATATGTGTAGAACTAGTCTTGAAATTACCTATGAACTCCTACTAAAAATAAAAGAAGTACAATACTAGACTCATAAATAGAAATGGCTCTTGGTCATGATCACTCAAACTTGACTGTCTATGGTAGCGAATCAATAAATCATTTACTGTCAAAGTATGTCTACTTGCAAACACACTATGTTTTAGTCAACATGAAAAAAAACATAAGAAAGGCATAAAGGAATTATAGTCTTAGTCAACTCTGAGTATATTAGTGTGAAGATTGTTTTTATGGCATGGAAGATGAAAGATCAATCAATCACATTGTTGTCATTAACATCTAGATGTGGAACATTCATAGATCACATAGTCAAAGTAACATTTTTCTGCAAGCCAATTAAAATGAATTCTAGTTCTACAAAAAATCAAAACAAAGCATGCATGTAACAAAAGAAATTGCTAAACTAACTTACAAAAAGACAGCATAGACCACAGGGCCCTCCTAGAATATGTTTTTAAGGAAAACTAATACTACGAAAGAAATCTTAACTCATAAATTAAAGGAAAAAGCTCCGTTTTATTTAGTCAATTGCTTTTGAATCAACAAATACAATTCATTTTCAGTCATATGCTTTGATAATATAGATATGGAACTCCTAATACATTTGCTCAGTCTATTTATATATCAAAAATTGCATCTAACAAACTTGTTATATCCATTCCCTCATCTTTGTATCTTGAAAACATATTTTATTCCTCAATTGGGCACAACCATTAACATGTGATTTTGAAAATCAGTCATTACCCAAAAATCTGGGCAAATCTATTTTGGAGAACTGCTCATACATCCCACATAATGCACTTTTGGGGAACTACCATGGTTTTCACCTAAATGGGCATGTTCTTGACAAAACCCATGTTCTATATTTTTTATATTCGCCATTATATGCTCACAAATGATCCCGCAAAATGGTCTCTATGATTCCTATGTATTTCATGTAATAATTGTCTGTCGCTAACTCTGCAAATTTCCTGTAATAATTTCTCATCAGTTTTTACTTGCGTTGAATGCTAGGTATTGAATGCCATGGAAAGAGTAAGATTGTTGATTCATTATCTTGAGGCATCCATGAAATATGTCCAAGTGGAATTTCTCCTTGTGACTAAGGGGAAGTATCTCAACCATCAATTCTTGTAATAATTTGTAAAACCTGTAATAACTCGTAAAATAGGGTTAATTCTTGTAATAGTTGATTTATGGGAAATTGTTTGCGAAAATACATTTAATTATCATTTACAAGAAAAAATAAGAGTTGTATTCCAAAAGTCAACTTATTACCTTGTTTTTGCACATTATGGCATTAACTAGATGAAAATGGGAAAAAATAAGAGTTTTTGGTGAAAGAGAGAAGGCTTCCAAAAAAGTACAATAAGGGATTGGTCATTTTGCAGTGAAAATCCACGATGCCTAGTGGAATTTGCAATGTTTATCTAGTCGACCACATTCTAGGTCTGGCCTTCGAAATTATTGACGACTTCGATATTGAGTTGAGGTGGTAGCTGGATCTGTGGTCATGGGATTTTATTTAGGTGTTGTTGTGGTCATATAGGGACGTGGATGAGAGCATGGCCACATAAACCAATTACCTGATAAGTGTATGGAGGAATTGAATAAAGAGTTGGAAGGTGAAGCCATGCAAACTTCTTAAAATTATAGGTTGTATAGGAAAGAACCATGAGTAGAGGAGGAGGGGGACCACCAATTCGGTCTTCACCATATACAATTTTCAAGTCTTTCAGACAAGCCAAGGGTATTTTTTGGCAAAATGATATGTTTGAAGATAGCATGGAATCCTTTGGCATGCAAGCTAGATTTGAGAATGGTACAAAATTGTACGTCTCAAATGATGATATGACACAAAGTTGTTCATAGGTTGGTGAACTCAAACAATTTTTAGTCCATTATAATAGAAGTGGTGATTTTGAGGATACAACAAAATTTATTTTTTCAAGGAAAAATTATGAACTTGCAACAATGCAGAGGTACAATAGTGTTTAGTTTGTTGGGAAACCAATGAAGATTGAGGTTATTGGTACATACTTGGCTTTTCTTATGTTGACCAGAACATATTTTGGAAGAGGATGGGGAGATTCCATGACAATTGAATACACATGAGCTACTACCACAAGAATATACAGGTGGAGGTCAAATCAATGTCAAGTTGAGAGGATGGAAACATTTGTAAGTGTTGGTAAAGAAGACATGGACATGGTTATAAGTGCATCCCATGGAGTCCTGAAGGTAATAACAACACTAATAAAAAAATGTTATTATTATAATGGAGTTGAAAATTTAATTACATGTAAATGAAAATATGACCATAAGACCTGGTTAGGCATGCATACCCATGGTAAACTGCTAGTAAACTATAGACTTGGACCTAGGTGATAGGGGCGGGGGGGGGAGGGGGCGCGGGTGGGTACATAACATATTCCCAGATACCCTATTTATAAACTTTGAGGGGGATAGGACCTAGATAATTAATTACCCCAAGTCACGTTTAAAGGGGGGAATGTTAGGTTAAACTTGACTAAATGAAAGAGTAAATGACTTAAATCCATTTTAGTTCAATAGGGGTTATTTTCGAGCCCGTTGTTTTGGTAGTCTATGCTATTGTGCCCATGGATTGCATGTAATGAAACCTTTAAATAGGCTTACGACATATACTCCATTGTAATGGACCTATGAAGGCTCACTACGATAGCTTGACTAGATTTGGTCAAGGGAACCAAGATATCTTTGGTTAGTTTTTCCCATAAATGCTTTCCAAGGTAAATCATGTGTCAATGATGTGTGCATAATTTATGTATTTTCTTTTGTTGGTTTATTATTTCTCTTAGAGTTTTCTTAATCCTGAAACTACTACCACTTGAATCACTACCAATAAACTACCTACAATTAATGAACCTTGGTAACTCATGATAATTCATGATAAAAACTACCCACGTATATAAATCCAAAACATTAACTTTTATAACATCCTTGTTTCAAACCCCAAACTAGCGATGTATATTGTAGATGTAGTACATGGGCGAGAGTCAAGTGATGTATATTGTAAATATAGTATATGGTCGAGAGCCAAAGCGATGTAATATGTAAATGATGTAAATTGAATATATTGAATAAAATGTATTATTAGTTCCAGATGGACACAAACATAGATTTGGGGGCTAAGTACTCAAAAGAGAGGGAAGGGGTTGAAGAGGGAGAGTTTACCCATTCCTATTAAACCAAAACCCATTTCTTATTTCTTTCTAAATTATCCTTACCATGAACCTTTCATTATTTGTTCAATGTTCTAGAGCCCAATCATTGAATTCATGTAAGAAGGGGGGTGTGAGAGTCATATGGGAGTTGAGTACAATTAGCTTGGAGAAGAGTGCAAGTCAAACAATCTAGAGAAAGGAATGGAATTTGTATGGGTAGGAGACTAGATTTGCACATTCATGTTTTTGCATAGAGAGTTATTTTTACATGGAGTTTTCTGGCTAGAAATAGAGTTTTGAGTGTTGAATCTTGAAGGTAGATATTGTGGGCATGTTTGGTAGTTGTTTGGAGATGGAATTTTGTGGAGAAAGAGTTTATGGGCTTGTGAGTGAAGTTCTATTTGAAATTATTCAAAGGAAGCGTGATTTTTGTTGTTGGGAGAATTTGTATTGCAACTGTAGAATTCGTGAGGTCCTAGGAAGTAGAATTCTTATCCAATCTATGTTGGAATCCTTAGAGGGGAGTGAAAAGGCTTGATGGATTGTGAGCAGTGAAGGAGGATTCCATCCCTTAGGTGGTGCAATTTAAGGGGAGGAGAGTTGGTGGAGTGGAATTAGCTATGAGTTTTATTACTGAGAGGCGAACATTAGCCAACCTTAGGTGCCAACATCTCTTGCAGATTCATAGTTGTAGCTCGAAGGTGTCTTGATGTTCATAACTAGAACAATAAGGCTATGGTTCGGAGGAACATCCATCCTCTGCAGTGAGTTGCATATATTTAAGATAAGTGTTATTTTTTGTTGTGTTAATTCATGTTAAATGTTGATATGATTGTTATGTAAATTACTCTGAGCTATCTTGGTTTAATGCTACTTTATGTGAATAGAATTGATGCATATAAATCTATATTTTTTGTTAGAATGATGATATCTTCACTTAATTATTGTTATGCACATATAGATTAGTTTAATTTGCATTTTTATTTAGTATGGAAAATTGAATGAGCTTGAATGACATATTGTATATTATTTCTACATTTTAAACTGATATCAAAAATTTTATTGAGACGTTTTAGCAAATGACATGACCTAATTGAATGTTAAATACGTTAAAACTCTAAATAATATAATAAACTATACCATGGAATTCAACTTTGTATAAACCTATATTTACTACTAAACCAGTACTAATAATTACATGTCGTGAGTGAAAATTTTCCTAAGCATGTGTGTTCACGGCTAAATTTGATTTCAATATAACAATTGACTAAATAATAACAATTTGTTAACAATTTATTGAAAGTAAATAAGTACATCATAAAAAAAACACCTGACGTAAAATTCCAATAAAAAAACAAGTTATCAAATTCAATTTTGATTTCAACATGTTCGACTAATTGCCTAAGTTATATACATTGCATATTTTTCTAGCTTCGGTGATCGTTTATAACCATCCTATGGAAACTTCATATAAAGTTGCATGTTCTCTTAGGGTTTTATTTATATAAGAGGAGATTTTACCTCGATAACGTTTTCTCGTAATTCTACTTATTCACAAAGTAGTCGAATGTGTTTACATATGTAGGCTTATTATATATTTCATGTAGGTTTCTTCCCATCTTGGTTTGCATATGTAGATTATTATATATTTGATAGATATGGGAATTCACCTTATTATTATATATTTTAATAAGTTAGGCAAGTGATGTCTTTAATGAAATATGAAAAACTTTGTTAATAATTTCGTTAAGGTTAGGGTTTATGTTTATAATTCCATTAAGGTTATGATTTATGTTAATTGTGTGAGGGTTAAATATGTATGAAAGGATCAACCAAACATAAATATAGAGCTTAAGTGAAATCATTTCTATGGGGAAAATCTCCTTACACTGGGTCTATGTACAGGTAGAGCGTCGACTTCCCTTAAAAGATTGTTGTATCCTTAAGTTACCCCAAAACTATCTAAACAAAATGACAAGAGATAGGAAAGAAGGTCAATGGGTGAACCTTTAATCCTTGTGCCCTATGTAGACCTCTTTTGCCTTTGCAACTTCCTATATTCTAGGTCTCCTCCCAAACATGATATGCAAAAGCTTAGGAAAATGATGCTACAATACATGCACTCTCTACTTATCACTTTCAATGTTCAGAGAGAGATAGATGCACAAATCCATAAAATCATAAATACATAATGTTTTGGGACAAGAATTAACTCTTTTATTAAGCTCCAAGACAAAAACAATTACAACATTTGTCAGTAATCACTCCATGAACCAGGTTCAGACTCCTCTATCATGGCTCTAAGTGCATCAATCCCACACTTGCTTCTCACAACCAACTTATCACTTGGGAAAGGGGAAAGGGTTAGATAAGGAGAAAGGGATAGAGGGGAATGTTGAGGCCAAATCTCAGAATATGATGAAAAACTTGCGATAAGAAGGGAAAGGGGTTTTGGCAAAGTTTTCTTATTCTCTTTCTTTTCTTGTCAAACGAAACTCCAAGACCTCTTTTTATATGAGAAAAATATGGTTATTTGATTTGGGGACGGGATACAAGGGGTAAAATGGTTGGGAAATCCTCGATAGCCCATAAACTCCATTGAAAACCTTGAAATTTTATATTTTTTGCAATTTTTGGAGGTAAATGCGGGCTAGCTAGTATGTAACTCGCATATGTATGTGAGATAACTAGTATGTAGCATGCATGTGTATGTGGGATATCAGTTCAGTAGGGAAAGTACATGTTCCAAAAAATGAATTTTAAGAAGCCTCAACAGTAGTTTGGAAAATTATGTAAGTGGAAAGGCCAATGTCTTGTATGCATAGGTAAGACATTTTTAGACTATAACAATAATAAATCAAATTTATGAATTTGGTAGCAACAAAAATAAATTATTAAATAAAAAGAGTTGTTGTTCATGACATTACATTTTGGAAGAAAGTGAAGCACACATTTTTATGTAGATTCATGCATACACAAGAAGAAAAACTTTTATATGATTTCCATTTTTATGCTTCGAGCTGCAAACATTTCTATGATTTCCTTTTTTACTCTTTGAGCTGCAAACATTTCTATTATTTCCATTTATTAGATTCAATTGTAGGGTTTATTTATTAAAAATACATGAAAACATTCTCAAAGAAGAAGAAAACAAAAAAATATAAACCACTTGGAAAGAAGGTGAAGGTGTATGAAGGTCTCTTCCTTTCTTGGGGAGCCTTTTTCATCGTAGATATTGTTGTAGTGTTGAATGAATAAACAATTTTATTGGAGAAAAGGTTGATTTAGGAAAAACACTAAGAAACTTTATTAGATTATGATATAAAGGAAATCACCTAGGCTAGAAAATTATACATAATTACTAACCTAAGTAATTATCTGTAATTGTCCTATGAGAATTGTACATAAATTTGCTTGTTCTCTTATGGTTTTATTTTCATATGATGACTTTTGAACTCAACACATTTTCTCCCTAAATTCTTTTATATTTCCTTGTGCTTCTAGATTTGCTTGATTCACAAAGCTTTGGCATGCATTTGAATGCTTTTCCATATTCTTTTTCACATGTAACTTATTATATATTTGATGAATATAATAAGTAATCATGCCACTATG
>JZKD02S2077700.1:455928-475008 GCA_000966675.3 Picea glauca | reverse complement strand
AAACCGAAATAATAATACTTTGCAAAAAAATTAAAAAGGGCATATTCAGGCTTTATGCTTCTAGATCTAGCTGAAATGGTCGTATCTTGGGAAAATAGAAACCTTTTCAAGTGAAAAGAAAAGAGTTCTTGAATGAAATGAGAGCTCTAGACACAATGGAACAATATTCTCAGCCTAGAAATGTACAAAAATGGAAGGAAACGAAGATGAGGAAACTCGGCTTCAAGATCTCGATCTACAACATGAGTGTGTCTTCAAACAGGCTCTGGTACCATGTTTGACAACATAGGTATTCAAACAGATGAACAACACCTTTAGTAAATCTTAGGGTCCTATAATATAGTCATTTGTCTTCTAGCCATCTATTTTGGAATTTTTCTGATCAGGTTCAAGGTGCTTTCATGATAAGGTGCTCAGGGGTAATGGTCCAGTGGTATATCCAATGTTTCAAAAAGATATCCAGGTATATCCAATGTTGTCGCATGGTAAGTTTGAATTATGATGCATCCATATGAGTGTTTTTGAAGGTTTAGAGTGGCATAATCAGGGATTTCATGAATTTGGTTCACATTCTAATTGTGGCAGAAAGTTTGATTTTCGATAGCTAAAGGTCGAAATTTTATGGTCCTTAGCTACCGAAAGTTAAAACTTTCGGTAGCTAAGAAAATTATTCACGCATGTCATAAGCTACCAAAAGTAATGGATATATCAAGGGTTTAAAAGGGGTCTTATCACTCTCATATCGGTGGTTGTACACAAGTCATGATTTGTTTTTATGCTGCCAAAACCACTTTCGGTTATCATTCGTCCGATTTTAGAAGGGATTATGGTTTGTTTATCCCATGTCCAATCAAGTGATCATAACCCTAGATCGTGCCCATACAATCCATATCGATCCATAAACGATCATGATCCTTCTCATTCATTTGAACGAGTTGATTATATGTTTGAAGGTTGTGTTAAATCGACCCACAGTCGTCCAAACCTTTCATCCTTTGGCATTGTTCTTGACTCTCATCATTTTATCCCTCCTTCATTTTCATTTGATTCCACCTTTTTCCTTTGCATACCCTAGATCCTCTATCATCAAACCAATTTTAAAACATTTTTAGTAGTTCTAGTGATGAATATCTTAACAGGAGGTTCTCTCCTTCGAAAGGAATTGCAGGATGCTTCATACCTTGAGGCACACCCTAAGGCCTATGAACTATTCAAAGGTATTGGATGCTACATGTTCTACCAGAAGCTCCAGGGGTACCATCAGGGTGTCACATAGGCATTTGCCAAAGTATTTTATGGATTTAAAGTTCATCTTGGGCATGTTGTGATGCAGATAGATGAAGCCAGTGTAGCAACAACCACATAAATTCCCAGTGAAGGAGAAAGGTGGTTTAATACCAACTCAATCATTTATTAAGGAAGATCATCAAAATATGAAATGTGAAAAGGATATTCCCAGTAGCTACTTGGAGGAGAAATTACAAGCATTGTTAAAAATGATTCAGGTTTACATCACCTATGAGGGAAGATGTGGAAGGATCATACGTTACCACTTCAGACTGCTCCTTCATTTCACTCATAAGAAACCTTGAATATACCCTTTTACCTTCCTAAGAGTCTTACCTAGATGGATTCCAAAGTTCAAGCCAAACCTCAAAAGGATAGAAACAATTGATTTCATCATGGTCTGATCAAACTTGTAGTTTTAGAGGAGCTTAGCAGAAGGAATAAGACTTGGGACTATCTTCTGTTTTGGGGAGAATTTGGACAAGAAGTTCAACCAAAGAAAGGAGAAACTTCCTCACAAAAATTAACTTCTCCAAGAACAAGTAAAAGAAAGAGGAGAGCATTGTCACATGTATCAATTGCAACACAAGTTTCCCCATCAAAATAAAGAAAACAAAAAGGAAGCTAGAATTTGGGAAAAATGCAGAGGATCAAGGAAAAGCTACAAATAAAAATGTCCTAAATCTACCATATTCAGATTGATATTCAGAGCCATTAGTTGTAGAATAGAAACCCAACTATTAGCTATGGAAATGGAAACTCTAGAAGAAGATGGAACATCATCAAAGAAAAATGTCAGCAAAAAACCTAAGGTCCAGAAACTAAAAGAAGAACTTGTTGAGTTAAAGGTATTAGAAAGACATCTAAAAAGAGAGAATGAGACTCTTAGAAAGTCATCTCTCAAAGTTGGTTCCGTGTTGGATTAGTTGGCCATTAAATATGAGAATGTAAATCACAAGAATCAGAGAGTCCTCAAAAATAATAACAGACTGCAAGACATGAATAAAGTGTTGAAGTTTAAGTTTTCTCACAAAAAGCTAAAACCTAAATCTCACCTCAGGCTTGATACTCTAGCTGAAGCTGCCCTTGATTTCAAATGAAGTGATTATAAGATGAAGCAGGGTTAATGATCAAACTCAACCATTTTTTACTAGTTAGGAAGCAGTTACAGGTTTTGCCAGATAAAAATGGTTTCAAGTTCCATAATTAGCTACCGAAAATCATTCCCAAAAAATTGACAACTAAATACACTCTGTTTTGACTTCGTTAGATGTTGAAAGTTATGCTCTGAAAAAAAAGCACAAAAGTCTCCTTAGATCAAGGAAAATGGATTCCTCAATGTGATCGAAGGCATCCAGAATGATTTTTTAAGTTACAACACATCCTCAATATGCTAGTGTCAAGTTCATATCGAATTAGTTATGGTTTATAAGTCAAAGCACAACCTTTTTACTTGGGATTTTGTTGTATTTTCCCTAGTTTTAGGATAACAGTCAGCATGTAATTATTTCTATTTTTAGCCTTTCAGTGGTAAAAATAAAATATATTGTAATAGACTGAAGATATATGGTACATTTTTTAGAGGAGATCAAATATCTATTTTGGGTAAGATCATTAATTAGGTATTTTCATAAATATCTAGAAATGGTTAATGAAGGGATGTGATCCCCTACTCTGTAGGATCTGAATGTAATGGGATATTATAAAGGATAGAAAGCAATATAGCATAAGGGTTGGACCTAAAGGGAAGTGTAATGTCCCCAGCGGTCATCCCACTGGCCGGACAAACGCTACTGTGTGGAACAACATCATTCTCATACTTAATTAATAACATGCATTTAAGTCATATTAAACACATTTAACTCAGAGTAAGCACAAGATTACTGCTAAAATAAATAATCTCGGTCATTAACAATAATTCATATGAACAACAGAATACATGAAACATATAAGCATCACAGGCATGCAAAACATAATATTAAGAATAAGTTGATACTTATCTTTGAAACCATGGTAATTCCACCAACCACGTGCAGGCCTTCCATGAACCTCCCAGCCTTAGACCACTCTACTCATCATGCTCAGTAGTGGGTCACCCTCGAGCTAGGACTAAGCTCCACCCATGGTAAGGAATCCTAGTCTAGGATGAGGTTACAGGGAAAACTACATAGAATAACCAGAAGGATTCTTCCCAGGATGCCTTCTTACGCCCACTACTCATAGACTCTCATTCCCCACATGCATGTTCCGCCCAAAAGTATACACCTTCACAAGCACAGTCCACCAGTGCTTCACCTCCCTCTCTGGGTCCTGACCACAGGATGAATCAGGAAGTCTTAGAGCTCCGTAGCTGGTGCTGGACTCTCTCTGAACGAATACCACTTCCCAGTAGACTGCTTCACCTGGAAATAGCTTCTCACAGGCCCAGACTAGCTCTTCAACTAAGGTCCTTAAAATGTAGTTCTTCATCCCCTTTCGACTCAATTCCCGCATGGTGAGAGTAACCATAACACAAACCCACTCAGGAAAACACAAAAACAACAACCTACAGACAAATCGGGTACGGATTCAGCTCTACAATGAAGAATAGACTGGGTTCTGTAACTCACAAGTTGACTTTCCCCTCTTGACCAGTTCTCTCAACGGTGCATAGGTATGTCAAGGGTAGACGCAGACCAATAACCGAATCAGACGGATGTTGTTTTGGTCTTCAGGAAGACGTCTCGGTTTTCTTGTTCTCAGAGCTACATGAGGGTATCCAAAATCAGATGCAAAGGATGATGGAATGAGGAGTGACCCCCCTCCATGACTAACTTCTGCATTTTTTTAACTGCATGTGCCTGGGTCGACACATGTCACCCATGAAGCTGGATGCACTCCATCAGCATGCGTTCCTCTCCGGGAACTTAGGACACAACATATATTTCACATAGATTTTGGAATAATATTAAAATATTATTCCCAAGGACCTAAGCCCCTAGTCTCAACACTTAGCCTCTCTTTCCAACCTTCCAGCCCCCAATCCCTTACCCAATCTATGGAAGCTTAGTCTCCCATCACTCATTCATCGTGGTTGGTTTGCACGTAGTGGTGTTTATATTTTTATTAATGTTATACATGATTACATATACAAAAGAAGGCTCTCGGCCTTAACACTTAGGCTCTCCGGCCTAATAACACATAAGGCCACCAGCTTATATAAACTTGGCTCACCAACCTATAAAACATAATTATAATTTATAATGCAAGCTCTGTACTTCATAGACATGATTTACAACAAGGCTCGGCCTTGGGGACATTAGAATCCCCTCCCCTTATTTTACACTGTCCTTAGTGCAATTTTACACTGCATCTGCAAGCTTTTCAAAATTTTCAAAAAGATGTGGGTACTCTGCCCACTTAACATATTCATGCTCCCATGTTGCATCCTCAGAACTGTACCAGGTCCACTGGACCTTTACAAGCCCTATAGCTCGATTTTGGAGCTATTTGTTTTTCCTGTCCAATATGCGCACAGGATGCACTTGCAAGACACCTTCTTGTTCCACCTGAATCACATTCCAATCGATAACATGATTAGCATCTGGTATATATTTCTTAAGCAATGAAACATGAAATACATTATGTACAGTCATAGATGCAGGTAATGCAAGCATATATGCAACTGGCCTAATCCTTTCCAGTATTTCAAATGGCCCACAAAATCTGGTTGCCAACTTGGTGCAACTTCCCAACTTCAGGGAACTCTTGTTAGCTTTCACTTTCAGGAAAACATGATCACCCACTTTGAACTCTCTGTGGGTTCTGTTCTTATCAACATAACTTTTCTGCCTGTCCTGGGCATCTTTCAAATTCTACTTAATTTTTATCATTTGGTCCTCCATCTCTTTGAGCAACTCTGGCCCAACTACTGCTCTATCAGTTGGATTACCCCAACTCAGTGGATTATTTCACTTTCTTCCATAAAGTTATTTAAATGGGCTCATCTTCAACAATGTGTGATACCCATTGTTGTAGGCAAATTCTACCAAGTGCAGGTAGTCTTTCCATCTTGATGGTTTGTCCATCACATACATTCTCAGTATGTATTCTATTACTCTATTCACCCTCTCTGTCTGTCCATCAGACTCAGGATGATAAGATGTACTAAAGTTCAGATACATTCTAGATCCTTTGAACAATCCTTTCCATAAATTCGAGGTTAATTTGGGGTCTCTGTCGGACACAATCATTTAAGGAATTCTGTGCAATCGTGCCACTTCCTTTATGAAAATATCAGGAACATCTGCTACCTTGTGAGTAGTTTTCAGTGGAATAAAATGGGCATATTTTGTAAGCTTTTCCACCACCACCATGATCGAATCATGCAACTTTCTTTTTCTAGGCAATTCTATAATAAAATCCATTGTCACCACTTCCCATTTCCACTCAGGAATGGGTAAAGGTTGGAGAAACCCTATTGGGTGCCTATGCTCAACTTTAACTTTTTGGCACTCCATACATCTGGCAATGTATTCAACGATCTCTCTCTTCATACTCGGCCAAAAGTAATGGCTCTTGACCACTGCTACTGTTTTCTGATATCCAGGGTGCCCTGCATAAGTCACATTATGCATCTCCTGCAAAATCATTTGTTTCAAGCACTGGACATTGGGTACAAAAGTTTTGTTCTTGTACAACAGTATTCCATCGATTTCCAATTTATAAATTTCCATCTTCTGTGGCATCTTACCCTGTTGTAGCTTGGCTACCAATTCTTTGTACTGCAGATCTACATTTGCAGCCTCCAGAATTTTTCTTTTAATATCAGTATGATACATGCTAATGGTTTTAGCATGTAATTCATGCACCCTCCTGTTGAGTGCATCAGCCACTTTATTCTCCTTTCCTTTGATATGCTTGATCTCAAAGTCGTACTCACACAGAAATTCCAGCCACCTACTTTGTATAGCATTTAAGATTGGCTTATCAAACAAATATTTCAGACCGTTATGGTCTGTTCTGATTTCAAGCCTCCTTCCCATGAGGTAATGCCTCCATTTCCTCAGAGCGTGAATGATTGCTGCCAACTCCAAATCGTGAGTGGAATATTTCTTTCTCATGCTCTTTTAGCTTCCTGGAATCATAACAGATTACAAATCCATTCTGACTAAGAACTCCTCCCAACCCTTCTTTACACGCATCTGTGCACACCACGAAATCCACATTTGGATCTACAATCCTCAAGATTGGAGCGTTGGTTAATAGCTGCTTCAATCATTGGAAACTTTTCTCACACTCTTTAATCCACTGAAACTTTTCCTCCTTCCTTTGAAAGGAAGTGATAGGGTGAGCTATTTTTGAGAACCCTGCAAGAAACCTTCTGTAATAGCCCGCTAGACCCATAAAGGATCTAACTTATGCCACATTCCTTAGCACTGACCATTCTCTGATGGCATCAACCTTCTCAGGATCCACGACGATCCTTTCTTCTGAAATAATGTGCCCCAAGTAATGGATTTGCCTTTGATAAAACAAGCATTTTCTCAACTTGGCATACAACTGGTGTTCTCTCAACACTTGCAGAACCATCCTCAGGTGTTGTTCATGCTCTTCCTCTAACTTGGAATACACCAAAATGTCATCCAGGAAGACTATGACAAACTTTTCTAGATAGTCCCTGAATACACCATTCATCAAGCACATAAAAACAACAGGTGTGTTCGATAGCCCAAACGGTACCACTATGAACTCATAATGAACATACCTTGTTCGAAAGGCGGTCTTGCTGATGTCTTCATCCTTTATTCTTACCTGGTGATATCCCGATCTGAGATCTATCTTCGAAAATATTTTCACACCTTTCAACTGATCGAAAATATCATCGATCCTCGACAGAGGATACTTGTTCTTGAGAGTTACTTTGTTCAACTATCTAAAATCAATGCACAGCCTCAACGTCCCATCCTTCTTCTTCATGAACAGGAATGGGCCACCCCAAGGTGACACGCTTGGGAAAATGTACCCCTTCTTTAGAAGCTCTTCAAGCTGCAATTGCAACTCCTTCAGCTCTGGCATACTCATTCTATAAGGAGCTTTTGACACTGGAGTCGCTCCAGGCATCAAATTTATAAAGAAATTGATATCTCTCTTCGGAGGTAGTCTAGGTACCTCTTGAAATACGTCTTCAAACTTTGTTAGTACTTCGTGGTCTCCAATCTTTGAGACTTCATCTTTGGATGCTTCCTTTGAACGAGCTTCAAACAATTGACAACCTTTCATGTAGCACGTTTTCAACTGCATTGCTGAGATTTCTCTAACAACCACAACTCTGGGAATTCCTTGGACTATTTTTTGATTCCCTTCCTCATCCAGGCATGTAAATTCCTTGTTACAACAGTCCAGGAGGGCATGGTGCTGGTCCAACCAATCCATCCCAATTAAACAGTCATAAGAACCTAAAGGTAGAATATTCAATTCAGACTTTGTGCTCAATCCCTTCATGTCCATTGGACGGGACTTAACCAACTCAGTGACTTTCCTCTTGGTTCCTGTAGCCAACTACACTAACCAAGACTTTTCATGTTTGCTTCTTGATAAATGAAAATTTTCCCCCACTGTAGGATCTACATAATTATGGCTAGCCCCTGAATCAATTAAAATAATAAATGGTTGGTTGTTAATCATACCGTCCACTTCAATCATGTGCGACTGAAATTCAACTTGCTTGTTGTCCAGGGCCACATAGATCCTTAGCATTCTACTGCCCATGTCCTCCACTGTTTTAGCTTGTTGAACATTATGTACATCTCTTGCTTTTCCATTTTTATGGGGACAATATTTGTACTTGTGGTTCTCTTTACAGCCCCAACACTGAATGGGCATCTGTCTCGGCCTTTGTTCCCCCACTTCAGTCATTCTTTGTTCTCTAAACGATGGATTCCCTTGAGGACTATTTCTAAAAAAGGAAGGTTTGTTTCCCTTCTGCCTCTGTTCTTTCTTAAACTTCTTCTAGTCATCCCAAGCCTTCCAAAAGGTAGGATTTTCTCTTTGCTACTCATATAAGCATTTTTCTCTTATTATTGTTTCTTCCATAGTCTTAGGATCATCATACTGAATCTTTTCACCAATGGGAGGTGGCAGTCCACTCAGATACCTCTGAATCTTGACAGCCTCATCTTTGATGAATGGAACATACTTTAGTAATTCCAAAAACCTTCGTTCGTATTCATCAATGGTCATGCTGTCTAGCTTGAGTTTGAAGAACTCCTTCATCTTTCTATCATAGTATCTTTTAGTCAAGTATTTCCTCTTGAAATACGTCTTGAATTTCTTCCATGTGATATCTTTCTCTCTAACATGTTGCACCTGCACAAGCTGATCCCACCAAATGGATGCTTTTCCTTTTTGTTGATACATCGCAATTCTTCCTTCTGCATGAGAGGAATAATTCTACAGTTGGGAATATTTACTCATGCCAAGCAACCATGTTTCGACATCTTCCTCCTTCTTATGTTATCCATCAAACATAGGAGGCTTAATCTTTTTCATCTCCCCTTTCAATTCATCCACTCCAGATCTTTTGTGTTTTCTGGTAGAGGATGGGCTTGAATTACTATGTGCTTCCTTATCGGAATGCTTTGGGGAGCGACGACGATATCTTCTACCACTCCTCGATCTTATTTTTCTCTCAGGGGTCCTGTGACTCCCTATTTTGCTTGTGTCACTCTCTTTTTCCAATTTCCTTTCTATTCTTTCCAGGTTCTTCAACATCTTTAAGTTGAATTCACCCTGCCAATCCCTGACCCTCATGAGATTTCAGCTATTGGCTAGGTGAGCCTGGGCATCTTTCTGCAATCTTTCAATGATTTTTATCACATGCCCTTCCTTATCCAATTCTCTTCTGTGCCCATAGGAGTTTGATCCTTTGACTCTCAAGTTGGCATCCCTTCCTTCTCTTTCATTCTTTGAATTGGAGGCAATCCGCACCTCTTCCATTTCTATACTCGGCATCAATTCGTGGCTATCTTGACACTCGTTGAACTCTACACACACAATGTGCAGTCAACCAAAGTTTGTCAGGCCTTAAACCCTTAATAAAACTACAACATTCATAAACCAACGAGAATAAGAAAACGTTTCGATTCCATGAATTTTCTGAGCTCTGCTTGGCTCTGCAATTTTCGGCAATAGCCCCCATTTTCTTAGTCCCCAACCCATGTGTCCACGGGCCATGATCTAATGCTAAACTACTAGGTGCTACAAGGCTCTCCAAACGAAACTTTAGGTTTTAGGATTTCAGGGCTTTAGGGTTTCGGGTTTCGGGGTTTTTCTCCCAGAGGTTCTCACACTCGCTTCCCTCTCCAACTCCCAACTTCTGAAAATTCAATTTCCTTACCCTTCGGGACCACAGCACAGCTATCTCCCACCAAGGTAGTGACACATGGTGTCCTTAAGAAGGTCCATCTCACTCCCAGCGATGTCAGGGGGCCCCACTACTATTACTTTTTGTTTTAGAGTTTCGGGCATTAGGAGTTCATGCATCTACACATCTAGAATTTGTGTTTGCCGAAATTCTGAAATTACAGTCTATTCATCTACTTGATCCAATGATCAAGTTCCTCTCCTACAATCTATGGTGTATATCATTTCAGGATTTTGGGTTTTCAGTAACTAGGATTTCACTATGCAGCGACTCCAAATCTCTTGTCACTTCAATCCCTGAATTCTGATACACGAGTTCTTGTACGAGATCCAACGATCCTCGATGATTTGGATCTAATGGTCTAGATATTTCCTATGCTTACACCTATCAAATCTCTTTATCCCTAACTTCCTCGCTAGTTGGATGGATCCGACGGCTCATGGGATTTTGACACTTCTTCCTAGAAGCGCTCCACCATCCGATTCTACCCTTGTTAATCTCTTTCGCGATTCAGGACTTGGAGTGACCAAGAATTTGGCCTGCACTCGAAGTTCACAATCCCTGAATTCATGAAATGATCCAACGGTTCAAACCAACCATGATCAATGACCCATGTTTATTCTGGATCCTAGGGTGGTGAGTTTCTCCATCCACTAACCACCTTGCAACTTCTGGCTATCTTACGGTCCTCGCGATTTCACGAGTTCTCCACAGAGAATTCTCCCATCCAACTCTGCTTCTCAAGGAATTCTGGCCAATGAATTGGTACCCTCCTTCTGAACTTTCATCTACTTGATCCAACATTTCTGGTGTGGAGTTCTCTCTCTCCCTGTGGCCATATACCACACCGGTTGTAGTTTTATAATACCGCTACACCTCATGAGCTTGTAACACGGTCAAGTAGTCTGTTGACACTCATAAACATTCTGAGGTCTAAAATTAGTCCTCCAAACACAATTTCTTTTGAAACCCTCGATCCAAAGACCACTTATCCAGCCCAACCAGGCTCAGCATTGAAACCAGGCTCTAATACCATATTGTAACGTCCCCGGCCGTCATCCCATTGGTCAGGCAAACACTACTGTGCGGAACAACATCATTCTCATACTTAATTAATAACATGCATTTAAGTCATATTAAACACATTTAACTCAGAGTAAGCACAAGATTACTGCTAACATAAATAATCCCTATCATTAACAATAATTCATATGTACAACAGAATACATGAAACATATCAACATCACAGGCATGCAAAACATAATATTAAGCATAAGATGATACTTATCTTTGAAACCATGGTAATTCCATCAAACACGTGCAGGCCTTCCATGAACCTCCCAAACTTATACCACACTACTCATCATGCTCAGTAGTGGGTCACCCCCGAGCTGGGACTAAGCTCCACCCAAGGCAAGGAATCCTAGTCTAGGCTAAGGTTACGGGGAAAACTACACAGAATAACTGGAAGGATTCTTCCTAGGATGCCTTCTTACGCCCACTACTCACAGACTCTCATTCCCCACATGCATGTTCCGCCTAGGAGTATACACCTTCACAAGCACAGTCCATCAGTGCTTCACCTCCCTCTCTAGGTCTCGGCAACAGGTTGGATCAGGAAGTCTTAGAGCTTTGTAGCTAGTGATGGACTCTCTCTGGAAGAATACCACTTCCTAGCAGACTCCTTCACCTGGAAATAGCTTCTCACAGGCCTGACAGACTGCCTCTTCAACTAAGGGCCTTAAAACCCAGTTCTTCAGCCCCTTCCGACTCAATTCCCGCATGGTGAGGATAACCACAACACAACCCCACTCAGGAAAAAATAAAATAGCAACCTACAGACAGATCGGGTACGGATTCAACTCTGCAATGGTAGATAGACTGGGGTCTGGAACTCACAAGTTGACTTTCCCCTCCTGACCATTTCTCTCAATGATGCATAGGTATGTCAAGGGCAGACACAGACCAATAACAGAATCAGACGGATGATGTTTTGGTCTTCAAGAAGATGTCTTGGTTTCTGGTTCTCAGAGTTGCGTGAGGGTATCCGAAATCAAATGCAAAGGATGATGGAATGAGGAGCGACCCCCCTCCACGACTGACTTTTGTAGTTTTTTAACTGCATGTTCCTAGGTCGACACATGTCACCCATGAAGCTTCTTGCACTCCATCAGCATGCATTCCTCTCCAGGAACTTAGGACACAACATATATTTCACATGTCTTTTGGAATAATATTAAAATATTATTCCCAAGGACCTAAGCCCCTAGGCTCAACACTTAGCCTCTCTTTCCAACCTTCCAGCCCCCAATCCCTTACCCAATCTGTGGAAGCTTAGTCCCCCATCACTCATTCATCGTGGTCAATCTGCACGCAACGGTGTTTATATTTTTATTAATGTTCTGCATGATTACATATACAAAAGCAGGCTCCTGGCCTTAACACTTAGCCTCTCCAGCCTAATAAAACATAAGCCCACCAACTTATATAAACTTGGCTCACCAGCCTATAAAACGCAATTACAATTCATAATGCAAGCTCTATACTTCATAGACATGATTTACAACAGGGCTCGGCCTTGGGGACATTACAGGAAGGATGGTATTGAAAGATCACCATCTATTGTAAATATGTTTAGGAGGTTGTAAGTGATCCTTTTTTATGAATACAAAGACATTATGTTTCAAGATTCATGTGTCATAGTTATGTGGTGTAGTGCTTCTTGGTGTAATCTTTTCTTCTCTGGTTTCACATTGTGTTTCTTTCTTTTATTTTTTATCAGAAGATTAAGTTTGAGATTTGTTTCAAACACCATGTTCTGGCTTGCAACAATATTCATCTTTTCTTCTGAAGTTTGAATGTAGAATTCAGGTAACAATGATCTACATTTGAGGTGAACCCTAATCTTTTCCTCTTTTTCCATATCACAAACTACAAGGATCCACTAACATGCATACCTTGCCTTGTTACATATGATCTTAGTTATTCCTCTATTGATCACCTTAACCTTTTTGACTCCATTTTTCCCAATGGCCCTCTTTTGTTGTCTCAACCAAAAACTCACAAGGAAACCTTTACTCTTATAACTAGCCTAATATCCAATCCAAACGAAGCTAAATCATACAGACAGATCCCTCTCAAAGTCTTGGAGGGACAGATCCTTGAATCCAAGTGGTTTTTTGGTTACCTCTCTCAATTTCTCCCTCAGCCTGAGAAATTACAAAGTGCTAAGAGAAACCACTCACACAACCAGACCAAATATCAAAACACTGATGTTTTGACATAGTAAAACCCCTACGGGGAAACATCCATGTCCCCAGCCAATGCGGCCACTTGGAGAAGTTTGTTAATGCAAAAGAAAAAGATTACAGAGAGATTTTACAAGAGATTTTATCATAATCGATCATCGAAAAATGACCCTCCATGCTCTTTACATAGAGATCAAGGACCAATCGAGTGTTAAGCCATGGATCAATGGCCATTGAGATTGAGGAGAATATGAACCATTAGATCACTCTATGTCAGGAACATATTGTGGTCGTCGGATTACCTAACTACAAATGCATACTAATACATACTAAAGAAACACACTAAGAAACACACTTTTACCTAACGACACATTAGACCAGGTATATCTTAACTAACTCATAAGTGTCTAAATATCCTAGCAGGAACCAACCTACTAGATATGCTAATTTCATTAGTTGAGAAGTAACTCGATGAGAAATTGAGTAGGCACCAACCTACTGGAGACACCAATATCCTCATATAAACACCAACTTAGCAAGATATTGTGTAGGAACCAACCTACTAGATACACTAATATCCTCAACTGAGCACCAACTTAGTAAGACTTGTATAGGTATTAATATAAGATCTCCATACACATAGTACTTTTGAATTTACCCTCATGCTACATATTTCATTCATTTCACAACATTATCATACCCTTAAATTTCATTCTTTAGTGTCTCTCCCTGCTTCATACCCTAGACATAGCTTCAAACTCTAGTCAGATTTAGCCTACATGCCCTGGAAAACTTCATAGCATCATTCCCATATTATAATTCCATATTGCAATATCACAACCTCAAAACATGACATGTTATAGAATCATAGACCTTACTCCTTCGTATCGCACCGTTAAAACTCCAAAAAAACTCCTCTTACACACCTTTAGACCCCAAGAATACTCCCCAACTCCTATTACACACCTCATATCTCTTTTGTGAACTTGTACTTACTCTTATTGATTTGATACTCTTCAAATGTACATATCTATCATGTATTGGTAGTGTTTTTGTGTTCACTTATGGGGCCAACTTGTAAAACTGGCTTGGTCGATTTGTACTTTCTGTATGGTTTGAGCTAACAGAATGTTTCATATCTCCTCATTCCTATAGGGTTATAGGGAATGTCATATACTATTGGAAAGGTCTTGGAATAAATTTTTCAACCATATATCATATGCTCTCATTTGAGATAGATCTTTGGAGTAAAAATGTATTCAAAGATAGGGTATCCAAACATAGGATCAAAAATCCAAAATAAATATTTCCAACAATCTCCATTTTGTAGTATTTATCTTGGACATTTGTTGTCTCTCCCTATCTTTGACATCAATGACAACAATATTTCCAACATATGCTACCTCGTTTTTTCTTTTTAGGTAAGAATGCTTAAGAAAGAAAAAAAGGTTGTTGGGACAGTCAGTCCCACAATTCAAGGTAGAGAAACATAACCAAACCCTTGGAGAATAAGGCATAATATCACCACCTACCCTAGCACTTGGAGGTAGAAATATGAAGCTCTAAGAATTGTAGAGGGTTTCACTAATACAAAAAAATCCTCCACCATCTAGAAGTTGGATAGAGTTCATAGAAAGAGAAGGGTCACTCATATCTAAATGATTGAGAAGGAGTTGAAGAACATAGTTATAAACACTAGTGTCTCTCAAACCAAGGTCAACTGCTACTCACTCACAAATGACGAATATTACAACACTAAGGATATGATTATGTGTAGCATAGACATGCATAAAAAATGTATTACTCCCATATTGGATACCATCTTGAAAAATATACTATTGTTGTATGATAAATCAAACCCCCTTATGGACACAATGTAGGTATCAACTATGGGACATGGGTCTTTAGGAAGAGGGAAAGCTCTGTGAGACTTAAAAAAATAAAAGAGGACTCCAAACTCCAAGTTGCTAGTGAGCTAAATCGCCCCGCCTTGCTTTAGTGGGGCTTTACGAAGAGTGAAAGTTTTGAGGGACTTAAAAAAATAAAAGAGGACTCCAAACTCCAAGTTGGCAGTGAGCTAAATCTCCCCACCTCACTTTAGTGGTACAAGGATTAACCACATATTTTTTTGGATCCCTTCTCATGCTTTTTTTAGTATGTTAAGATCTCATTCTTTGTACTTAGTTTCATGGGGTTGTGGGCCAAACCATGTCACTTTCTCTTGGAAGATTGTTAATGCATTTTTAAATTTGGATATAACTAGACTGGACATTTCTCTCAAAGTCTTTTGCTTGAAGATGGAAATGAGGTTGCCAATAACAACCAGATGGTGTAAATTTGTATGCTTTTGTGTCCAACATTTGAGATGTTGACATAGATTTATTAGCTTGACCTCTAAACCATATTCTAAATTTCAATGTATATATGAATAGATAAACTCACTTATACCTAAAAAAAAACACATTTGTGAAAAATGGTTGAATTGTCAACTCGAGATATCACGAAGACTATCTTCTCCTACATCACCTTGTCAAACTTTATTACAAGAAGTGTTATACATATTTATGTTTTCATCGACCACTTATCAAACTATAGACTCTACATGTTAGTGGGACATTTAATTGTATTTTCATGATTAATTGTAGAAGCAAATACAAGATACACATCATAGATGGAGGTATGAAACTTTTCACATAGTGTACCCACTTTATACCAAAAAACATATAATATTGTATGTAAATTTAATAATATGTTTTTTTTTTTGGAGAGAGTAATTTTCTATTCTAGAACATTAGACAATAAGCATAGCTTTAGTAGAATTTTGACTCTATAAATGGATATCTAGGCTCCATTCCCATTGAAACAACCCCATTATGCAATTTTAATGATAAAAACTAATAATTCTAACAGTCCTTCAAAATCCATGCTAAATTTATGGAGAAAATCCACCTAAAAACAAGATATGTTTTCTATACCAATAGCATATTCTAATTTTGACACACAGTTACCACATTGTAATGGTCATGCTATAATTGTGCAAATAGATCATATGCATACAATTAATTAATTAATTAATTAATATCCATGTGGTACCATATAACAAAAAGCATTGTAAGGTCCCTATGTGAGGTGCAACTATCAATGGCATGGAAGAGAGAATGTCAAGTAAACTTATTCAAGGGTGCACAATAAGTCTATACATTTTGGTATCTTTGCTAACCAACTCATAAGTGGTAGTTAGGATGGTGTATTATTATGAAGGTTAGGAGGACCAAGGATGTCTACCTGACTTAGTAGGGAAGATGATTGGTGAGGTGCTTCATAGAAATCTTTGGCGCAGGAAGACTCAATTTGGAAATGTGATGACTATGTGTTATCCATGGAAATGTAATGTTGTTGATGACTATATTGAAGGTATGAGAAAGTTTGATGACGCAAGGACTATCATGTGTTGGCCTAGATGAATGGTAACATGGTCTGATGTAGGGTAGTGAGTACGGTTCAAGTATTACTAGCTAGGGGGAGGTAATGGTGCAACATGATCTATGGTTGGGTAGTGTTGTAGGATAAATGTACCCTGCAAGAGGTACCTCCCTTAGAATCTTCCTAGACCTAGGACAAAATATAAATGCAAGCTAAAGACTTTCCTAGATATAAATCATACATGAAAATATCTACAAGATAAGAGGATGAGAAGAATACTCGATACTTCAACAGTTGTTCCTGCATGCTCCTTGGTCATTCTCCCATTTGAATATATCCTTCACTTTTACGAACACAAGTCTGTATGCATACGATAACAAACAAGCACCTCTCACAAGATCAAAAATAACATGTATAAAACATAGATCTAATAATATATCACAAAGACACGAAAATATTAACTCTCTATGAATATTATGATCACCATATACAATCAATTATAGGGAAAAATCATGTCCATCTTCTATTAATAAGGAAAAAAAATTACAACTTACATACAAATATCTTGATGAAGATTCTCCCAATTTCCTTTCCCAAGATCTATAATCAATATGACATAATAAGTTTACTCTATCTTTTCCTTCCCTTTTCCCATTAGAATCCCTCAATATATAGGACAAAATAGATGAGATGGTGGATAACTCTTAGAAATATCAAAATAACTATATTATCGATGTTGAACTACGAGAAATTCGAGCTTGATACTATGATTCGGATTATTTTCGGCGCGAAATGCGAGCAGAGATATAATAAAGAAATGAATAGAGATATCGCAGATATTCGATAATATAACATGAACGTATTAGAGATGCAACCATAAACATAGATATACAGTAATACACGGTTTCTATTAATGAAAGAAATATACAGATACTGTAAAAATATAGAGTGAAAGAGTCACTAGAATGGTGGCAGCTTATCTCTGAGAAGAGATGTGACGGCTACTCGCATTCGCTAGAAGATGATTACAATGAGGATCTGAAGCCATTTTTACAATAAACAGGAATGCCAAAAGTCCTATACATCCAAAAACCTAACCCTGGGAGATGAAGCGCCAAAAGTCATGTGGGCCCCGTTTGGGTAAGTGAGTACATCAACTTCCCTGGGTCGTAACTTTTGCATACGATCTTCGTTTTAGGCGTGTGATAGCTAGTTGGAAAGGTATTGTTGAGGAGATTAATTTTTGGGGCTCAATTATGCCATTAGATATCATTGAGAACCTTGATCTCGAAAAACCTTCATTTGGGCCCTCAAAATGGCCCAAAATGTTAAAAACTACTAAAAATAGTAAATTGCCAAAATTGTCAGAAAATTGTCTTGAGCCAGTTGGAAAAGGTGGGTGGCCACCAATATCCATATGGATCATACTATGTCATTATAAACATTCCTAATTTGAGAGTAACAGACCCAGTCACACCCTGCATTGCTGTAGGATGTGACCCATCGCACTTTGCAAGAGAGAAATGTGCGATCATCAATTTGGGTCACGAGATGTAAAAGGAAATCTCGCGACTAGGAAAAAGGATGGTTTGTACTCAAGGGAACGTGACATAATCAATGTTTCAGCCTCATAACCTATAGAGAATATCCACCATGTAATCAAGTGGAAAATAACTATATAACTGGTAGCATTAGTATAACATCACCTACAGTGAAATGATCTCTTCGAAATTCCACACACTCTAAGGTGGTTTTCTTGTGTTTAATCAAGACATGTCAATTAGGTATAGTTTATCTGATACAAGTAGTTGTTGGCCATCCCCAAAGGTCACACGAGAGTTGCACATCAACTAGGCTTCTTGAGTGGCATGGGACACTCAAGTAGAATGAAAATTCTACCCTTGTGAAAAATGGTATCAAAGCTACATTCAAATGTGGAAATTGTGGAAGTATCTCTTCACCACCAACACCCCTTTCGTCAAAGGATATGATGAATCTATGTTGATGAGGAAGTCAGAAATTCAATTTGGGGATAATTTGAGTACTGTACTTGAGGTTCCACTGGAAGTGGAATGACAGAGGGAAAATCGAGTAAACATCATTTAGGGTGCATGGTGAGTCTATACATTCGGTATCCTTGGTGATTGGCTTGTGGGTGGAATTCATGAGGTCGTTAGGATGGTTCAAGGGAACATACACTAGGAGGACCAAGGATGTCTAGTCGAGTACGGAAAACAACCAATGAGGTGCTATATAGAAATATTCAACAAAGGATGATGTAATTTGATAATGTGATTGATTTTTGTTATCCATGGCAATGTGAAATAATATTGATGAGTGCAGTGAAGGTGTGTGAATGACTAACGAAGCAATGAAATGATCTTCAAGGACTATCATGTGATGGTTGATGCAGGAGCATCATTGGAAATCGCGTTGAACAAGACTTATAAATGTTAAGGAATCTGTACGAGAGCTCAACGCTAGCAGTCACAGTAGATATTTTGAAGTCTGCCTTAACTCCACACTAGAATTAATGTTGGGGCATGCTTGAAATTAGGCCAAGAAAATTTGGAGGCATGCTTGGACGATTATGAGCGAAGTGGTTTTCTAAAAATGTGACTGGATAAAGTTAACCAATCACCATATTTCTGGATTTGTTTTTTAAAGAGCGTTTTAATTCAAACTAGACATAGTTAAAATTGCAATATTTTCAAACTT
>JZKD02S2077700.1:395771-447515 GCA_000966675.3 Picea glauca | reverse complement strand
GAGGTTGCCCCCTCGAAGAGGCTTATTATCTGAAATTATCTCTTTTTCAAGGCGTTGAGTACTTTTCCTGAGGTTTTTCTATGCTATATTGATGTTTGGTTCTTAACAGTCCCAATGTATGAAGGAAATTTAGATGCTGAAGAGTTGTTGGATTGGATAAGATCCATGGACAAACATTTGGACTATGAAGATGTTGATGAAGAGAGAAAGGTGAAATAGGTTGTCGCTCGGCTCAAAGAAAATACAGCATTGTGGTGGGATGAACTGCAGGCTGAGAGTAGAAGAAATGAGAAATAGATGATAAAGAGTTGGGACATAATGGTAGTTAAGTTGAAGGTTAAGTTCAGGCCCAAGGATTATCAGATAAATCTGTTTAGGAAGATGTAGAAACTGAGACAGAAAGGGATGACAATTAAGGAGTACACAGAGGAGTTCTATAGGTTGAACATCAGAACTGGGAAAAGAGAGAGAGATGAAGAGAAAGTATCCAAATATATAAATGGTCTGGGATATGAAATCTACGATGAGCTCAGCATGATGTCAGTAAGGACAGTGGAGGATGCTTATCATTTTGCACTGAAGGAAAAGGAGAATTTGGACAGAAAACAAAGCCAACAGGGAAGAGGTAAGGGGCCATCCTGAAACAAAAGCAAGGGAGTTACTCATGATAGGGCACATAATTCTAAGGACGAGACTGAGAAACCACACAGTCACTCAGAAAGAGAAGGAAGTTCCCAAGAAAGAAACGATGGTGAAAGAAATTCTTCCAGAAGAAGAGGAGGAGGAGAAGCAAGATGTTATGCCCGTGGAAAGATGAGGGACATGTCTTGGGAATGTCCTAAGAAAAAGAAATAAGGAGGAGGTGAAGCTCGCATTTCAGAAGCATAGAGAAGAGATGTTGAAGCAGAAGGAGCAGAGGATGGAAGATCCTTGATGTTGAGGAAAGTTCTCTTAAAACTAGAGGCAGAAGTTGAAAGGCTAGCACAGAGAAATAGTCTCTTCAGAACAACTTGCAATACTAAAGATAAAGTATGCAAGGTGATAATTGATAGTGGGAGCACTGATAACTTAGTATCCACAGAGATGGTGGGGAAATTGGAGCTGGAGACAACTTCACATCCAAATCCATACAAAGTCTCATGGTTGCAGAAATGACACCAGGTAATGGTTACTAAACAATGCTTGGTTGAATTTAAGATAGGAGGTTATAGAGATGAAATTCTATGTGATGTAATTCCCATGGATGTTTTCCATATTTTGTTGGGAAGACCATAGAAGTTTGACAGGAATGTCATTCACAATGGGAGGAAAAATACATACACATTAGAGAATAATGGTAGGACACACATGTTGCTACCAATAGAGGAGAAGAAAGTGAAAGAGGAAGACAACACAAGAATACTTATTATGAGTGGGAAGGAACTCCTGAAAGAAGGCAAAAAATAATAGGAGATGCAGTTTGTTGTGGTGAGGAAAACCATAGTTATCCTTACAAGTACTTCAATGGAGGATTTTCCTGAAGAAGTTCAGGAATTGTTGGATAATTTTGTTGACATAGTGGTGGATGAGCTGCCAAACTCATTTCCACCCATCAGAAGTATCAGTCATCATATTGATTTGATACCAGGAGCAAGCCTGCCAAACAAAGAAGTATACAAATTGACACCTCGAGAGAATGACGAAGTGAAGAACCAAGTCCAGGAACTCTCAGACAAGGGTTTGGTCAGAGAGAGCTTAAGTCCATGTGCAGTACCAACTGTATTGAGTCCAAAGAAAGATGGAGGATGGAGAATGTGTGCAGACTCAAGAGCCATTGACAAGATCACCATCAGGTATAGATTTCCTTTACCCATGATTTAATGGACTGTTTAAGTGGAGAAAATTTATTTTCTAAAATAGATTTTAAAAGTGGATATCACCATATCAAGATGAGAGAAGGTGATGAGTGGAAAACAACATTTAGGACAAATGAAGGTTTGTAAGAGTGGCCCATTATGCCATTTGTCTTAACAAATGCTCCAAGTTATTTTATGAGGTTGATAAATGAAATACTGAAAGATTTCATTGGAAAGTGTGTGGTTGTATATCTGGATGATATACGGATATTTAGCAGGACTAAAGAAGAGCATTTGAGACACCTGATATTAGTGATGAGGAGACTACAATAGGAGAAGCTGTTAATAAATCTGAAGAAGTCCTCTTTTATGAAGACATAACTCATTTACTTGGGTTTTGTGACCTCTTCAAATGAACTGAAGATGGATCCAGAGAAGGTGAAATAAATCAAAGAATGGTCGTCACTAAGGAGCATGTTTGAAGTAATGAGCTTCCATGGACTAGCAAGCTTCTATAGGAAGTTCATCAGAGACTTTAATGGAATTTGTGCACCAATGATGGATACAGTGAATAAGAAGCACAAGTCTTTTAAATGGACAGAGGAAGCCTAGAGGAGCTTCAATATACTGAAGGAGAAAATAACAGAAGGACCAATTCTAGTCTTACTGAATTTTGAGAAGACATTTCAAGAGAGATGTGATGCAAGTGGGGTTGCAATAGGAGAAGTTTTAAGTCAGGACAATAGACATGTTTCCTATTTCAGTGAGAAGTTGAATGAGACAAAGAGAAAATACTCCACATACGACAAGAGATTTATGCCATAATTCAAGCCTTGAAGAAATGGAGACATTATCTTGTCCCACATGAATTTGTCTTGTATAGCAATAACCAGGCTTTACAATTCATAACCAGACAAGAAAAATTCAATCAAAGGCATGCGAAGTGGGTTGATTTTATGTAGAATTTTACTTTTTTCATAAAACATATCGCTAGGAATGCTACCGAGGTTATTGATGCATTAAGCAAGAGATGTTTGATTCTGCAGGAATTCCAGGTGAAGACCTTGGGGTTTGAACACCTTAAGGACATATATTGTGATGATACAGATTTCAAGGAAGCATGTGAAAACCCTGTGCTGAGAGACAAAAGCCAGTGGACAAAGTACATGATTCTAGAGGGATTCATGTTCAAGGAAAATCAATTGTGCATACCCAAATGCTCAATGAGGGATAATCTTTTGAAGGAAAAACATAGTGGAGGATTGGCTGGACATTCCATCCATGATAAAACGTTTTCATAGTTGAGCAGTTCATACTATTGGCTAGGTATGAGAACATAGGTGATAAAGTATGTGAAAAAATGTAGAATCTGCCAACATGCAAAAGGAAAAATACAGAACACTGGATTGTATCAACCATTGCCAATACCAAAGAGGCCTTGGGATGCAATAAGCATGGATTTTATGTCGGGACTACCAAGAAAGGAAAGAGGATTTGATTCCATATTTGTGGTGGTGGATAGATTTTCAAAGATGGAACATTTTATCCCATGCTAGAAGACCAGTGATGCAACATATGTTGCAAATCTGTTTTTCAAAGAAGTTGTAAGACTTCACAGCCTACCCAAAAGCATTGTCTTGGACAGAGATGAAAAATTTGTTGGTCACTTTTGGAGAACACTATGGAATAAGTTGGGGACAAATTTGTCCTTAAACTCAGCTTATCATCCTCAGATATATGGATAGACTTAGGTGGTAAACAGAAGTTTGGGAAAATTATTGAGGAGTCTAGTCACTGAACACCATAATCAGTGGGATCAGATTTTTCCGCAAGAAAAATTTGCGTACAATGAGTAACCAAATAGGAGCACTGGAAATAGACCATTCCAAATATTGTATGGAATGCAACCCAGGGGAGTATCTGAGTTGAGAAACTTGGAACAAAGTGAGATCAGGAGTGCTAGAGAAGAAGATTTTGATGCAGAAATGCAGAGGCTCCATAGCCAGATCAAAGGACAGTTATAGAGTTCTAACCAGGAGTACAAGTGCAAATCTGATCAACATCGTAGAGAACTTCAATTTGAAGAAAGAGATCAGGTTCTGGCGCATCTCTAGAAGGAAATGTTCCCTAGGGGGACATATAACAAGATAAAGATGAAGAAGATAGGGCCATGTAAAATATTGAGGAAGTTTGATGCAAATGCCTTTGAGATTGAGTTACCAGATGATGTGGGCATGTCACCCATATTCAATGTTTGAGACCTGTATCCTTACAGGAAAGATGACACAGAGGGATCAGAAGATCAATATAAGATTCAGTGGGAGAAAAAAATGCCTATAGCAGAAAAACAGATGGAGAATATTGTTGATTAGAGGATTGGCAAGAAGACTAGAAGGAAGACCTATTTTGAATATCTGGTCAAGTGGAAGGGACACCCAATAGAATATGCCAGTTGGGAAAGTGAAGCTTCTATATAGAATCATGGAAGGTCAGTGCAGGAGCTCATGGGAAGGAGTACATGAATTTTTGTCAAGGGGAGTACGATGCAGGAGCATCGTTGGTAATCGTGTGGAGCAAGACTTATCAACATCAAGGAATCTGTACAGGAGCTCAACGCTGGCAGTCAAAACAAATATTTTGAAGTCTGCCTTAACTCAGCGTCAGAATTAATCTTTGGGGCACACTTGAAATCAGGCCCGAAAAATTTGTAGGCACACTTGGATGATTACGAGCGAAGTGGAAGTTTCAACTCCGGCTCTGGACTGCAACTGATCCAAGATAGCCATAGGATAGTCTTAGAGTAGACTAAGAACCCTTTGAGTTAAATAGATGTTTTATAAACTTGAATGTGGCTGGCTACAGGGTAGATGTTAGTTGCTAGTTAACATCTACCCTAACATCTACAATTCATGATGGGTAGATGTTAGGGTAGATTTCAGTTGTATCCATTTTCACTTTTGAATATAACAGAGGAAAATTGATCCAATGTATGGTCTGAACATTGTTTGCAATTATTTGTTTTTGTGTTTTCATGAGTGAATGAATGAATCTCATTTTGAGTAGATGGAATTGTGAATGTTAGGATAAGTTTCAATTGTTTCTCTTCTGTTGAAGTAGTGCAAGGTGTGCACACAGAACACAAGGAGTGTGTTAACGGGATCTGTTTCGATTCTGAAGCTCAGAAGAGATAATATGAAACTTTTTGTTTGCAAGGAGTGCAAAGAGACTGGTGCAAGGTGTGCGTAGTCATTCGCAAGAATCCAAAACCTTGTGTAAAGATCCGGTGCAAGGAGTTCACAGATCCGAGATTCGGCTAAGTGTCTAAGGAACTTTGCAAGAAGTCGAAGAACCAGAAAGGGAGAATGCCAGGAGGACGAGAGGAGTTTCTCTTTGAGAAATCCTTCGAATCTAAGTTATTGAAATCCCTGAGACTCAAGGAGTGCGCAGGAAATTGAAGTCTTCACGAGACAAAGCTCAGGAGCGGTAACACTTTTCATAAGTGTTAAAAAGATCCAAGAATCAGACTTGTAAATGGTGCAAAGGTTCAGCACCTTTGAACACCCAGAAGATCTTCTAACTCTGAAGATAGCATAAGTGCAAGAGGGAAAAGACCTCAGTCATCCGATCTGAACGCTAGAGAATTGGAACCATCCATCAGAAGGGACGCATGGCGAATGAATAGTGTTTCTCTAGCTCATGCTTTAGACCAGTCAAAGGAGAGAATGCCAAGAATTCATGAAGCCCAAATCTGCGACTTAATCTAAGATGTTGGAACTAGGAGAGATTTGGACCATTAATTGTCCAAGGTGAATTATCGTCATTTCGGGGATCGAAAGATCGAAGGTGACAAGTCTTTTCATCAAAGGGATCTAGACCGTTGATCCAGTGTCATCGCGATTTCAGCTATCAGGAGAACAGAGGCAAGGGAACCCTGAAGTCACAAAATGTGAAATGTCGACTTGATCGTAGTCGTCGATCAAGGGAAGATCTAGATCGTAGATCTTGGGTCATTGCAATTTCGGCTATTGGGTGAACGGAGGTAGTAACACTCCCAGGGTCATGAAACGCGAAGTCCTGACACACCTTTCGCTCGAGCACGTGGTCACCGCCAGTGGTCACACGAAAGAAAGGGCTTAACAGAGAGGATCTAGCGCCCGTTTGGCAATGAGGTTTGAACAACGCTTGGGAGAGAAGTCGCAGGTCTTAGATGACCTATGAATTTTTGGAAAGGACCTGTGTAAGTGGCTTTGAGGTCTAACAGAGACCCGGAGAGTCAATCAGACTCAGTATCTTGATTGATCCTAGACAGGGAGGTCGTGCAGCCCTTAGGAGAGAAGGGGGGTCTGCATCAATGGTATACATGGATGATAGCATGGTCTCATGTTGCATAATTATTTTTCCAAGTACCATCGCACAAGGGAGGTAATGGTTCAACATTGTCTATGGTTGGGTGGCATTGGTGTAACATTTCCCATGGTTAAATGAGTACTTCGACATTCCACATAGTCCAAGGTTCTTGGCATGGGTTTGGTCAAGAGATATCGATTATTCATAGTCCAAGTCATACAAGCAAATGATGGTCCATGCCAAACTAGCAAGGCCACACTAATTCCGCGTGAAAATTAGGCTTCTTGGGTGGTATGACACACTCAAGCGGAACAAAAAGTCTACCTCTGTGACAAATGGAATCAAAGCCACATTCAAATGTTGAAATTTTGGAAGTGTCTCCTCACCACCAATACCCATTTTATTAGAGGAGTTGATGGAGTTTCATTGACGAGAAAGTCAACAATTCAACTTGGGGAGAATGTAAGGACCATACTTGAGGTGTCACTGGCAATGGCATGGAGAGCACACTAGGTAAACTTGGCTAAGGGTGTAAGATGAGTCTATACGTTTGATAGCTTTGGTGACCGAATTGCAGGTGATAGCCACAAGGTAGTTATCATGGTGTACTAATATGTAGGCTAGGAGGACCAAGGATGTTTGGTCGAGTAGGGTGGGCGACTGACATTGATGAGTGTACTAAATGTATGTGAATGCTTAGTGAAGCACACACATGGTCTTCAAGGACTATAATGTTTTAGCATAGATGGATAACAATATGATAACACATTGGGTAGTTGACTGTTCAAGTATGATGGCTTAAGGCATGCATTCTTGCAACATTGACTATGGTTGGGTGGTGATGGTATAGCACTACTTACCATGAAACGAACACTTCCACATTTTTCACACTCTAAATATGCACGATGGTGCCATGGAGTGACTAGGCTTGGGAGGATCCAACAAAATGAAAAATCTAGTCCACCACACAATTCCTCTTCGCTATTCATGGTAAATTGGGATATTGATATAGATATATATGGTCTTCCGTCCAATCATTCTTCCCACTCGCTTTCCCATCATTGCAAACATCCAACCCGAACGATTCCACTGATTTTGTTACATGCACGTGAAAGCATCTTATATTAGAAATTGTTGTGGTTACGATTCCCATTATTGCAAACTTCCAACCCGAGCGATTGCACTGATTTTGCTGCATGCACGTGAAAGCATCTTATATTAGAAGTTGTTGTGCTTACGATTCCCATTATTTCGAACTTCCAACCCGAAGGATTCCATTGGCTTTGCTGCAATCACGTTAAAGCATTTTATAAATAGAAATTGATGTGCTTACAGTAACCAGGTGCTTCAATGACTGTGGGTCGGCCTGACAGTAGACGATGCCAGAAAAGCGCGTAGTATCATGCTTCATTACAGTTGTTTTTTTAAATAAAAATACAATGCAATATAAATACCTAAAACTTGAAAGTAACAGGCTTCACGATGCTCACAAATAGGAAGATATTTTAGATCGGTTTGAGGGCCGCACATGGAGGTCGGTTGAAGATTCCCCACACCGTAATATATTCCAACAGATAGGTTGGAAGTCGGTGATACTGCCATGGATTTATTTGATGCCAGGGGACCATGGTTTGCTTTGACTGAGAATCCACCTACCACGCCAAATATTTTGGTCAAGGCACTTATCTAGGAGGAGGTTGTGAGGCATTGTGTAAGAGCTTACGAGGAGGTTGTGATAGAAGTTTGAGTGTGACCAAGGTGTGGTAAAAGAGGTGTGGAGTCACTAGGGTTGGGGGCCTATCAAGGCTTAACTACAAGGTACTTGTGTGGTAGTTCAGAAAAAGCTCATTCAAGACAAAATAATTTATCAAGTATGATAATTCAAACCCTAGGTTGTGAAGGAAACAAACATTTGGACAAGGTTCAAGGTGATCTTTGTTTATTGTGCGATGTTTCTCTAACCCTCATGCCCTTTAATGCATTTTTCATCTTTCTTGGATTGATTCAATCAATAGGCATAGGTCAACAAAGGTGTTACATGGCTAACTCCTATGCAAAAGTGTATTAGGGTCAAAGCTAAGAAGGAATGATTGTCATACATCATTTAAGGATAGAGGAAGTAAAAGATTTGATAAAGCACTCCTTGGTAGGTAGATTCATGGTCAAATCATTTAAAAGTAATTCACTTTACCAAAGGTGTTACATGGCTAACTCCTATGAAAAAGTGTATTAAGGTCAAAGCTAAGAAGGAATGATCATCATACATCATGTAAGGATAGAGAAAATATAAGATTTGATAAAAAATTCCTTGGTAGGTAGATTCATTCTCAAATCAGCTAAAAGTAATTCACTTTACCAATGGTTGGATGGAGGGTCGAAGTTGGCACTGGGGTACATGACTATTTTCCACATTTTGGTTAGAGGGAAAATTTGTTTTGAATTGAGGCAAGAAAACGTTGTGGATGTGATTTTGAGTCAAAATTGTCTTTGGGACCTTCTAGGCTAGTTCTGAAGCATTGAAATCCTTGTTTTAACCCCAAGAGTAAGCCAATTTTTATTTAATAGGTATCGGTATTGTTGCAAGTTTTTCCTATTGAACTTTTGAGATAAAATATTTTAGAAAACATTGGCAACAAGCTTAGGAGATTAATTGAAATGGAATAAGAATTTGCTGCAAAAAAGAGGATAAGAGAATGACAAAATTCCTGGTGGAATTGGAATTTTTTTTTGTAATCTATTCATTTATGCATCCTTCTATTGTTGAATATTGAGAAAATTACAAAATCAAACAAACCAAACTAACCAACCACAAAAGAGCATTTTGTGTTGTCCCTTGCATTTTAAAAGTACAAAAAATAGTAAATGCATTTTTTTCATATTAAACTATAGTTGTAATGACTAGTGTTTAAAATGACCCTTAAATCTATTCATAGGTGGGGGAAAATCCTCCAAACCTCCATGACTATTAAACAAAAAAGGAGCAGAAAAATCATGAAAAATCAAGGAGGCAAACGAAAGAATGCCTATGAGGGAGGCACCATTGGCTGAGGATGCTTCTCGTCTTCTGCAACCTAGGCTTCAATCTTGTTGTCTAGCTTGTCCAACTTCAGGTCCATGTTCTACAATTGACTTTGCAGTTCATCTAGCTATAATAATATTTCCTAGTGAGCCTCATTTTGTTCCACGAGAACCTTGCCTATGAGGGTCTTGAGAATCGAGTAAATTCCCACGATTTTTTAATAGAGGAAAGATCGACCTTGGTAGGTGCCCAAATATAGGATCCAAGAACCAATATTTTCATCCACAACTTCATTATCTATGAAGTGATGAAGCACCCATGTGTCAATATTGAGTGGAGGCTCAAAAGAAAAGTAATTTGGTTAGGAGAAAGGGAGAGAAAAACTAAATATTTTTAAAATTATATACCATGTTTAGAAAAATCATAAATACAATTAGGAAATTAGGATTTCTTGATGGTTATAGGTTGAGATCTTTTAAGAAAATTGCAAAAGTAGACCAAAAATCAATTTAAATATTTGTTTAAAGAAGTAGAAAATGTGAATATTGGGGATTTAAATAAAATGACTTAAGGACCTTCCCAAGAATGATTCATGATAACATGAATGAGTAATTGGAAGCAAATATTTCAAAAGAAGAATTGAAGGAATTCCTATGCTCTTTTAAGAAACACAAGAACCTAGGTCAAGATGATGGTTGGATTATAGAGTTCTACTTAGGATTTTATGAGTTACTATAGGAGGATCTCTTAAGAGTGGTGGAAGAATCCATAGTATCAATAAAAAATTTAGGGGCAATGAACTCAAATTTTATTGTTCTTATACCCCCCCCCAAAAAAAAAAATATGATGAAACCAAAGGATGAACCCTCTTTTTTTAAGATTCCAGGCCCATATCTCTATGTAACCTGTTTTACAATATTAATGCAAAGATAATAGATATAACATGATAAAACTTCTACTGTTAAGGCTCATTTTAAAGGAACAATTTGGTTTCTTGTTCAATGGGAGAATTCAAAGAATTCATGATGTTGTAGGGACTTCACATGTTGTAGGGACTTCACAGGCGGATTCATGACGTTGTAGGGACTTCACAAGAAGAGATACATTCTATAAACTTGGGGAATAAACCAACAATGGTCTTGGAAACAGACCTACCCATTTAGCATCTGAAAAAATTAATTGGACTTATATTATGTCGGTGCTTTTGTAGATAGGTATGAACCTACAAATTGTTAACTTGATGGTAGGATGCATATCTTCAACTTAATTTGTCAGGTTGATGAATGGATCTCCCTTAGATTTCTTCTAGGTTTATTGTGGGCTAAGGGCTAAGTAAAGGATGCCCATTGTTTCCTTTCTTGTTCCTTTTAGTGGCTAAAGCATTAAGTAAGTTGTTCCTAGAGAATGAAAGATAGGGAACATTAAAGGTCTCAATCTTTTTTATTTTGTAGTGCTTACTCATATATTTTTATGTATGACATTTTGTTTTTTTATTCAAAACATAATAAGGGAATTAATTCAAGTAAAGGAAATTGTAAGGGTTATTGTAATGCATATCGAATGAATATAAATATGTAGGATTCTACAATGCTCAACCATGGTTTAGAATAAGGTTAAAAAAATAATATAATGCAGATATTACCTATGAAGCATACTTCTTTGGATAATGGTGTTCAATAATTCGGGATTTCATCTTAAGGAAAACAACCATAAATTTGAGGATTGTTTATGGTTATTTAAAAATACGGAATCTAGACTTTCAATTTGGTGTCATCGATGGTTTCCTTGGGGCATCGATTAGTTCTTGAAAAAACTATTTTAGAGAGTATTCCAATCCATTGGATGTGCTTAGCCCACATTCTCAAAGGAATTCGCGTTAAGATCAGGAAAATGTGTTTTAGCTTCTTGTTGACATGGAAGAAGGAAACTGAAGACATTTATTTAGTGAAGTAGTCAAAGTTAACTATCTTAAAAGATGATGGAGGATATAAAAAACATTTATATGTTTAGTCAATCCCTAGCCGCAAAGTGGCTTTATAGACTTCTTTTTAAGAAATGAGAAAGGTTTGTGGGGCAAAGTGATGAGGTCGAAAGATATTCAAGAAGGGTCTATTGAAGACTAGTTGAGGTTGGATAGGAAATGTATTAAAGGAGCATTGAATATTTGTATATATTTATTCAAATATTTTCTTTTAGTCAGAAGATAAACTGCATCAAAAATTGGAAAGGGAAACAAGGTAAGAGTGGGGAAGATCTATAGGTTGGTTGTAGTGGAAATTTCAAGTTGTTTGATATTTTATTGGTTGATTTACATGCTTTACGAATGTACAATATTAAAGATGTAGTGGATTTAGGTTTGACAAATGGCTCAATATAAATGTGGAAGTTTATAGAGGAGTTGTATTTATAAAGTGAAAATGATGATGAATGAATACTATCTATAGATTATCTAAAATAAAAGTGCCATATTTCTTTCAAATCTAGAAAATGAGTTGGAATGGACAAAGAATAAAGATATAAGAAATTTTAGAGGAAAATTGGGTTATGAGGAAAAAATGATAGAAGAGCAAAGAGGTGAAACATTATGGTGGTGTAAGGTTGTTTGGAAACTTGAGAGTCTTCCCAAAACAATAATATTTATGTGTAGCTTTGGGAAATAAGATACTTACATGGGATAATGGGTAAAAGAGAAATTGGAATGGTTTAGGATGGTGTGTTTTATCTAGAGATTATAAAGTAGTAGATCATATTTTGGTTGTTTTTCCTTTTTCTAATTTAGTTTGGAAAGAAATATTACATTGGCTAATGACAAAAATCAATTGGAAAAGAATCATTTTGTGAATTGTTTCGAGCATCAGTGTCATGAAACTATTATGAGTCATAAGACTTCTCCTTGCTTTGTTTTGTGGGGGATTTGTATAGCCAAGAACAACGAATTTTTCTAGGGAATATATACACTTATGTGGTAAGTGTAATATCCCCAAGGACGAGCCTTGTTGTAATCATGTTTTTGAATTGTAAATCATGTTTTGTAGGCTGGTGAGCCTAGTATTGATAAACTGGTAAGGCTTATGAGTTTATTAGGCCAGAGAGCCTAAGTGTTAAGGCCAGGAGCATGTTTTTGTATATGTAATTATGGAGAACATTAATAAAAATATGAACACCATTGCGTGCAAACCGACCATGATGAATGAGTGATGGGGGACTAAGCTTCCATAGAGTGGGTAAGGGAATGAGGGCTGAAAGGTGGAAAGAAAGGCTAAGTGTTGGGACTAGGGGCTAATCTAGGGGGCTTACCTCTAGAAAGGGATAATAATTTATTATTATTATTATTTCTTTAAAACTAAGGTGGACAATTTTTAGTGTTGTCCTCAGTTCCTAGAGAGGAACGCATACTGATGGAGTGCATGCAGCTTCATGGGTGACATGTGTTGACCCAGGCACATGCAGTTAAAAGCTGTAGAAGTCAGTCGTGGAGGGGGTTTGCTCCTCATTTTCTCATCCTACGCCTGAGTTCATGGGGGGATCGGGGGCATCTGAACCATTTTTGCCTATGCGTCTGCCTCTTCATACCCGCACATAGTGAAGGAAACCCTCACGGAAAGATTGTGCGCTATCCATTTTTCCATTCTCCGTGAATTCTGTTGAGCTCTAGGATCGACCTTTGCATAACCTCATGCATCTCTGAAAACAAAAAACCATGAAGCCGACCTATGTTGTTTTATTGTGAAGACGAAACATCTTGGATATGGCCTGAACTGTGTTGTGTCTTAGTGTGGTCTGTTGTCGTTTTTGGATTTCCATACCCAAATTCCTATTGTTGTTGTCACCCGTGAGTTAACCGAATTGCTATTTCTGTTGTTGCTATCCTCACCTTGCGGGAATTGAAGTGGAAGCTGGTGGAAGAGTCGGGTTGTTAGGCCCGTGGTTGAAGAGGTAGGTTGCCAGGCCTTTGAGTAGCTCTTTCCAGTTGAACGAGTCTATTAGGAAGTGGTTTTCTCCCAGAGAGAGTCCAGCACCAGCTACAAAGCTCTGAGACTTCCTGATTCGGCCTGTTGTCGAGGCCCAAAGAGGGAGGTGAAGAGTGATGGAATGTTCTTGTGAAGGTGTATACTCCCGGGCGGAACAAACATGTGGGGAATGAGAGTCCATGAGTAGTGGGCATAAGAAGGCATCCTGGGAAGAATCCTTTCGGTTTTGTTATTTTGTGCATTTTCCCTGTAACCTCAGCCTAGTTTAGGATTCCCTTACCTTGTGTGGAGCTTGGTCCCAGCTCGGGGGTGACCCATTGCTTAGAGTGATGAACAACGTGGTCTAAGGTTGGGATGTTTGTGGAAGGTCTGCACGTGGTAGGTGGAGTTACTATAGCTTCAAAGATAAGTATTAATGTTGTACTTAATTTATATGTGATGTTAGTCTGTGATACTTATTATATTATCATGCATTTCATTGTGATAATGCTTACTGTTGATTTCATTAATTTTGTATGATGGCAGTAATTATATGTTACTCTGTTAAGCCATTTAAATTCATTTAAATGCATATTACATAAGTATGAGAATGTTGTTCCGCACAGTAGCGTTTTCCCGGCCAGTGGGATGACGGTCGGGGACGTTACAATATGGTATCAGAGCGTGGTTTACAACACTGAAACTGAATGGGCTGGATAATTGGTCATTGGACCCGAAGTTCAGGTGGGAATCATGTTTGAAAGAACCAATTTTTGGACCTTTGAATGTTCCCGAGTGCCAAGGAGTCACTTGGTTATGTTACAAAGCTCAGGAGGTGTAGCGATATTATAGAACCCACAGCTGGTGTGGTATATGGCCACAGGGAGAGAGAGAGCTCAATGTATGAAGTGTTGGAGCCGTTGGATCTGATCAGAAGGAAAGGAGATCCCTTACGACTGTTAGATCCAAAGAAGTTGCCAGAAGGATATCTAAGAAGCCTTTCAGGAGTTTGGTTGTCGGGAAAAAGCGGGGAGTGCTAAGACACAGAAACCCAAAAACCTGAGAAGATCTACGTCGTAGATCTGAGAGGAGGGCTGGACCATTAGATCTTGTGGAGTCACGCTCGATTTAGTCGCGAGAAACTTTTGGATTTCGCAAAGTTGTGAGATGGGATGTGAGGAGAGGTGAACACCTCCTAAACCCTAAAATCCTAAAATCCCAAAATGATCTACACCGTAGATTGTAGGAGAGGAGCTTGATGGTTGGATCAAGTAGATGAATAGACCGTAATTCTGGAATTTCAACAAATGGAAGTTCGAAATGTGCGGATGCACGAACTCCCGATGCCCGAAACTCCAAAACGAAAAGTGAAAGTGGTGGGACCCTATGACGTCGCCGGAAGTGATGTGGACCTTCTTAAGGACACCATGTGTCACTACCTTGGTTGGCGAAAGATGTGTTGTGGGCCCAGGGGAGAGAGGTCGAAAGTTTGGGAGTCGGGAGTTGGAGAGGGAAGCGAGTGCGAGAACCTCCGAGACCAAAACCCCGAAACCCTGAAGCCCCAAAATCCCGAAACCCGAAGTTTCATTTGGAGAGCCCTATAGCACCTAGCAGTTTATTGTTTGATCATGGCCCGTGGATGCATGGGTTGGGGACTAAGAAAACGAGGGCTATCACCCAGAAATTGCAGAGCCAAATAGAGCTCAGAAAATTCATGGAATTGAAACGTTTTCTTATTCACGTTGGTTTATGAATGTTGTAGTTTTATTACGGGTTTAAGGCCTAACAAACTTTGGTTGTTGTATGTTGTGTGCATAGAGTTCAATGAGTGTCAGGACAACCGTGAATCAATGCCGAGTATAATAATGGAAGAGGTGTGGATTGCCTCCAATTCAGAGAATGAAAGAGAAGGAAGGGATGTCAACTTGGGAGTCTAAGGATCAAACTCCAATGGGAATAGAAGAGAATTGGATAAGGAAGGGAATATGATGAAAATTATTCAAAGATGGAAGAAAGATGCCTAGGCTCATCGAGTCAATAGTCGAACACTCATGAGGGTTAGGGATCAGCAAGGTGAATTCAACTTAAAGATGTTGAAGAGCCTGGAAAGAATATAAAGGAAATTGGAAAAGGAGAGTGACACAAGCAAAACAGGGAGTCGTAGGACCCTCGAGAGAAAAAGAAGATCGAGGAGTGGTAGCAGACATCGTTGTTTCTCCCAAAATCATTCTAGTAATGAAGCAGATAGTAGTTTAAGCCCATCCCCTACCAGAAAACATCGAAGATATGGAGTGGATGAACTGAAAGGGGAGATGAACAAGATTAAGCCTATTACGTTTGATGGAGAACATAAGAAGGAAGAAGATGTCGAAACATGGTTAATTGGCATGAGGAAATATTTCCAACTACATAATTATTCCTCTCATGCAGAAGGAAGAATTGCGATGTATCAACTAAAAGGAAAAGAATCCATGTGGTGGGATTAGCTTGTGCAGGTGCAACACATTAGAGAGAAAGATATCACTTGGAAGGAATTCAAGAGGTATTTTGAGAGGAAATAATTGACTAAAAGATACTATGACAGAAAGATGAAGGAGTTCTTTGAACTCAAGTTGGGTAGCATGATCATTGATGAATACAAATGAAGGTTTTTGGAATTACTGAAGTATGTTTCATTCATCAAAGATGAGGCTGTCAAGATTCATAGGTATCTGAGTGGACTGCCACCTCCCATTCATGACAAGATTCAATATGATGATCCTAAGACTATGGAAGAAACAATAAGAAGAGAGAAATTCTTATATGAACAACAAAGAGAAAATCCTACCTTTCGGAAGGCTTGGGATGACTAGAAGAAGTTTAAGAAAGAACAGAGGCATAAGGGAAACAAACCTCCCTTTTTCAGAAATAGTCCTCAAAGACAACCATCGTTTAGAGATTCGAGAATGGCTGAAGTGGGGGAACAAAGGCCGAGACATATGCCCATTCAGTGTTGGGGCTGTAAAGAGAACCACGCGTACAGAGATTGTCCCCATAAAAATTCCAAAGCAAGAGCTATCCATAATGTTCAACATGATGAAACAATGGAGGACATGAGAAGTAGAATGCCAAGGATCTATGCGGCCCTAGACAACAAGAAAGATGAATTTCAGTCGCACATGATTGAAGTGGAAGGTATGATTAACAACCAACCATTTACTATTTTAATTGATTCAGGGGCTAGCCATAGTTATGTAGATACTAGGGTGGTGGAAATTTTTCATTTATCATGAAGCAAACATGAAAAGTCTTGGTTAGTGCAGTTGGCTATAGGAACCAAGAGGAAAGTCACTGAGTTGGTTAAGTCCTCTCCTGTTGACATGAAGGGATTGATCATGAAGGATGAATTGAATATTCTGCCTTTAGGATCTTATGACTGTTTAATTGGGATGGACTAGTTGGACTAGCACCATGCCCTCCTAGACTATCGTAACAAGGAATTTACTTGCCTGGATGAGAAGGGGAATCGAAAAATAGTCCAAGGAATTCCTAGAGCTATGGTCGTTAGAGAAATCTCGGCAATGCAGCTGAAAAAGTGCTACATGAAAGGTTGTCAATTGTTTGCAGCCCATGTGGAGGAAGCATCCAGAGATGAAGTCTCAAAGATTGGAGACCATGCGGTACTAACAAAGTTTGAAGATGTATTTCAGGAGGCACCTAGACTACCTTCGAAGAGAGATATCGAGTTATCTATAAATTTGATGCCTGGAGTAGCTCCAGTGTCGAAAGATCCTTATAGAATGAGTACGCCAGAGCTGAAAGAGTTGAAATTGCAGCTTGAAGAGCTTCTAAAGAAGGGGTACATTCACCCAAGCATGTCACCTTGGGGTGCCCTGGTCCTGTTCGTGAAGAAGAAGGATGGTACGTTGAGGCTATGCATTTATTTTAGACAGTTGAACAAAGTAACTATCAAGAACAAGTATCCTCTGTCGAGGATCGATGATCTATTCGATCAATTGAAAGGTGCAAAAATATTTTTGAAGATAGATCTCAGATCGAGATATGACCAGGTAAGAATAAAGGATGAAGACATCAGGAAGACCGCCTTTAGAACAAGGTATGGTCATAGTCTTCTTGGATGACATTATGGTGTATTCCAATTCAGAGGAAGAGCATGAACAACACCTAAGGATGGTGATGCAAGTGTTGAGATAACACCAGTTGTATGCCAAGTTGAGCAAATGCTCGTTTTATCAAAGGAAGATCCATTACTTGGGGCACATTATTTTAGAAGAAGGGATCACCGTGGATCCTGAGAAAGTTGAGGCCATCAGAGAGTGGTCAGCGCCAAGGAATGTGGTAGAAGTTAGATCCTTTATGGGTCTAGCGGGTTATTACAGAAGGTTTATCACAGGGTTCTCAAAGATAGCTCACCCTATCACTTCCTTGCAAAGGAAGGAGAAAAAGTTTCAGTGGACTGAAGAGTGTGAGAAAAGTTTCCAGCGATTGAAACAATTGTTAACTAACACTCCAATCTTGAGGATTACAGATCCAAATGTGGATTTCGTGGTGTGCACAGATGCATGTAAAGAAGGGTTGGGAATAGTTCTCAGTCAGAATGGATTCGTAATCTGTTATGAGTCCAGGAAGCTGAAAGAGCACGAAAAGAATTATTCCACTCACAATTTGGAGTTGGCAGCAATTGTTCACGCTCTGAGGAAATGGAGACATTACCTCATGGGAAGGAGATTTGAATTGAGAATAGACCACAACGGTCTAAAATACTTGTTTGACCAACCTACCTTAAATGCCAGGAAGAGTAGGTGGCTAGATTTTCTGTGTGAATATGACTTTGATATCAATCATATCAAAGGGAAGAAAAATAAGGTGGTCGATGCACTTAGCAGAAAGGTGCACAACTTACATGCTTCAGCCATTAGCATGTACATGACTGATATTAAGGATAGAATTTTGGAAGTTGCAAATGCAGATTTGCAGTACAGAGACTTGGTAGCAAAGATACAACAGAGTGAGAGACCATAGAAAGAGGAAAATTACACCTTGGAAGTTGATGGAATACTTTTGTACAAAAACAGAGTGTATATACAAAATGTCCAGGGTTTGAAACTTGCGATTCTAAGAGAAATATATAAAGTGACTTATGCTAGGCACCCTGGATATCAGAAGAATGTGGTAGAAGTCAAGAGCCATTATTTTTGGCCAGGTATGAAGAAAGAGATCGTTGAATATATCGTCAGATGTATGGAATGCCAGAAGGCTAAAGCTGAGCACAGGCACCCAACAGGGTTGCTGCAACCTTTGCCCATTCTTGAATGGAAGTGGGAAGTGGTGATAATGGATTTTATTACAAGATTGCCCAGAACAAGCAAGTTGCATGATTCGATCATGGTAGTGGTGGACATGCTTACAAAAGATGCCTATTTTATTCCATTGAAAACTACTCACAAGGAAACAAATGTTGTTGATATTTTCATGAAGGAAGTGGCACGATTGCACGAAATTCCAAAAACAATTGTGTCCAACAAAGACCCGAAATTCACCTCAAAATTCTGGAAAGGATTGTTCAAAGGCTTCAAAATGAATCTGAACTTTAGTACAACTTATCATCCCGAGTCTGATGGACAGACAGAGAGGGTGAACTGATTGATAGAAAACATACTAAGAATGTATGTGATGGACAAACCATCAAAATGGGAAGACTACCTACACTTGGTAGAATTCGCTTACAACAATGGGTATCAAGCATCATTGAAGATGAGCCCATTTGAAGCACTTTATGGCAGAAAGTGCAATAATCCAGTAAGTTGGGATAATCCAGATGACAGGGTAGTAATTGGGCCAGAGTTGTTCAAGGAAATGGATGAGAAAATGATTAAAATTAAGCAGAATTTAAAAGCTACCCAAGGCAGGCAAAAACGTTATGCTGACAAGAACAGAACCCACAGAGAATTCAAAGTGGGTGATCATGTTTTCCTGAAAGTAAAAGCTAATAGAAGTTAAGCTGGAAAATTGTGCCAAGTTGGCAGCAAGATTTTGTGGGCCATTTGAAATCCTAGAAAGGATTGGGCCAGTTGCATATATGCTTACATTACCTGCATCCATGACTATACATAATGTGTTTCATGTTTCATTGCTTAAGAAATATATACTTGATGCTAATCATATTATCGATTGGAATGTGATTCAGGTGGAGCAAGACGGTATCCTACAAGTCCATCCTATACGCATATTGGACAGGAAAAGAAAACAGCTCTGGAATTGAGCTATAGGGCTTGTAAAGGTCCAGTGGACCTGGTATGGTCCTGGGGACGTGACATGAGAGCATGAGGATGTTATGCGGGTAGAATACCTACATCTTTTTGAAGATTTTGGAAATCTTGTTGATGTTGTGTGAAAGTTACACTAAGGACAGTGCAAAAATAAGGGGAGGGGAGGGGATTGTAATATCCCCAAGGACGAGCCCCGTTATAATCATGTTTATGAATTGTAAATCATGTTTTGTAGGCTGGTGAGTCGAGTATTTATAAGCTGGTAAGGCTTATGAGTTTATTAGGCCAGAGAGCCTAACTGTCAAGGCCATGAGCCTAGTTTTGTATATGTAATTATGCAGAACATTAATAAAAATATGAACACTGTTGCGTGCAGACTGACCATGATGAATTATTGATGGGGGACTAAGCTTCCACAGAGTGGGTAAGGGAATGGGGGTTGAAAGGTGGAAATAAAGGCTAAGTGTTGGGCCTAGGGGCTAATCTAGGGGGCTTACCTCTAGAAAGGGATAATAATTGATTATTATTATTTCTTTAAAACTAAAGTGGAGAATTTTGAGTGTTGTCCTAAGTTTCTAAAGAGGAACACATATTGATGGAGCACATGCAACTTCATGGTCGACATGTGTTGGCCCAGGTACATGCAGTTAAAAGCTGTAGAAGTCAGTCGTGGAGGGGGTTCACTCCTCATTCTGTCATCCTCCACCTGAGTTCGCGGGGGGATCAGGGGTGTCTTAACCATTTTTGCCTATGTGTTTACCTCTGCATACCCGCGCACAGTGAAGGAAACCCTCATGGGAAGATTGTGTGCTATCCATTTTTCCATTCTCTGTGAATTATGTTGAGCTCTGGGATCGACCTTTGCATAACCTCACACATCTCTGAAAATAGAAAATCATGAAGCCGACCTGTATTGTTTTATTTTGAAGACGAAACATCCTGGATATGGCTTGAACCGTGTTGTGTCTTAGTGTGGTCTGTTGCCGTTTTTGGATGTCCATACCCAAATTCTTGTTGTTGATGTCACTCGTGAGTTAACCGAATTGCTATCGTTGTTGTTGTTATCCTCACCTTGCGGGAATTGAAGTGGAAGCTGGTGGAAGAGTTGGGTGGTTAGGCCCATGGTTGAAGAGGCAGGCTGTCAGGCCTGTAAGCAGCTCTTTCCAGGTGAAGGAGTCTATTGGGAAGTGGTTTTCTCCCAGAGAGAGTCCAACACCAGCTACGAAGCGCTGAGACTTTCTGATTTGGCCTGTTGCCGAGGCCCAAAGAGGGAGGTGAAGCACTAATGGACTGTTCTTGTGAAGGTGTATACTCTCAGGCAGAACATACATGTCGGGAATGAGAGTCCATGAGTAGTGGGTGTAAGAAGGCATCCTGAGAAGAATCATTTCGGTTATTTTGTGCAGTTTCCCTGTAACCTCAGCCTAGTTTAGGATTCCCTTACCTTGGGTGGAGCTTGGTCCCAGCTCGGGGGTGACCCATTGCTGAGAGTGATGAGAGCGTGGTCTAAGGCTAGGAGGTTCGTGGAAGGTCTGGACGTGGTAGGTGGAGTTACTATAGCTTCAAAGATAAGTATTAATGTTGTACTTAGTTTATATGTGATGTTAGTCTGTGATACTTACTATATTATCATGCATTTCGTTGTGATGATGCTTATTGTTGATTTCATTAATTTTGTATGATGGGAGTAATTATATGTTACTCTGTTAAGCCATTTAACTTCATTTAAATGCATATTTCATAAGTATGAGAATGTTGTTCCACGCAATAGTGTTTTCCCGACCAGTGGGATGATGGTCGGGGACGTTACAGTAAGTGACTCATTAAATCAAGAGTGCTTATGGGGGAAGTAGGAAATTTTCAACGATAAAAGGTACACACGTTTTAATTGAACCTATGATTCATTATTTAGTGGTTTGGGGATATTTAGATGGGGCTTGTGAAGGGGAATTATAGGAAGAAAAACACAAAGGGTACAACAAGATTGGACACATATCTTTAACATAACAAAACTCAATTTGGTCACCATTCCACAATTATGAGAAATGCTTCCAAAATTTTAGGAGTGTAAGAGATTGAAATGACGATGTTGATAGATGATGATAAATAGAAATTGGTCAATCGAAGATTAAGAAGGTAAGATATTAGTTGTTGTTTGAGTTCTTTAGAATTTTATTTCTATGGTCGAAAAACATTAAGAAAAATGTTCCAAGATCACCATAGTTTTGTTGAAATAAAAACTTAGAGAGGTTGGTAGTGTAACCAATATTTTGAAATTGAAATCTAATCTCTATATAAGTAGATCACTTAACCTGTTTTTCATCTTCAACTCTCTTAATATCATAAAAATTACAAATAATTTTACTAATCATGAAACTAATAAAACTATATATTACTTTTAAATGGTTTCCCTACCTTCTTATACACTCGAAAATCCGACATTCATCGATGTAAAAATGAATATAAAAAGGAGCGCGAACCACCCATATAGGGATACCTTTCCGTTTATATTTATTGGAAAAAAAAGTTTTACAGTCTCATTAAACGCAGTTTGGAATACAAAATTAACGCTGGCAAGACCAATAATTTGAATTTGTGGTCTCTATATGTAGAATATGGCTTCGGAGATATCGATTTCAAACTGAAAAACGGAAAGGAAAACGGTGTTGAATTGCTTCGACTGTGATAAAAGTCCGTTTCAGGGATTATAGTCCGTCCCATAAAATGACCTGCTTGCTTTCTCTTTCAAACAAGGCTATCATTTAGACAACAAACACAACGTGACAAATTTTATTACAGGAACTTTGTATTTTAGTCATATAATTCCAAAAATCACAAGCTTGTAATTGACTGTACACATAAACATATTCTTACATGCCACCTAAATACATTAAGAACCACCAAATTCAATCATGTTACCCTGTTCTATAAATAATTCTACAAAACTTTTCAAAAAAAAATAATAAATACCAATACCTACTTGCACTAACTCAAATGCTGCTACTAATTCTATTCTGGAAATACAAATCTCCACTAAGACACACCACAAAGTTCACTGATGGCAATTGTGATGCAGAATAGATCAAATATAGAATCTTCGACATTATTTTAGCATTTAAAAAATCATCATAAATACGGTTTCTCGTATAAAAACAACAACTGCTCTTCTCTATCCTCCCTGATTTGCTGCATGTCTGGAGTTAGAATCTCCTTTGATCACAATGGTAAACCTATCACGATGTGTCTGGATTAACAATAACCGACGATCCCTTCACTCGAGAATCAATATAATTCTTCTTGTTTGATGGTCTTCGGCTTTAATTCTTGAGGCAGTAGCAATTTCATGGTCTTCTGCTTTAATCCTTCACGCAGTAGCAAATTTGTTTTATACAAGGATTTCTAAACCTTGCGAGGGTCACACACTATTGCCTTCCACTTCTAGCAAACAACCTATTCTCACTCGGTCTAATCTATTCTTACATTTCTTGCATCCAAGTAGCATTGTCCATATCTCATATTTTTAAGTTCATCAAGCAGGGCTTATATCAAAATAGCAAACCAAACCAATATGCACAAAATAATTCTCTATATTTTATTAATTAATCAAGTATATATTTATACAAAAAAATTCTCTCAACAACATAATAAACTCCACAGAATCTCTAAACCACACATACATAAATACCATATTATAGTTGGAGGATATTTATACAAGAAGTTTTTCCTTATGGGAGAATTTATCAATCATAACTACATTAATAGGATATGATAGTTGGAGAAGATCTTCCTCAATCAACTAGATCTAATAAATTTAAACCAATCTCTAAATAAGCATTAATTCTAAGAAATACCAAATACATGACAAGTAGGTTTCTAGCATGAGTGAAAGTCTTCCCCTTACAGGTCACCAGGTGTTATTTCAAGTAACATGGTTTTCCTTAAATAAAAATAAAGAGTTAAATAAAAATGAAGAATCAACTTGAATCATACTTAAATTACTCTATTTAACCTGAATTAACTGGATCCCATCCAATAATGATTGTCCCACTATAGTAAAAGTTAAAAGTTCGCCTTCCCATTCAGCGATATTGATATATGATTCTGCGGTATTGATATGATTAGTGGTCGAATGATCTGAACTTTAAATTGTTAAATGCACTGGGCAGTGCGTTGCCAACCGACGACAATCTCAGAAGTTGTTCATAGTGATTGGAATCTCTATATATAAGATTGATATTTTATATTAGCTTTGTTCTTGTTCGTGACAACCTAAACAGTCTTTGCTGAGGTCTGTACTCTGTCCAGTTCATCTTTGGACTCGCTCCCGGCAGGGAGAATATAAAGTAATCTGAGACAGAAGGTGAGTGATAAGCACTTTACAGTGATGTGCTTGTGATGTACAGTATAGGCACTTTACAGTGATGTACTTGTGATGTACACTATTATATGTATGTATGTGCATCATTATTGGCGCTTAAGGGATATCTTTGTATTTCTTGGGGTCTGGGTATTCACAACTTTTTTTTTTCAGAATTGATCAAAACTTTTCAATGTTTTTATGTTATCTTTGTTTTTTTTAAAACTAAAGTGTCTTTGCTGTGGTTTGTACTCTCTTCTGTTTAGCTGTGGACACATTTTCGGTGCAGTGAATGTCAGTAGTAAATACCTTGTAGCGATTTGTGTGATGTGCAAGATGCAACAAGTGTATATATATATGGAATGGATTAATTAAGGAGTAATTTTTTTTTCCAAGTTACTTTTCCTGCAGGTTTTTTGGTTGTGTGGTTTTAAATTTCCATCCAATCTAGAATTTTGATTGATTTTCTGAGCATTTGGGTTGGTTTAAAATGGCGCAAAACCTCTAGGATAAGATTTTGAAATACATAGAACTGTGATCCATACAAAACTCGGACTACCTTTGAAAATCTGGCCGAATTCAAAACCATTTTTTTGAACTAGTATGTTTGCTCCCAAATTAGTTTAATTAGCTTACTCCAATGATATATTTCAACAGAGTACATGATTTACCTCTGGGTGTTTATTCTCCATAGAAAGTAAAGGAATAACTTTATATGCTCGGAGTTTTAGGTATTCACAACATTTTTATTTTCATTAAATAAAACTTTTGTAATGTTGTTATAGAATTTGATTCTGATTGGAAAATCTATCTTAAATTTCATTCATTCTATCAAGTTTATTAAAATTTTGAAAATGAAATTTTGAAAAGTTGATTTAATTGAAAAATTAAAATAACAAACAATCGATATTCATCTTATAAGGATGCTAATTTGATTTAAAAGCAATTTAAATTCAAAAACCTATAAAGCACAAGCAATATGTTACAGGCCCAGTAACAACACTCTACACTCCCCCCACCCCGAAAAAAAACTGTTTTGACTAGAAATTCAAACTTTGCCTCTCCAAACAAGCAACAACATTCAATACTAAATAGAAGAGTGAATGTTGCTTGCCCAATAACAACACTCTACTCGTCGCCCCAAAAAACTGTTTTGACTGGAAATTCAAACTTTACCTCTCCAAACACACTGCCTCGACTGTGGCTGGAAACCAGACAATATGAGTGCAACATATGAAAATAAAAAAGTACCCTACTTTCCTCATCTGCAGATATAGGGTACCTTATAATTAAGAATACTATACTGAAGTATAAGCCAACTTGTATAATCACATTGGAGGTAACAACCAAACTCCTTGGTAACCAGACCACACTAAGCTTTCACGATTCCTGGGATTTTTTTCCATCAAATACAGAAGCATGCCTTCACAGTCTTAGTCTTTGATTACTGGAAGTAGCCCAGAATAATTAAAAAGCATTTTACCGATTCTAGAAAGTGCTTTTCATCTTCAACCTTCTTGATGTTACAAAAATGGGAGATTCTTTCATGCCATGGTATTTTGAGAATTGTACAACACCTAGTTTATCTAACTTGGGTATAAGCAAGGCACTCTAAGAGAGTGTTTTTCATCTTCAACCTTCTTGGTGTCACAAAGATGAGAGATTCTTTCATGTCATGGTATTTTGGGAATTGTCCAACTCCCATTTTCACTATGCATTTCATGAAAATTAGTTCTTATCTTATATCTAGTCAAAACATAGAGATACTTCTGATCTTTAAGATCATGATTGAGTGTGATCTTGCATTCTTAAGCTTCACATCACTAAAAAAATAACATGAGTGACAAAAGTGATATATATATATATATATATATATATATATATATATATATATATATATATATAAGTGATCAACTTAATCTAAAAGATCAAAAGTATTTTTCAACTTCTAACTAGGGAAAAGAAGAAAATCAACATTTCTAAGATACATAACAAGTTTCATTGACTACATAGCTAAACTAGACATTAAACAATTCCCAAAATAGCCCATACCACAACAATGTGTCATCTTTGTGAAACAAAGAAAATTGAAGATAAAAAACATTTTCTCTTAGAGTGCCTTAGTTATACCCAAAGTGAATCACAATTTTAAAATATCTCTTATGATACAATATCCACTATATCATCAAATATAAATTAATAATACAAATATAAATTTCTTAATAATAATTGAAATTGTATTTTTGAATATTTATAGGAGTTTTAAGTTTTATGGAATGAAATAATATTACAAATATCTTAAATTTATTTTTAATAAATAAAAAATTGCATCTAAAACATTTAATCCTTTCAATACTTAATACATCATAAACAATAAAAGTGATAATTTTTTATTATCAAAAAAATTAGTAACTATATTTTGATTTTTCATTAATTTATTATTATGAAATTAAATTTTATAAATTTTAATAATACTTAATACATCAAGATAATAAAAATGGAATTTTTTATTATGAAAAAAAATCATAATTATATTTTGACTTTGCATTAATTTATTATTACGAAATTAAATTTTAGAAATTTTAATAAAAAAAATTAATTTGATTTTACATTAATTTAACCTTACAAATATAATTTTATAATTTTAATTTTTTTAACAAAATTGATTAATAATAAAAGACAAAATTAAAAAAATTAAAAAGCAAATTTTAAACAAAGATTAATATGACTATTCATCATTTTTTCATGGTTCGAAGACTAACACTTTAAATGGAAAATAATTCCTTGTTATCCATGTTATAATTTAAATTAAATGGGACATAATTCCTTGTTATCCATGTTGTAAACTGTAATTGGTTGTATGGCAAGCTTGACTTTGCATGACTAAGTTCAATTTTATAAGTCAAATTTGCTTGACTTTGCATAAGTGAGTTAAATTTTATAATTTTTAATAAGAATGTGAAGATTTATATTCATTTATCAACATTACATATTGAAACCTTGTATTTTCATGTAGGAATTAATCGTTTATATCAATTCTACATATTGAAACTTTTATAATTTTATTGTAACTTCATCATTTATATCAACTCCCTGTTGATTTGTGTCGTTTATTGTTTGGATTATAGAATTCATAGAGCGTTTATTGTTTGGATTATAGAATTCATAGAGAATGGGAGCTTGCAAGATCAACAAATATAGGGTCAATTGGATACGTCCCATCTATGTTCAACAGATTTAACTTTTATGGACAGTGGGTTGATACATTCAAAGTATTTACTCATTTACTCAATTTTTTTTTAATAATTGTTACACGTTAAAATTCCTCACTTCGATAATGTCACGTTATCATTGTCGCAAGTGCCGCAAGTGTCATAAATGTCACATTTTCGTTCTGCATATGTCACATTGCAAATGACATCATAGAAACACTTGATACATCCTCTAGAACATGTTGGAAGGGGAAACCACATCATTTGATAAGCTAAGAAAAATGTTTTGCCTTGTAGTTCTCTGGTATTGTTATATCCAGAGCGTTGATTTTTCCTCATTTTGAAAAATTGTTGATTGTCTTTGTACTGGGTGTGTTTTTTGGGTATTTCCTTTTAACCCAGAACTTGTTTTGTCATTTTATGTCTTTTTTCAAACCTGCAACTTGCTTCTTTTAATAGTTTTGATATTTGATTGGATTTTATTGTATTTCCTTGTCACGAAATCACCCTTTTTTTTCTTCATATTTTGGGTTCATTTTGATACCTTTTCGTTCATCTGATTGATTAAATATTGTTACAAGGAAACTCAAGGATCTCTTTATTGTTTTAATTGGTCTATGATCTTCATATATTTCCAGAAATTTCTTAAGTGTGTTTTGGTGTTTTTGGTGTTCTTTTTGGAAACTTTAGTTTGTTTTTGCCTCTTATTGAATGTTGTGACAGTGCCTTTTGTTTGCATGATTCTTTCTTCCCATTGACTAAAGATGCGATAATGAAATCATTTTATTGGAATAAGAAGCATTTGAACCAAATCAATTCAAATTTATAATCAAATGAAAGGATACTTTTTACGATTGGTTTTTGGATATCAGAAACAATTTCTTTATGATTTAGCACTGAAATGGATGCTTGTTGAAAACAGGTAGCATGAATTTTTTTGCATTCTTGTGTTTGGCAGTGAAACAAAGAAAACTCTTCTCCTTCCCATAAATAGAATTCCATCAAAAGAAACGTTTGATTATCATTCTTTTACTTCTTTGGGATTCGAGTCATAACATCATTAATTTCACTCTCATTCACCTTTGTGTAAAGAACAACCATAAAATCAATGCTAATCAAAAATCAATATAGAAACTTTTTCTTTTTAGATTCTTCCACCAACATTAGACTAGGAATAGCACTTTGGATTAGGCTGTGAGAATAATTCTCCAAAGAATTCAACACAAACTTAGCATCTTGCAATAGGGAGAGTAAATCCATATTCATATAAGCATAGCTGGGATCTCTCTCTCACACAGGGTTTATGCACGAGGTCGCATTCGAGAGATCAACGAAAATTATCCCTCCGAGGCTTAATCATTCTTAGTAGTAAGATTGTATTTTGGGGGTTCTTCTTAAGGTCCAATTGTCTTCATTTGGTCTTGGTGCTTCGTGAATTTTGAATCTGTTCGGGGTCCTCTAGAGTTTTATCGGTCCACTTGTCCTCAGTTCTCTTGAAGGATTTCAGACTTTTTATCCTTCCAATATGTTCGTACTCGAATTTCAATTGTACCTACCCAAAGGTTGACTGTGAGGTGGTGTCCTTAGTAGCCATAATCTTTAGGGTCCTCATACAAGGTGACGGTGAAGGGAACTCTTCATTGTACTTGGAACAGATGTTGGCCAAACTCACTAGGGCTCCTTGGAGGGAAAATCCATGATTATTGTGTGGAAGATTGAGCCAAGGCGTAAGTCTGTTATGCAGGTCACCAATGTAACTGATCCACTCACTCATATTCTAGCCCCTTCTCAATTTTATCACGTAATGTTGGATATCATCACAAACTAGTACAATTTTTGAGAGAAGGTATTGTTTGCTTGTTGGTTTTTCTATATTTTTAGTGAGTGTGGTTTATTTACTTAATTGTGTTTCAATATTGAGATTGTAGACGATAAGGTCTTCATAGATCACGTAGGATGCAAGGTTTTCCTTCGGAAGGCTACGAACCCTTACCTCCTAATTCACCTGAAGATTTTTATCATGAAGAGGCAGAAAATCACTCAGATGCTAGGAGCACTACTACTCCTTTGTTAGCAAATCCTAAAAGTACCTTGGTTACAGTTGAGGATCCCATTCCTCATATTTACCCTTGTGTCATAAGTTCCTATCAAGCCACTCCCTCTTCGATTGGACTCATTAGGTAATGTCATAGAAGAAGAGTGTCCTCGTCTATTGTTGAGGCCATACATTGAGACATAGATAGAAAACACGCAACATGATTATAATGATGACTACACGACTCCTGCATAGTTTGATAAAATAGTAAATCCACAATAGAAACCTATTTGTTCCATATGGAGAACTCCATTGGGACGTGATATTTATAAAAAAATCAATTTTGGTCGACCACCTCCGAACCCTCTTGCCTCTGTTGGTGTTGAGGTAGAACCATCCCATCGAAAAAGTAGTCAATCCTGTTGCTACATCAGTACAAATCCAAAGTAACGGCACAATCGTAATGCCTAGTCATACACAAGGTACTTTGAGTGTTACTCCCACCACACCACCTTTTCAAACTACAACTCCTTATGTTCAACATAATTTTGTTGGAACACCTATACATCATTGAATGAAAAAACTTGCCATACACATGCAATAAAGTGTGGGACAAATCTCGACTGGGGGAAAACCATCGTCTAGCGATCATCTCCCTCCTAGGGGACATCCACCCTTGCACATACCCACTATGGGGCAACCCCCTTTTATTGGTCAAACCCCAATGTTCACTCAAGCTATGGTAGGGGGACAACTCCATTTTTCTGGAAACCCTTCACAATCCTGGGGAGCACTCCAAGGAGGTACGTTTCATCAACCTTATCAAGGAGGTTCATCATACCCTAAACCACAAGGAAGAGTACCAAATCCTATTCCTTCTGGATTATATGTTGGACAAGATTTTCTGGGTGTCTCGAATCCCACTTAGGGTCCTCAAGGAAAACAATCTTATCCTCCCCAAGGGTCAACTATATACCCTCCGCAAGGACAAAGTATCTACCCCCCTCAAGGAAATTTTTTTTATCCCCCAGAACCTAATAAAATGACCTATGCTCTCGAGAACCAATTGGGTTTCCCTCCTTTCGTGAACATTCCTCAACAACAACCGAATACTGCCTATATCGTCCAACAAAAACCATATATGGGAGAGCCTATTGGATACATTTATTCATCTTAACTATTTTATGGCCCTATTTGTGTCCCTATGTCACACCAGTATCATCCTCAGGTTAACCGACAACTACCATTCCTAGCCACGCTGGATCTACTAGTTTTATATTTGTTAACAAATGATCACAATACTACATTTTCTTTTCTGGACGATAATTCCTGCTAAATTACCTTCTTACATCCAAAAATTTGATGGTAAACCTAGTGAGGACCCCGAAAACCATGTTATGACATTTCATTTATGGTGTTCATCAAACTCACTGATGGATGATTATATACAATTGTGTCTTTTTCAACGCACACTCACGGGTTCAGCAACCAAATGATACATTGAACTCCAACGTGGTACCTTTCAAGATTTCAACTCCCTGGCCATGGATTTTCTCACACATTTTCAATTACCCATCTGTTACGAGATTGGTACAGAAGTCTTGACTTCACTTCGTCAAACAACTTCATCAAACAAACTCCGTACATATCTATAATCACATTCATGAGTGGAGATGACAAGAAAGGTTGATCAAAGTGACCATTCCTGACTAATTATTGGAAGAATGGTTTACTAAATCTCTTTTACCCCTAGTTGCTTGTGATGTCACCATGGGTGGGGTTGTCAATGAAGAAGAAGCCATTTCTCATGCTCAATACCTAGATTCGGTTTATTCCCAATCTGGTACATGGTATGAGGTGATACCAAATGCTCCCTGCATGTCCATCGATCCATCCAAATCATCTTCCACGTCTCATGCAAATGGACTCGTAAAAACTGGTTTATTCCCAATCTGGTACGTCATATGAGTTGATACCAAATGCTCCCCACATGTCCACTGATCCATCCAAGCCATATTCCATGGCTCATGCATATGGAATTATCAATGTCGTAAAAACCCAATCTTCATTAGAGTTGATCGGCTCGACTAATCACTCTGTTTCTGTGCCCGTCACTAGTTCGACCTCACTCTCCTCTACCTCCCTCCCGACTGAAATATCTGAGGTAAATGCAGTTCAATTTGCCTTTTCACAAAAATATGAGCGAAAGAATAAAACGAAAAAATAAACCCAATAATAATAATAATAATAATAATAATGAAAATCCAAAAACACCAAGTCAACCGCCTGATCCTGCGAAATAGCCCCAATGAAAACTGAAATTTCCATGTCTCATTTGTGGTGATGATAATTACACCCAAGACTGTCCTCATCGTGACGAAGTTGCAAAAATTTTCAAAGGGAATTCCCAACCCGTTGTGTTGACACAACCTTTTCCTCAGCAACAGTCCATGGTTGTGTAAGCTCTTTCTCCTTTGGCACAGAGCAATCCCAGTCATCCTCCTAGTGAGGAAGCCTCGTCGAGTTCCCATATTTATGGAAATGCTTAGTATCGAAGAGGTACCTTGGGATGACAACTATCATCGTTCATCTTTTCTCCCTAGTCTAGATGAAATTGAGAAATATATACACTCTATCTTTCTTGATGATGTTCTCGATTCTCCCCAATATCCCATACTTACCCAAGACACTACTTCTGAGGGGAATTTTGGCAACATATCTTCTACTATCACTATCGACATCTCGATCAAATAAGGTATCATGGAAAAATTTCATCTCAGTGCCAATTGTTAACCTGAGGAAGTGGAAAATTATACCACTTTATTCAAATAATTATGTGATGTCTTTGCTTGGAGTTACGAATAAATTCTAGGGATCGATCCATCGATCGTTGTGCATGAGATAAAAACTTTCCCAGGTGTTAAACCTATATGACAAAACTTCGCTCGGTTCATCCTAAGAAAACCATAGCCATAAAGGTAGAAGTTGAAAAACTGTTGATGTCTGGTTTTATTTATCTTGTCCCCTTGACGGAATGGGTTTGTAGCATCATTTTGGTTGCTAATAAATAATGAAACATTCATGTTTGTGTCGATTATAGGGATTTCAATAAGTCTTGTGCCAAAGACAATTACCCTACACCCTTTCTTGACCAAATCATCGATAATTTCACTGGAACGTTATATTTTCCTTCATGGATGGTTTCTCAGGGTATAACCAAATCGATATTCTACCAGTTGATCAGAATAAGACAACCTTCATATTCCCTTGGGGGAGTTCGCTTATAAAAACCTACCTTTTGATCTTAAAAATGCTAGCACTACTTTCCAACAGGCCATGTCATATGCTTTCCAAGATATCAAACATATTGTGGAACCTTACCTCGATGACTTACCCACTCATTCATCTAATCTATGAGACCATATTGGTCATTTATGGGCCATTTTTCTTCGATGTTAGTTTTACAATATCTATTTGAACCCTCACAATTGCATCTTCATTGTTGAATCAGGTTGACTCCTCAGATTCATCATCTCCAAAGATGGGATTAGCGTGGATCCATTAAAAGTAAAATCTATTCTCACTTTACCCCTTCCCAACAATCTGACCCAACTACAAAGTTTGCAAGGGAAAGAAAACTTTCTTCATCGTTTCATCTGTAATTATGTGGAGCTCACTAAAGGATTTATGATATTGTTGTAGAAAGACATTCCTTTCATCTGGGATTACACTACTCAATGCTATATTGATGCTCTTAAGCATGCCTTAACACACACGCCTCCCTTGCACCCCCCAAATTATGCACGAGACTATATCCTTTATTTGACTACCTCTACTTCCATTATTTCTATGGTGCTATCTCAAGAGGATCCTAATGGTGATGAAGATGTCATCTACTATCTGAGCAAGAGTCTATCTGGTCCCGAGCTCTGGTATTCACACGTTGAAAAGTTGGCTCTGGTTGCAGTCATTATTGTCCATAGATTTCGCCACTACATCATGTTATACACTACCACGGTCATTGCGGAATCGAAACCTATGTACCATATCCTAACACGTCAAGTCCTTGGGGGGGAATATTCCAAATGGATTGTTATTCTTTAGGAATTTGATATCAAGTTTTCCAATCAAAAGCTAAAAATCATTGGTTTTTCTATAACTAATATATGATCTTCCCTATGTTGATGAAGATAATGAGCCCATTGATTCTCTTCCCGATGAATCTTTGTTCCTCATTATCACGTCAGACCCTTGGTATGTAGATATTCTTCTCGATCTCCAAAACCAACGTTTCTAGCCCGATATTTCATGTGACGAATGTCATTGTATCTGCCACCATTCTAAATGCCAACTTATCATCAATGACACTTTGTACCAATGTGGTATTGATATTGTCCTACGACGTTGTTTAACCCATGATGAGGTTGAAAGAGTTTTGAATGAATGTCACCTTGAAGCTTGTGGAGGTCATCTGTCTTGGATGGCTACAACCCTGAAAATCTTACGTGCCAGTTACTTTTGGCCCTCCATCTTCAAAGATTGTATTGAGGCTGTCAAAAGATGCCCACCCTATCAAGTTTTTCAAAAAAAGGGATATACCCACCCTTCTCCACTGCATCCCATTGTAGCCATCGACCCCTTTTCCAAATGGGTCATTGATTTTAGGCAATGTAATCCTAACTCATCGAGGGAGCATGGTTATATCATCCTTGTCCTTGATTATTTCACTAAATGGGATAAATCTATGACTACATTTATTAACAATATCCGTACTGCAACACTCTTTGTTTTTAACCACATCATCACTCGCTTTGGTGTCCCACAAGCCATTGTCACTAATCATGGCTCACATTTCCAAAAGCATATGATGAGTGAGTTACATGTCAAGTTAGATTTTCTCCATGAAAATGCATCTCCCTACTATCCTCAAGCAAATGGACTAGTTGAAGCTATCAACAAAGTCCTAAAATCCATGATCCAATGCATGGCGGGGACAAACAAACCCTCTTGGAACCTGCAAATTTTCTCTGCACTCCGGGGCTTTTGAACTTTAGTGAAAAGTGCAACTGGTTTCGCTCCATTCCAGCTAGTATATGGTGTAGAAGTAGTATTACAAATAGAGTGTGAGATCCCTTCATTGAAACTCACTATGGAACTCTTGCCTCCTACCTCTGTTGAAGAGGAATGATTCATGTATTTAACCAAGTTGGATGAAACAGGTCACGTTGTTGCTCTCCTTAACGAGACATATTAAAAATGAATGAAGATTCAATATGACAAATATGTTCAACCTCGTGCTTTTGAAGAAGGAGACTTAGTCCTCATTTATGACCAAGATCACGATAAGTTGGGGATAGGGAAGTTAGAACCTCTGTGGAATGGAACTTATATCATAAAACATGTATTACATAGAGTGCCCTACGAGTTAGTCGAATACGATGGAATATCTCTCGGTGAGCCTCGAAATGGGATTTACCTCAAGAAATACTATGCATAGAACATCTGGCATGTGTGCTTTGTACACTATTGTACTATATACTTTTCATTTGGTGTGTCTTTTCTCTTGCATATATGAGTTTTTTATTAGCTTCTTATACTTTGTCTTGTGATTTCATGCGCAGATGAAATCTACCTTTCCCATATTTTTTAGGTTTGCGGATAGTGCTAGTCGACACACCCAAAACATTTCTTCTACAACATGGTTCATTTACCACTCTGGTGAGTTGGTGAGTTCAGGAGGAATTTTCCTAGGATCAACAACCAATAACATGGAAGAATATCATGCCATCATCGAAATCTTAATTGAATGTTCCTCTCTGGGTATAACTCATCTAATTATTAACCTAGACTCACAACTCGTGATCTGTCAACTTGATGCAGGAGCATCTCTCCATGCAGCCAACCAGCCACGTCAGCACGTGTGCATTCATATGCAAAAAGGGAGGCGTAGCCTCATTTGAATTTGAGTTGAATGTAATTAAATGTGCTTAGGCTGGTGAGCCATAAAATTCATGCCTTTGAGCAAGCGTTAGGTAGACCGGCTTTAATGCCAAGAATGGCTGAGATCTAGGTCTGATCCTGGGACTAGAAAGCCCATTCATTGTAATTGAATATAATTTAATAGAGTCGGTAAACCTGGAGGAATGGGTCCTCAGGTAAAAGAGATTTTCATATCTCATTAAAAAAAAAAAAGTCTGGTAGAGTAGAGAAGAGTCGAGGAGAGCTTAGGAACACCATTGTAAAGATACAGGCATTTGCCATCATTTAATATAAGGGAAGCAATTTTTACTGCATTATTCTATATTATATGCATGTTCATATGTGTTCTATATCTATGCTGTGAATGTATGTTGTGTGTATGTATTCTACAGGAGTTGTGTTTGATTTCAGGGTTGATAGGTTCTTTGGGGCTTCATGCCATGAGGGTACGACAGAGTGATGTGGACTCTGAACGCCAGTGCATAGAGGATGCATTTATGAACTCTGAGCAGTCAGACAAAGACGTGCTGAGGCACAGGAACTGAGATCAACAACTCAAGAGAAAAACCTCAAGGTTGTTGAACACCTTGGAGGCAAGGCTGTATACGAGAACACAGTTGCAGACAGAATCATTGAGGATTCTGTAGGAGCTTTTCCAAGTGGGCATTGAGCATGTGTGCACGAGGTGCAAGAGGAGGGAACTCTGTGGAGAGTTCGAGGAAGACCAGAATCATTGAGGATTTTGAGAATCTCTACCAGAGGGGAATTGAGTAGGTGCATAGGTGCACAGGAAGATAGAACCGTTGGAGTGTTTTGTGGAAGAGAAGATACTCCGCCAGGAGGGCGTCAAGACGGTGTGTGTAACAAAGGTCGAAGCCTTTGGAACCTTGGAAATTCTCCCAAGGCAGGAAGAAGGTACGTGCATGCTCAGGAGGGAGTAGCACCAGCCGTCAGATTGGTAAGAGAAGAGATCTGGAGCATTGAAGATTCACGTCTAGAAGAAGCTCAGAAGGAAATTATAGGAGAGGAGGACCGACAGTCGTCGGATCTCACTCGAAAATCCCGATAGTCGTTAGATCGGGAAAAGTCGCGCAGGGTTTAAGTAACTGAAGGAGAAACATTGGCCATTAGATCAGCCGAGAGAATCTGGACCGTGGATTTGTGTCCAGGAGGTAGCATAGGTAAGGCACAGAGGAGAGCAGATCTAGGTCGTCAGATCTGGAACAGATACCTGACAGCTGCCGGATCTGTGGAAGCTGCACGAGGTTTAGTTATCGAGACATCCAGGGGCCAAAATAGCGAGTTGATCTAGACCGTTCATTGGGGAGCGGACACGTGTTGCGAGATCACCCACATCGGGGACTCAGGCATCGGAAGTTGGAAGAGGAAGAAGAAGTTCAAAGCCGCGAGGTGTGAGGACGTGAGGCGACGAACCAACGAAAGGGATCTGGGCCATCCACTTGGAGAGGATGCGTGGAAATCATCTAGCGCCACCGGGAGAAGCTCGACAGGAGGGATTTATCGGTATATTGGGAATCGAGATATCGGAGATCCCGAGCACAGAGGTTTGGTGCATCGCAGAATTGTGAAATGCGATTTCCCGGTAAGGCATCAGAGCACATAGGGACATACAGGAGTCGGTGGAAGAGAGGTGGCACATCGCGTCTCGGGATCTCGTAAGTGGAAGAGCAGAGAATAATCACCAAAGGTTGCGAACGCGCGAGGACACGATCCTGCGAGGGGATAGATGAATCGTCCATCTGTAAGGAAAAGTGGAAAAGGATCAGGCACCGTCGGCTTTTCATCCATTGGGATATCAGAGATTCCAGGGACGAGAGTTCGGTACATTTTGGAACTGCAAACCCCAAAAATCTGATGGAGAGTTGACTGAGATCACACGGGTGATGGTCATGTGGACTAAGACTTAGCCAGGAGGGCTGAGGCATATCGAAAATCGGTATATCGGGAGTCCTAAGGACATGTGCACTTGGGCATCGAAAGTGCCGAAACTCCGATGGATGGATAAGGCCAAGGTCGCAGGGAAATGGTCATATGAACTGAGAGCCAGGTAGAAGGGAACGCATTTGCGAGCAAGATATCGTCAGGAATCGGGGATTCGAGAGGTAAGAAACCTTCGACCCCGGAGATAGAGAAATCCCGATGCCCGTTAAACAATTTCTTGTGGGGAAATTGGTCACGGTCTGGTGCAGAGCCTGTGAGAAGGAGAGAAGGACCTGTGGATCTGGGTCGCGAACGTTAACAGTGATTCCTGAGGGGATCAAAAGGAGCTGCTTCGGCTCAGAATTAATAATTTGAACGATCCTGTGTGAGCAGGCAGGGTTACGATCTCGTGACTGCATCAGGTGGTATTAGAGAAGGATTCTGTTTGTATACTATAGACAGAGGAAAGCAAGGGGAAGATAGAGTTGTTGAAGGACTCTGTAAGGACTTGCTTGCAAGTAGACAACAGTCCATAGGCAGTCAGCAGGACTATGAGAGAATGAAGTTGGACACAGTCAGGATGTAGAGTGATAGCAGCAGATCTACCAGGGAGATAGATAAACACAACAAGATGGCTACTGAAGGCCATAAGCATGCTGAAAAGAAGAGCCCAAAGCTGATGAGTGCAGCAGAAATGGATAAAGAACTCGCTGACATAAAGCGAGAGATCGAGGAGCTCGAAATGAAGATGTGGCAGAGTAAAAAGTTGAGATGGGTATATGAATGGCCCATGAAGATGCCAAAGATGAAATGGCCAGTCAGGGAGTTGATGGTCAAGGGACAACAGAGGTTGTTAAAAAGATGGTTGAGGTATGATGAAAACCTCAGACCCATAGAAGAGGAGGAGATGGTTTACATCTATGAACCATAGATTGGAGGAATTCTCGGTGAAGAGGATGAGATGAGGTCGGCTGAAGATCTCATGGACTGTCAGAAGGACTGTGAGGGAATTACAGATTTCCAGGAGGGCAATAGAAGGTTTCCAATTTGCCAGGTGGGCGAGGAAACAGAAACGGGATCGACTAAAGATCTCATGGACTGTCAGGAAGACAGTGGCGAAATTTCAATTTGCCAGGAAGGCAATGAAAAGAGATCGTTGCGGGATCTCAAAGACTGTAGGGAAGGCAACAGAAGCATTAAAGACTGCCAGGAGGGCAGCGGAAGCGTGTTGAACTGCCGGGAGGGCAGAGATGAAAACTTGGGGCCGTCTGAAGATCCCATAAAGATTTCAATTCAGCAAGGAGAGTTGATGAAGATGGGATCAGTTGATCTCATATTTTGCCAGGGAAGCAGTGGAAGCATCCCATATTGCCAGAAAGGCAGAGATGAGCAGATGGAAAAGGATCAGCAGGTGCAACTGACAGAAGAGGTTAAAGATCAGGGTGATCTTCTGATGATTGGGGGAATACAATTATTCCTACCATGTGCCCAGGAGGAGGCAGAGGGTTGTATTGCAGGTGCAGCAACCGCAGAAGAATAGTCGCCGCTGATGATGACTGTCGAGAAGGAATTGGAACAGACTTCGAAATCTTCCGAAGCGGAAATGAAAGAAGAAGGCGAGCATTTTGAGGAATGGCTCATTTTTTTCAGCCAGGAAGCTGAGAGTGTTGTAGCATTGGAGCTGACAGTAGAAGAAAATGGAGAAAGTGAGCATTCTGAGGAATGTTTCAACATATTCAGCCTAGGAGCTAAAAAGAAAGAAGTTGTAGCGCTGGAGCTAGCAGCAAAAGAAGCCAAGGAGCGAGCAAATAGAATTATCACTCCATGGGAGATGGAGCTGAAAATGATGGAGGATTGGTTGAAAAATCCAGGTCCAACAAGAGGAATGACAAAATTTGAATTGTTAGGTAGGATGACTGAACAGCAGGGCAGTCAAGAAGGGACTGTAGAGCTAAAGTCTACAGCAGAGTGGCAACTTGAGGCCACAGATGAAGATGAAAAAGATGGCATGGAAGATCATAGTTGTCTTCCCGATGGCCAAAAATTTTTGCAGCCGAGGAGACTGCAAAAGCAGAGCCAGCCACTTGAGCAGCTGGATGAAGTGATCGAGGACATCAGAAGGTTGATGTTGAGATCAGTGCAGACTTCCAGCGAAGAGAAGTTGCGCAGAGAAAAGGGAGTAGCGCAGCAGAAGCAGCAGCCGCAATAGATTAGAGCGGATGAGAAGCCCCAAAGTTTTATTTGGGATCCAGGAGGATTCCAACAGCTACAAGGGAAGCTCATGAGCATGAGCTCATGATTTTTGCAGCTGTGGAGTATGATGCAGGAGCATCTCTCCATGCAGCCAGCCAGCCACGTCATCACGCATGCATTCATATGCAAAAAGGGAGGTGTAGCCTCATTTGAATTTGAGTTGAATGTAATTAAATGTGCTTAGGCTGGTGAGCCATAAAAGTCGTTCCTTTGAGCAGGTGTTAGGTAGACCAGCTTTAATGCCAAGAATGGCTGAGATCTAGGTCCGATCCTGGGACTAGAAAACCCATTCATTATAATTGAATGTAATTTAATAGAGTCGGTAAACCTGGAGGAATGGGTCCTCAGGTAAAAGAGATTTTGATATCTCATTTAAAAAAAAAAAAATTGGTAGAGTAGAGAAGAGCTGAGGAGAGCTCAGGAACACCATTGTAAAGATACAGGCATTTGCCATCATTTAATATAAGGGAAGCAGTTTTTCCTACATTATTTTGTCTTATATGCATGTTTGTATGTGTTCTATATATATGTTGTGAATGTATGTTGTGTGGATGTATTCTTTAGGAGTTGTGTTTGATTTCAGGGTTGATAGGTTCTTTGGGGCTTCATGCCATGAGGGTATGATAGAGTGTTGCGGACTCTGAATGCCGATGCATAGAGGATGCACTTCTGAACTTTGAGGAGTCAGACAAAGACGTGCTGAGGCACAAGAACTAACATCAACAACTCAAGAGGAAGACCTCAAGGTTGCTGAACACCTTGGAGGCAAGGCTGTATACGAGAACACAGTTGCAGACAGAATCACTGAGGATTCTGTAGAAACTTTTCCAAGTGGGCATTGAGTGTGTGTGCATGAGGTGAAGGAGGAGGGAACTCTATGGAGAGTTCGAGGAAGACCAGAATCACTGAGGATTCTGAGAAGCTCTGCCAGAGGGGCATTGAGTAGGTGCATAGGTGAAAAGGAAGACAGAACCGTTGGAGTGTTCTGTGGAAGAGAAGATACTCCGCCAGGAGGGCGTCGAGACGGTGTGCCAGTAGTCACAGGAGGAAAGAACTCTTTGAGTTATAGAAGTTAAAGGAAGTATCAATTGAGGGAACTTAAACTGGGTTGTTGAATACCCATAAGTACTCAAGAGGAGGCGTGAGCAGAAGGATAGCCAGGAAGGTGTTCATTTTATTCTCCATCTGAGGGAGAAGAAGGACAAAATCCCCCCAAGGGGTCTGAGTGTTCGTGAAAGTTCAGAAGAGATAGCACCAACATGTGCATGAGAAGACTCTGCAGGAGCGCAGATGTCAAAATCTTTTAAGGGTTCGAGAGGGAAAAACTCAGTAGGAATAACGTTGTGGAGAATGCATAGCGAGGCTCAAAGCCGTAGAGCCCATAGAGGAAGGAAACAAAGGTCGAAGCCTTTGGAACCTTGGAAATTATTCCAAGGCAGGAAGAAGGTATGTGCATTCTTAGTAGGGAGTAGCACCAGTCGTCAGATCGACAAGAGAAGAGATCTGGACCATTGAAGATTCACATCCAGAAGAAGCTCAAAAGGAACTTATAGGAGAGCAGGACCGACAGTTGTCGGATCTCACTCGAAAATCCCGATAGCCATTAGATCAGGAAAAGTCGTGCAGGGTTTAAGTAACTGAAGGAGAAACATCGGCCATTAGATCAGTCGAGAGAATCTGGATCGTGGATTTGTGTCTAGGAGGCAGCATAGGTAAGGCACATAGGAGAATAGATCTGGTTCGTCAGATCTGAAACAGATACCCGACAGTCGTCGGATCTGTGGAAGCTGCACGAGGTTTAGTTATCGGAACATCCAGGGGCCGAAATAGCGAGTTGATCTAGACCATTCATTGGGGAGCGGACACGTGTCACGAGATCACCCACTTCGGGGACTCGGGCATCGAAAGTTGGAAGAGGAAGAAGAAGTCGTTCAAAGCCGCGAGGTGCGAGGACGTGAGGCGACGAACCAACGAAAGGGATCTTGGCCGTCCATTTAGAGAGGACACGTGGTAATCATCTAGTGCCACCGGGAGAAGCTCGACAGGAGGGATTTATCGATATATCGGAAATCGAGATATCGGAGATCCCGGGCACAAAGGTTTGGTGCATCGCAGAATCGTGAAACGTGATTTCTCGATAAGGCATCGGAGCACATGGGGCCATACAGGAGTTGGTGGAAGATAGGTGGAACATTGCGTCTTGGGTGCTCGTAAGTGGAAGAGCGGAGAATAGGTACCAAAGGTTGCGAAGGCGCGAGGACACGATCCTACGAGGGGACAGCAGAAACGTCCATCTGTAAGGACAAGTGGCAAAGGATCAGGCACTACCGACTTTTCATCCATCAGGATATCGGAGATTCTGGGGACGACAGTTCGGTACATTTTGGAACCGCGAACCCCAAAAATCCGATGGAGATTTGACTGCGATCACACGGGTGATGGTCATGTGGACTAAGACTTAGCCAGGAGGGCTGAGGCATATCGAAAATCGGTATATCGGGAGTCCTAAGGATGTGTGCACTTTGGCATCGAAAGTGTCGAAACTCCGATGGATGGATAATGCCAAGGCCATGGAGAAATGGTCATATGAACCGAGAGCCAGGTAGAAGGGTGTGAATTTGTGAGCAAGAGCTCATCGGGAATCAGGGATTCGAGAGGTAAGAAACCTTCGACCCCAGAGATAGCGAAATCCCGACGCTCATTAAACAATTTCCTATGGGGAAATTGGTCACGGTCGAGTGCAGAGGCCGTGAGAAGGAGAGAAGGACCTCTGGATCTGGGTCACGAACATTAACAATGATTCCCAAGGGGATCAAAAGGAGCCGCTTCAGATCAAAATTAAGAATTCGAACGATCGTGATTGAGCAGGCAGGGTTACGATCTCGTGACTGCATCACAACTTAATCAAGATTATTTCATTTGCAAGCCTTCCTTACTACGTCTCCACCTAAGATTTCATTGTCTTGAAAGATCGTTTGAATTTGTACAATACAAACATATACCAAGAGAACTCAACACAACGTCGATTTCATTGCTAATTACATATTGGATCGATATCTTACACATAGATAAAACATTTGTAAAAATACATGAATCACATGTACATAGAAGCATCACATAAGATAAATTGAAACATCAATAGGAATCACAAAACTCATATATATGTGTGTGTGTGTGTGTGTGTGTGTAATAGAAAAATTTTATTTTAAAATACATCATCAAAGGGTAGATAATAGGGCAAAAATGTTGGGCCTTCATGCCCATGACATCATCATGAAATACTACAAAATATGATGATGATCCTAGTCATCATCCTTTATCATGTTTTTCTCTGTGAAGCAAACTACTGCATGAGTCACTCATCGAAGTAAGTGGTTCAGACTCTCACGAACTCCAACTGCGTGTCTCTGCAAATGGAGAGGAACGTCTCACCTCCTGAGAGATGGGACACCTATGGTCAAACCTCAGAGGTTGCTCTCAACTTCTCAAAGTGCTCCCACTGCAACCTCATGCTCTACTACTACCGATGTGTCTCCATGACACCCCAGTCTCGACATCTCCGCCGAATGTTATGCGCCTCTGTCTGCATGATGAAACAAAAACATCTTTATATCCCTCATTGTACACATAAAAACAATATAAAATATAAAAAAACAAAAATACATGAAAAGGTTTATTTTCATACCTGACGCATCCTATTGAATTCCTTAGGGGAGCACCAAGTCTACACTACCACAAAAGTCCACTCCAGGATAAGGAAAGTCCTTGATAACAACTAGTTGTCTCCTCCACCAAACAAAGAAACCAGCTTTAAATCTAAATGTGAGGACTCATTCCCCAATCTCATAGATAAAGTGATCCATATCTCCATCTGTGGCTTGGTCTTAGCACGTGCTATCAACGCAACCTGTGGTTGACTCTAGGAAACTCACTCCAAGAAGAAAGAAACTAGGAAATATCCATATGCAAACATATTTTGTCTACCTTTCCTGCACTTCGATATATGTTCCTTCACATTTCTAAGAAACCCTACACTCTAGTTAAACAACCTGGGCTCTGCACATTGTAGAGAATATGAAATCTATGATTTCAAAGCTATATGAGTGGTAGTAACACCCTCCAATTTGGTGATGGTGAATAGAATCTACCAAAATTCCAAGTCCCTTACATCTTTGATCACAATTCTCCCACCTACCAATTGCGATCCTAGTATACAATGCTCAACAACATATGCCTCAGTTGGTTGAGGAGTTGGCTGATGTCTAGACAAGAGGATAGGATCCCCTCTCCTTGAGAGGCCCATCAAAAAGTACACATCATCAATATCAATCTCGAGCATGTGTGGCTCAATGCAAAATTCATGTTCAGCATCATCCCACAAACTGATCCAGTGCTCAAGTAATAGTACCTCTTTCCTCATATTCTGGAGTTTAAAGTACTTGAGTAGACCACAATTTTGCAAAGATTCCCTTGCTTGAGGGTTTTTTAAAGAGGCAATTTCATCGAACTCATGTTCATGTTCTTTCCACTCTATCATGGCTAAACGACCAATAAAATATGCAAATACAACCAATTAAACATCTTTGCTCAAATTTTTATGGGAGAAAGTTATTCTTTAGCCTAAAATAAAAAAACAAATTAGTTCTACACAACGCTCCATTAAGTCTACCCACAGAGAGCTATTGTTCCCTAGGCATGTGCACTAGGGTGTCGATATCTCGATCGATGCTCCCCTCGTCCCTTTGAGTGAGCGTCGATCTGGTTCGATGCCTAAGGATTCCCAAAGAGCCCAGAACACTCTAAATATAAGCTAAAACACAAAATTAAACCATCAAAAATGACTGGAAAGGAAAGATGACCAACATAGTCCAGACCGAACTGAAAATGGTTGACTGCATCTCCTATACTCACAGCTCAAAAATCACCTCGCAAAGGTTGAAAATTTCAAATTTAGAAGAATTTGGTAAAAATCAATTGGTAAATGAAATTCTTAACCTATTTTACTATGTGATAGGTTTTATTTTTGTTATTTCTCACTAATACAATGTTTTTTGGGGCTTTTTTAATATTTTTTGAGGAGTTACTGATGCTTTGGGAACACAACTGTCTATATTTGAAGGTTTTTAAGAAATATCTTTTCAAAAACCTTGTGACACTGACAAGCATAATCTTTGTTCTTTCTCGTGCTCAAAAAAACATGAAAATGTAATCCAGTAGGCTTTTATCACTTTTTCAGATTCATAAAGGTTACACAAAAAATGAACTTCCTGTAGTCATCTTTAATCTATTTTCAGACTCTCTAAATATGAAAAGATCGTCGAGTGACCTTACTTCCTTTCACGCTCATTAAAAAGGTATTGAAAGGGTGTCTCCTGAGTAGAAATTTATCTTTTTTTCGGACTTCGGAGACTAAAATTACGAAAAATGACAACCTTGGAGTCGCCTTAAAGACTCTCTAAACATGAAGACCCACCAATTTTTCCTTCTTTGGAGTCGATAAAATTACACATTGAAGGGCCCATATGGGACCGAACCCTTACTTCTTCTAGTTCATTAAACAAAGGACGAGGGAGTTGCCAAAGGTGAATTATATCGAGCATGTGTTATCCTCCTCGAGCTTGTAAAAACAAAAAGAGGTACTCATCTATCTGGATGGGGGAAAAATTGAAGGAATTAAGTCAAGTTATCTTTTAGAATTGTTACAAGTCACTCTTACATTCTCCCTTGAACACGACACTTGTTTCCACCTGCATTTTGAACACTTGGATAATCCTCTAAACCTATGCACTGAACCAATCCTATGAGTCTTTCCACTCCTTTGGGTCACTCGATGAATGTCACAATGTCCACTACAGTATGTTTCATTCCACGTTATGTTTATGCTGTAAAGTCATGTTGTGCCTCAATGTTCAAGGGAAGTATTTGCCTCGAGAGTCAACCATCACAAATTTCCAGTTTCAATACCTGTGTCAGTCCATACTCATTCAATTCACCATGTGACATCTATTTCCTATCTATATTTCATGTTGATTATGGGGGATACATTAAGGACCTCCTTTGACAAGTCTTTTCTTGTCGACTTCAACACATCATCCAAGATTTAGACTTAGAAACTCGTTAGAACCTTGGGAACTGCAGGCCTCAATGGCAGGGCTCCTCACCTCTGACAATAGGTCTTCATCATTGATCGCTAATTGGATGATTCCATGAATGTTTGACCTCAAATCATTTATTCACATTCGTTGGATTGTACTAGGGTATCTTGGAAGTCATTGACATCATTGGAGATTTCCCTCGCACTTGTTAATGGTTTACCTCAATGATCAGTATTCAAGTGATTTCTACCATGTTCAACATCAAAACATCTATTCACATGGTGAGATTCATATCATATCAGGATTGGGACGAAGGCCCTAGATTGAGAATCCACTGTGTTATTTTCTTTCCCCAGGCTATGAAGGAGATTTTTTGAGCATGTTGATATATATATATATATATATATATATATATATATATATTATTTTCACATAGATCCCCATTGTATTAGTCAGTGACTATGTTTTATCATCTTGTATCTCCACTGTGTATTTCTCGTTGCTACGATAAGTAAATTTCATGGAGCTATATATCTACATTGTATCCTTGTTGGCTATACCCTTATTCAGTATCATCATGGATCTGTAGTGTATTTATTGGTGGCCACACCTTAAGTTCTTTGTTAATTAAGCATAGGTATGTCTGACTTTCCTTTCAAATACATGATAACATTTGTTTGATGATTGTTTTCATCTTTTACCAGGTTCTTCGACTCCATAACCTTGCTTCGAAAATCTACAAAGCACTTCAGTCATCATCTTTCGTCTTCTGACTTCGCACTTTTGGGGGGAATCTGTTACACGTCAAAATTCATCACTTTGATAATGTCACATTGTCATTGTCACAAGTGTCACACTTTTGTCACAAGCATCATAAATGTCTCATTTTCGTTCTTCATATGTCACATTGCGAACGACACCATGGAAACACTTGATACATCTTATAGAACATGATGGAAGGGGAAACCACATCATTTAACAAGCTAAGAAATTTTGTTTTCCTTGATAAATTGTCATCTTAATGAAATTTTGGAATATTAGGGCTCCCCTACTCATATGGAAGGAGTGCTAGCACTCCCTCTCCATCCAGAAGGGAGCGTTGCAGCGCTTTTTTTACATTTTTGAGGGAGCGTCAATTGGTTGAGAGAATCATGGGAAGAAATCCCCCTTATCTCTAAAGAAAACTAGAGATGATCCAAGTTGTTTTGGCTCGAATCTAAGATTTAGGATGCATCTAAGGGAGATGCCACAGATAATGGAGTCGTATCCTCAAATTATTCCAAATATAACTAAGGTGGTTGAGCTTATCAAATCCTATAAAAGGAGGCATTCTCATGGTGAAAGGAGGAGAATAATCAACAAAAAGTATTTTCATTTTGACCATAGATCTTTCGATCAATGGGTTGGACAAGGAGGACTTGGAGACGTTGTTGCAACTACATATACAAATTATAAGTTCCTTGTAATGTTCTCATTAATATATGCTTAGCCTATTTCCTTGAAGTTGTCTATGGTTGCATATACTTGTCTTTTATTGATAAATTTAGTTTAAACTAATCTTAGTAGAGTAGGAAGTCTACATTGTATTTGTTGTCTATTGGATTGTAGATATCTTTAAGGATCTTGAAGATCAATTTTATCCTAGATTAAGTGAGGACAAGCCTCAGAGAAAGGTACATTATACTTTCTTCCTTTTTTCCCCTTCACTAGTTTAACTATATTTAAATGAATGTTAGTGTCCAATGTTAGCATCTTTCTATCTTCGTAGTAGGGGTCTAAAATCCAAGAAGATATTCACCTGTCCACGGGGGAATTTTCCTACAACAATAGTCACTTATTTTCTTATTCTATAAATACTAACTCAACACTCTTTTCCAACATACAAACTTCTTATGTACCTAATGATGAGTAATATGTCTATGTCAAATATAATTGACAATCTGTTAATTATAACTGCCATCCCAAAACTTGAGTGAGAAGTGAAATGGGTGGACACCTCTTCTATCAACTATGACCAAACAAGGATATTTAGGAAGCAACATAAAATGAGAGATTGATTCCCTATGAGTGAATATTTCTCCTGCCTTCCACTCATTTAGGCTGACAGGTTGATTTATTATCTATGTAATAACAAGTCCAAAATCAATCAAAAAGAAGGGGAAGAAGAAGAAACACAATTAAAATGGTTCTCCTAGTTTTTATTAGAGGTATTAAGGTATTTTATTTAATATGGAGTCTACTTGAAATGTTAGACTTTTGGAAAACTAGTACATTGATTTTGTTCAAAAAAACAATTCACTATTTCAATGGTTCTCTAAAACTCTTATTACTGCATGACATTACAAAATATTCCATATAAATTTACTGCATGAAATCACAATGCATGACATTACAAAATATTCCATATAAAGTTATTGCATGGAATTACAAAGGATTCAATACGTAGAGCTGAAAAATGAATATAGAGCTTCAAACATTGTGCATATGTACGTAGAAATCAAGAGATCAATGTACAATTTATGATTCTCATCAATTAGATTGTAATTTTAATACTTTGGGTTGATTTATGAGAAAAAACATAAAAACTGGAGCATTTTAATTAACTATTAATCGACTCTAGAGTCTAACGATTAGATTGTATTTTCAATAATTTGGGTAGATATATGGAAAAGCTGGAGTGTTTTAATAAACTATTAATCCACTTGAGATACTAATGTAAATCCACTCTAGATTCTAACGATTAGATTGCATTTTTAATACTTTGTGTTGATACATGAAAAAATTGGAGGGTTTTAATTAACTATTAATCCACTTGAGATACTAACGGGAGCATAGGCATAGTGTTTGTACTAGGAGAGGCAAGGTACCAACAAATGTAGTCCTTTAAAAACCATCCATACTAATTGTTGTCGAAAATTGATAGTAAGCTTTATGATAGTTAACGTTCACTGAGACTATAATTGGTCTATCAGACTTTAAGAAAAGCAAGAGATTACTTTGATTTATTTAAATTGTTATTTTGATGCTTGAAAAACATTAACAGAAGTATTCCAATATCATTAAAGTTTTGATTATTGGAAGTTTAGAAAGGTCAATATTGTGACAAATGTTTGGAAATTGGGATCTAATTTGGGTATATGCAGGGCATTCTAGGAGAAAATGATATTCATCTTCAACCCTCTTGGTGTCACAAAGGTGGCAAATTCTTTCTTGCCATGGTGTTTCGGGGATTGTCCAATGCACAGTTTCACTATGCACCTCATGAGAACTAGTTATTATTTTATCAATATTGATTATCTTCTTTATGCTAGTAAACATGGAGAGATACTTTTGACAATACAAGGAAAAGACCTTTTAGCATAGGTTATAGCAGAGGTTTCTAGTGTTACAAAATTGGCAAAAATTGTCAAAAAAACCTTTGCTATAACATTTGTTATGGATAGTGGATGTTTTTGTGGATACTATAACGAAAGTTGATTAAAACTAAAAAGATATGGGAAGCCATAGGTGTTAGCATATGTTCACAAATCATTGTGTTTGTATAAGGCACAAGAACCAGTGCGTACATACACCTACAACATCGGTGTTATACACTTAACGTCAAGCACCGAGGAAGTAAAATATGAAAGCACCGGGGCAGTAAAATATTTAAGCACCAGAGATTTAACATAAAAACACACCGAGAGAGTTAAATATAATTAAGAATCAGGGATTTCTGCATAAAATGAACCACTGCGTTATTAATAAGAAGGCATCGATGTTGTATAAAATAATATGCATCGGTGTGTTACAGGGAAAAACACCCTGGTGCATTAAATTTCAAAATAATTGGTGCTTTGCAGTAATAAACAAGAAACGATGCTTATCAATAAAACAATAGTTTCATTGTGTATCAATATCATAGATTCATCGATGCCTCGTATAAGATTAACACACCGATGGCCAAATTTTTAATATAATTTTTGGGTATTAAATTAATATTGAAACTAGTGCTAATGTTTTACATAAAATCACCGATGTGAATTTCATATGAAACACACTCATCAGTTTTAATATTAAACGCGTTGATGATATTAATAATTAAAACACACCAAGAAACATCGACCTGTGATAGTGCAATTATTGTTATTTTTTAATTCCATTATTTATCAAAAAAATTACATATATCTTATATTTTGATTAGTGAATATGGATATGCTGTTTAAATTTGTTTGTTATATCATTAGATTTTGCATCTCTTCATTATAATATTTATTCATCCATATGTTTAATGAATGATGTAACATTTCACAACAACAATGGACAATGCAATAAAATAAATTAAAAGATATTTTATTATATGAATAAGAGGGTTTTGTCATACAAAATGGGACACATATCAGTAATCTCTTTTCTTTCAATTGGGAGACCATGTCCATTACATTAAACAAAAATGTATGATTTTCATAGACAATTATTTCAAAAAAATACAATTGCAGCTTGCATTGATATCCAAATATATTGGTCATCATTCTTCATTGGAACGGTTGTTAGTGCTTGAGTTACTTCCATGCCTTGGGTTATTTTTCCGAATGTTTGGTTGATTGTCTCAATTGTTTTATTCTTCTTGAAGTTCCATCTACAAACATAAAAATAAACTGTAATGAGTCTATCTACATTGGTGAGAATAATGAAAATTGAAATAAATAACATACATGAATATAAATTGAAAAACAACGTACTTGCAAAGGAATAAGTAAATTCAAGGATGGTTGTTGTAAAACAACTTAAAATATAGAAAAAAAAACTTAAGTTGTTATAAGGAAATAACAATTACTCACAAACTTTTCTATCAACCCTTTTCTTCCCCGACGTCAAGTTTTATGTGCAGAATGAGTTCCATTTTCTTTTATTTTCTGTAAGAGAATATTTGAAAATTAATATTTAATGTACAATTAATTATTTGTACCTAATAGAAAAATTCAATGATTACATACATTTGAATCATGTCGTTGTTGAGATAGATCCTCCTACGATGCAATTATGTCTAATTCTATGACCATCTCCCTGTACACTTTTTTGGACATTGCTATTGGCATGTTTCAGATATCAGCTTGTTGGTCTAAGATTTTCATAATTTTCATGAAAAAACAACATGCCAGTAAACTATTTTTATATAGATATATGAAAACTAAATATCACAAAATTGATATATTAATAAATGAATACTTTGTAATATATATTTCTTTTGTGTATATATATATATATATATATATATATATATATTTCTTTTGTTGTTAATAAATGAATACTTTGTAATATATATTTCTTTTGTTGTTGTTGTTGTATGTTTTTGGTATTGCAAGTATGACAGGTTTCATTAACCATTGCTCTTGAAATGCTTCATCTAGTTTAAATATAACCTAGTTCTTGGAATCATTGGATTGATTTCTATATTGTAAGTGGAAAGTACATCTATACATTTGTTCCACTATATCTCTCATAGTTCTGTAAATGTTTCCCCCCCTTTGATTAATCTCCAACACCACTCTAGATGAGCTAAGGACCAATTCATCATCATTTACATCTTCTATATTAATTAATTTTGTTTTTTTATGATTACATTTTGTTCCCTCGTTGTTGGTTCTTGTAGAACATTAAACATAAGTGAATTGATAGATTGTTTGAAACATGTCATCTAATATTCCTAAGTATATTATTAATCAAAATTCATAAAAAAAAAATCATATTGAATAGTATTTTTTCATTCACTTGATTCATCCCTCTTCAATTTTTCCATCAAGCGTTTACACTCTTCTTCACTTAGATTAGAAATAATATTATAGAGCTTGCTCATTTTGTGGCCCTGCATGACACACACTAACCAATACATATTATTTAAACTTACATATATTTCAACCATATTAATTTTGTATATAATTTACAGAGAACCTACCTTGTTTTTCCATATGTGTCATCATTCTGTCGACCAGAACATTTCTTATTTAAACTCTTCTCACTTATATTTTTATCAATATACAACCTGTACCATTCAATACATAAATTATTATATATATTTTATAAATAAATCACATAATTTTCAGCAAAAAAATTCGTTGTAACCGGTGTTCTTTTTATATACAAAGCATTGGTACGTTTATTACATAAAATGCACCGGGGCGTTCCATACAACAAAATGCACCGAATAGTTTAATTTTTTTTTTTTAAATATTTTTAATTACAACAATGGGATATATAGAAGACATCATAGTGATTACAATACAAAACAAAAACATAACAAAAAAATTAAACATTCATAAAAAAACAAAACAATAGAAAAATTACACATCGTTGAGAAGAATTTTTTTAAAAATTGTGTGACAATATTTTCTCTATTGTTTAGATGAGAACGTCGGTGATATTTTAGATCAAAACATTGGCAATATTAATTTTTTGCACCATATTTTAAATTT